>CM060425.1:141431679-141743664 GCA_030545235.1 Helianthus tuberosus
AAGATGTCCTCTTGCTCAAGCTTTAATCAAAACAAAGAAGTGCCGGAGAAGATCTTACAGCAACTAGTCAAAACCCTCAACAAACAGGTATAAACGAGTTAACATCACACTTATGGGGGGGACATCTCCATTGTTATTACACCCGACAAGATTAGGGAGTGTTTAGAATTACCTATAAGTCATCACTATGATCCTGTACCTACAAAGGAAGACATGTTTGAACAACTTGATGTTGTAATGGGTTACAAGATGAAGATCTCAAAAATTGGTGATTTCAAAAGGAACAAATTACCTGCCTTTTGGCAAGTAATGATGGAAATTTTGAACAAATGTATATCATCAAAGATAGGAGGAACCAATCAGATTAATGTGAATATTCTAACAATCATGTTCTGTCTCATCATTGGGATAAATATTGACTATGGAACAGAGATATTCAAGCTAATGAGAATATCAGTTTTGACAAAGTCTAGGAGAATTGATTCTCACCTACCTTTTCCCAGATTATGGTCAATACTTATTTCTGATGCTTTTGCTGAAAGGAATGTTGAACTTCTTTTTATCAGAAAACATGTGGAAGACTGAAGTCATGAAACCATGGTATACAACTGGTTTTTGGAAATCAGACAATGATGTACCTGTTTTTCCTAAAAGCATGATAAATCTGATACCAGAAGAATCACCCTTCAAGGTAGAATATTTGGAAATCCTGAACAAAGAACCAGAAAGTGTTGAAGTTTATGACAGCACATCCCCAACAGAACATGATGACCAACAGTCAATGGCACCACCAACAGAGGAAGAAGATCAAACAGAACCTGAGGAGGATGATGAACAGAATCAATAGAGTTAAAGGGTTGAACAACATCATGCCGAGGCATCTTTCATGGGAGAAACAGGTGCACAAAATACTAACCTTAATGAAAACATTGTTGAAAATTCTGATTCTGATGAATCCATTGAGGGAAGTTACGTAGTACCACCTAGTAAACCTGTTTCTGCTAGTTAAAAAGTGAGTAGTTCCAAAGATCCATTCTCTGAATTATATAATGAGGAGGAGAATGTGATGACAACAGGTGGAGATCAGATTGCTGATCAAGGAAACATGGTTGAGAAAAATCTAAGTTTCTCAATAACTCATGGAGAACCTTTCATAGAACAGTTCAAGGATATGAGGAAAACCCGAAAGTGAATTTGTTTCAACATTCTGGTAAAGATGTGCAGGTTTGGGCTTATGACCAACCTCACAACTTTACAACAGCAGCAAGTGTGTGTTCTGCTGGAGTTAGAGGGGGAACATCTGTTGTTCCTCCTGTTACCAATTAACCAACCATGTCAACTGAACAACTACGTGAAGAACTAGACAACATAACCAAAGCATGCACTGGAAAGACACCTACAGAAGAAAAGCTTGATTTGCTGTTGGAAGAAATCAAATGTCAAAGATTTGATATGAAGACCCTATCAGAAACTGTTGAGGCTATCAGAAACCAGATAGAAAACAACACCATGTTTTTGAACAAGCTGCAACAGTCATCAGAAAATAAAGAAGCAACAACAGATTTTGAAAAAGCTTTTAAGGAAATTCAAGAAATCAAGTCAAAGGTGGCAGAGCTATAGCTGTAAAAGACAATACAAGTTCTGGAAAAATTATAGAAGAAATCCATATTTTAAGAGCAAACAACAACCTAGCAGAAGCTCTTGAAAAGATGGTGAAGGAATGGTCTACACAGCAAAATCAGCACAAGCAGGAGTTCCAAAGGATGCATGAACAAGAGAAGAAAAATGCTCAAACATTAACTAATGTTCAATCATTAATAAAGAGTTTGCAGCTGAATATTACCAGATTGGCAAAGATAGAGGTGCAAGAACTTAGAACTCCTATTCCGCAAGAAACACCATCAAAAGTACCAGAAACCACCCATCAAACACAAACCAAACAAACAGAAGCATCAATTCAATCTAAACCAACACCTATGGGTCCCCCACCAGTAGTGCCAAGATCAGAAAGACAGAAAATGTTGACAATGACACCTGCAAGAATCTTAACTGAGAGCACTTCCATCTCAAGAGGCCAACCAAAAGTAACCTCTTATGGTGAAACTGCATTCAGTGAACAACTGGTTCATTATGAGAAGAGGAAGTGGGAAGGGTCTCCAACATCATCAAAGAAGCCGAGAACAGAGGTCAGAGAAGATCCTCAGGGAAAGCTGAAAGAGTACATGGTACTGGATGCTGATCAAGACACCATGATGTTTCCTGAACATCACCTGAAGGACTACTATTGGAACAATGAGGAAGACAAACTTGAAAGGCCTCTCACTCCTATAAGTACAAGAATAGTTGATGCAAGACTATGAATAGACATGACCATTCTACATATGCCTCTCACAAGTTAAAATTGACAAAATAAGCAGTCAGACTCATGCAGGTAAGATCATGGGAACACATGAACAGAATAAATACTCTCTGATTAGAATGGATGACCGTATAACAACTGTTGTGGATAGTGATTTGGCTGATGAACTTCATTCCTTAGATATTGTAAAGATGAAATAGCTTGTTGATAAAGAGAAGGGAAATACAAAGTTCAACAGAAGGGCCATCAACAACATCATTGATTCAGGAAGAAAAGTGTACCAAAGAACAGCTTTGACAGATTTTGACCTGAGTATCTCATTTGAATTCAGTAAGAAAGTGCACATACCTCCTCCTAACACAACCGTTCCAGCTGAACTCATGTCTAAAGCAAGAACATGAGCCATCTTTGAAACACCTGAACTATCTATGGCGTTCAAAGATGTTGTAGGATCGCTTGCACGACCAAAACGAGTCGTTCAGAAGAGTTCTTGTCAATACGAGAGGCGGAAACTAACGTATCGACTTTGAATCAAATTGATATACACTCTAATTGTCTTGTTTATTGATAAAACAATGTTTTACAGCCTGGAGACACTTCGACAGCACCTCGGTACCGGAATCAGAAAGTTCTACAAATGAAATGACAGAACAAGTATTTATAGGCAAACCATTCCGTGCGAAATGGTTCTTCCATTTCGTGCGAAATGACCTGTTTCACCTATAAACCTATTTACTCGTACATCGTGCCCTGATCTATCCAATCTATTACAAGACTTGATACAAGACGAAGTTGACAGACATATGCACCAACAGACTCCCCCTTGGATATCGACGAGTCTTCAGTACAAGTCTTCAGTATGTCAAGTCTTCAATCTTTATCAGTCTTCTCATGCTTTCCAAAACATCTGACAGTGTAAGCATCCTCAATCTTTTTCTACTCCAGAAACTCAACCTGTCTCTGTTTTCTCTTGATCAGATCTCTTGATTCCTTAAGTTCTTCAGCATCATCAGCTAATCTTCTCCTTGGATGTTGATCTAACAATCTTCAATCTTCTCTTTCTCTCACTCTTGACCACAGTTCCAGAATCAGAACCTAGCTCTTACATCTTCAGACTCCTTCTTGATGATACCCCTTTCGATAAGCTGGGATCGCAGTCTGAAATAGCTCTTGTTCCAAGATCGTGACTTGGCTCATACTCTACTCAAGCTTAGACACGGAGATCTGCACAAAACTTTACCCAGAAATAAATTTCACAAATTTAAAATTTGTCAAATTTAATCTCTGCTTACCACATGTAGAATCAATTTTAAACAATCACTCTTATTTTGAGGTAGAATTATTTATAACAATTTTCATTTCAAAAACAATTATCATTCCAATCAAATTCTCCCAACCTGTTGTTCATCATGTCTAGCACTCGGAATTTTGAAAATCAGCTCTCCAACATCAGTTGTCGAAAATCTTTTTGTATTTTCAAAATTTTATGCTAAAACACACTGAAATCTTGTTTTTTGGATTTTTGTTGTAAAAGAAATGCAGTAAAGAAATATTTACAGACAATATTTTTGTGAGTTTGCGTAAGAGGATCATATCAGTTTTTGAGACAAATCACTAACACCGTTAAGCTTTAAACATTTTAAGTTCTAAACGATTCACTTAGATTGTCAGTATACTGATCCACTTAAATTTTCACACAAAGTTCAACTGTTTCGAGATACGAGATTAATGTTTTAGAGACTTAAACTTATTCGCGTGTTCCGCCTCAGAATATACTCCCGTATCCAGACTACTATATTCAGTCTTACAGGTGAATGTACACTAATGATATCTGTAAGGGGTTAAATGCGAGACCATGAGAGCTCAGGCTATTGATTCCGCAAAATCAGAGAGATGATGGTTCGCTTTACGGTGGGTTCCCTTTAGAGAATCTTTTTTACAACAGCACATGATTAGCATTTTTCAATGTTTCATCATTTTTATGCTGAGGGCGAGCTTTAAGAATAAAGCAATACAAAGTATTATACGAGGACTAGGCTATTGCTCCCGCAAAATCAGAAGTCCAGGTATAATACCCCAGATATCACCATGCACAAAGACCTAGTATGTCAGAAATAGAAATCCCTTCAAACAAGATTTCAGGGGTTACCTATATATCCGAGAGATGTTCCCCACGAAATAAGCAAGTATGATATTTAGGTTTATATCTCGAACACAATCTACTAAGCGTGCGAAAACCTACTGGCACATCATCAGTGAGACCGTTTATCACATTTGACTTTCCAATTCTTTAGCATGCTGTGATTGTCTACTGATGTACTATTATTTCCTTTTTTTCACAACAAAACTCTTTTTTGATTTTTTATCATGTTTTTGGCTTTTTCAAATTTTATCATGTTTTTGGATTTTCTAAAATTTCTTACTCCTCCTAAAATCCAAAACCATTTAAAAAAAAAATTGAAAACAAACTGTACAAATAAAGTGACAACAGTTGTGAATTGCTTCAAATCGCCATCCACTTGACATAAACAATCAGAACTCCCCCTGACAATAAACTATTTTCCCATTGATTTCAAAACACTTAAGTTTGTTTTAATCAAATGGTTTTTCCGGAAAATTAGTTTTGTTGAAACCACTTGTAAAATCAGGGTTATGATCATCACTTTGTTTTCCAATCACTTGAATGAAAATTAAATCAAGTTCAAATTAATGACCTTGATTAACCACTTGTAAGTGAAAACCCTCTTCAACCACTTGTAGGTTCACTTATCAACCATACCACTTGTAAAAATGAAATATAACAATTTTAAGAAAACTACCACTTGTAGGTTGAAATATCACTTTAGTGAATTTCTCAAGAAAGATGCCGATTCCTGCTCCACGATGACCAACTTGGAAGCTCCGGCAAGTTAGGATTTTATGCAAAGAATACAGACACCCAAGCCTGACCAGCTTTAGGTGTGACCTTCTCAGTTTCATTCGGGTTTTGAACATTTCTTTTTTCTTCATAAAAATCTTTTACCCCTTTGGCCTTACCCTCGACCATTTTTCCAAAAATATGTTTAACTTTGTTATTGAAAGCCTTTTCGACATCAAATTCTTTCTTCTCAGAATAGTTATGATTCGAAATTTCCACTTTACCAACTTTTTGTTTAAAATTTTCAGCCCGCAATGGTGGAAAGTTCACATCATCCATTGGCGGGATGGAGTTATTACTTTTAACCTTAACTTGTGGCTCCTCTGACTTTGACGAGTCAGATTCATCGCCAGATTTCACATCAGATTTCTTAACAACCCACATTTGGTTGTCAAGATTTACCCTTCTTTTGTAAAACCTTTTCGAACATTCACCAACTTCATATGTTGAATTTTTAAACACTTTGAATTTTTCAGTAGGTGGTTCAGTTTTATCAACAACCTTTTCTTTGAATTTAGAAACAACTTCCTGTTTTGTGTTGGTTGCTTTTGGACAATTCCAGGCGATATGACCAACTTCTTGACATCGATAACAGGTTCTTGTCTCCTTTCTCTGATAAGCTCCATTCTTCTCAAACTTTCGTTTTTTTGCAAAGAACTCTTTATTTGACTGTTTTCAAAATGAGCTCTTTTCTTCTTCCTCAGAACTTGACCCTGAAACAAATATTGTTTTTGTTTTAGAATTTTTTTCATTTTTATGATTTACGGGTGGAATAAAACCCAATCCCTTCTTTTTGAAATTACTGTTATGGTTTGGTTTCTTTCGATAACCTGAACCAGAACTGTAACCCTTTTTCTTGTTTAACCTTTGTTGAACTCTTGAGGTGTAAGGTTTAGGTTTTTCAGCAAGATTTACATCTTTTATTTCAGAAATATTAATTTCTGTTAGTTTAAAAACCTTGTTAATCATTTCAGTTTTAACACCTCTTATTGGAAATTCTTTATCAGAATATAATTTGTCTGAATCATTCAAAGTATATGCAACTTTGAATGTTTCATCATTCAAATTAGATTTTGATAGCAAGAATTCTTTATTGTACACCCTTTTGATCGACGATTTTGGACTGTTGACTGACAAACTCAAACTTTCAGATTTGGATTTTGACTCTGACTCCTCATCCTTATCCAACACCTGATCGACCACTTTCTTTATTAACACGGACTCGTGATCAGTGTCAGATGATGTGAATATGACGTCAATGTTGTCTAGTAAATCATCAGTTGTTTCGGACTTTAACTTTATATTGACAGCCTTTTTGACTTGTTCCTCATTTGGTTTTCTGGGAGAATAACCTTCCCAGATCGGAGGCGGACACTTGTTATAATTTGCACTTTGTTTCTTACCAGTATCTTTCTCTTCCGTCTTCTTGTCCTGAAAGGCTTCAAAACCTGCAATAGTTGGATAAATTCTATCAATCAAATAATCAAAACTTGAATAACTTTGCAGCAATCGTCTGATTCTTTCATTTTCTATCTTTTCTGTCTCCAACTCCTGCTTCAACTTTGCACATTCCTCTATATAGTGATTGATAGCCTTCTGCTTAGACATCATCACTGCATTCATCATGGTTAAGGCATCTTCTCTTTCTGAGTTTGTCTTTTGCAGACTATTCACCGTTCTGTTCAACACATCATACGATTCTTTCACATACTTAACATCGAACAATAATTTTTCTTTCATCTTATCAAGCTCACTATACTTCTCATCTTTCTCTTCATAATGTTTGCATGGTTCCAAACATTTTAGACAAGGTTTTGTGAACTCAACAATTTTTTCAACTTCGATAACCTTTTCAACTTCGACTATCTTTTCAACTTCAACCATTTTCTCAACTTCAACCACCTTCTCAGCAACTTTAACTTCTTCACTTTGTTCAAGCTTCTCTTCCTGAGCAACATTCACACATTTTACCTTTTTCTGTTCTTTTGCTGCTCGCTTCTCCTTTAGTTTCTTCAATCTATCTGCAAAATAAAATTTAAAACTTTCAGGAGATAATTGAGTTTTTCCAATGTTTATTTGTATTTCTTCTTCATCATCACTGCTATCAGTTGATGAGTGATCAAAGACTGTTGCCTTTTCTGAACTTTCTTATGAAGAAACAGACTCTTCATCTTGACTTTTCTCATCATCAACAAACACATCCATCCATTCCTTCATCAAATCTGGCTTTTGAATGATCTGTGCAATGAAAGCTCCAATCTTGGAATCAGCCGGAATGTATTTGTCCCAGCTAAAGCCTTCTGCCATTTTTTCATCATCTTGATTAACCAGATAAGCTTTCTTCTTTCCATCTTCAATAGCATTTGATGATGATGGTTGTTGAGCAACTTGTTGATATATAGCTTTCCGATAATAATCATTATTCCCGAACGGATTCTGAGCTCCACCTGCTTCTCAATTGGTACAATCCCTCTTAAAATGTCCTTTTTCCCTGCATCGAAAACAAGTAACTTTAGATTTATCAAAACCCAAAGTAGAAACATTAGCATCACGGAAATCATCTCTCCTTGTAATCAACTTAAATTTCTCAGCTCTCCTCAACACACTCGCTAAACACCATTTAATATCCATAAGCTCCATTTCCTCAGCATTGATCTGATCGTAATCCTCTTTTGTCAACATAGGATTTCCGATTCTCCCTGCAACCAAACCCTCATATGATTCTAACACTGTAGCTAGTAATGCCATATGACCTTTAGCAACTTCTTCAGAGAAATTTTGACCGTTCTGAAGATGCAACGCGATGTTGCAGTGTAACACATGACCATTACTGTTGTTTGAGCTTTGGAACTGATGATTTGGAATTGAAACATTTGGATTAACACTTGAGTATGAAGAAAATCCACTGTTGCTGTTTGGACTTTGATTAACTGATCCGGATGGGTTTTCTGCACTGAAAGCAGTTTGGACCTTCGGACTTGCTTCAATATTTTGAACATTTCCTTTGTAATACATCTTGATGTCTTGTTGACCACTTGGATTCTAGCAATCTTTTGTTGTTCAAGATCTTGTCCTTCAAGTTTTTCAAAGAACTGAGAAATTGTCAATTTATCATATTCTCCGGTGTTCTTTAAGATCATCAGATATGTTCCCCATTCTTTCTGAGGTAAAGCATCAGCTAATTTGTCAACCCACTCTTCTCGATTTTTGTTTATATCTAACAGTGACATAGATCGCACTAAATGACAATATCTCTCAATGAGTTTCTTTGTACCTTCACCCTGCAAGCTAGTAAACAAATCAAATTCTTTCTTTAATAATGATTTCTTGCTCCTGATCATCTCCGTACTTCCCTCAAACTTAATTCGAAGTGCTTCCCAAATCGAACGTGAAATATTATCATGTTGAAGTAATATAAAAATGTCTTCTTTCACAGCTTGCTGAAGTAGACTAATCATCATTTTTTCTGCCTTGTATATGTCTCTCTTTTTATCCGACAATTCAGAAATAGTTTTTATAACTCCCACATCTATACGAGGTTTAACATACTTTTTCTCAATACACTCCCAAGACCTTAAATGATTTGCTTGAACCCAATTTTCAAACCGGTCTTTCTAACCATAGTATTCTTCAATTCCCATCAATTTTTGAGGTTTCTGTAACGTTCCTGTTTCATTTTCCACGTTCACACTCTGAGCAATGGTAACAGGAGTACTCGGGGCAGTAGTAAATGCGTTGTAAAACTCTTCTTCCATGTTTCGGTAAAATGTTTCACAAAATGAGCTTTTCAAACGAAATAAACTCCTTCAAACGAAATGAACTTGGTACGAAATGAAGTCTTTCACGTGAAATGACAAATTCAAGCGAAATGGAGACTACTCAAACGAAATGGACCTCTGGTGCGAAATGGATGATTTCGTACGAAATGAAATCACTTTCAAACGAAATGGACCCTTATAATCAATTCGTGCGAAATGGACCTACTCTCAAGCGAAATGGCCACACTAAATCACCATTTCGTGCGAAATGGAAGCAATTTCAAGCGAAATGATACTTTGGTGCGAAATGGAGTCCAAAATGTCAATCCATGCGAAATGAATTTACCATTTCATGCGAAATGCTGCTGATGTCATGCACTCGGCCATATTTTTGTCAAATTGATCAGGTTTTAGGTTGATTTTAGGTCTAATTCTTTCAAGGATTGATTAAAACAATATTACGCATGTTATATGTGAAATTCAATCCATTTTAACCGTAAAATCTTGTTAATTTTTAAAAAAGAAGGTGTAGAAGTCAGAATTTTGATGAAATCAAGCTGAATTCGGTAAGAACTCTTCCTCCTGAGCTCTGATACCAATTGTAGGATCGCTTGCACGACCAAAACGAGTTGTTCAGAAGAGTTCTTGTCAATACGAGAGGCGGAAACTAACGTATCAACTTTGAATCAGATTGATATACACTCTAATTGTCTTGTTTATTGATAAAATAACGTTTTACAGCCTGGAGACACTTCGGCAGCACCTCGGTACCGGAATCAGAAAGTTCTACAAATGAAATGACAGAACAAGTATTTATAGGCAAACCATTCTGTGCGAAATGGTCAAGACTCATTTCGTGCGAAATGGTTCTTCCATTTCGTGCGAAATGACCTGTTTCACCTATAAACCTATTTTCTCGTACATTGTGCCCTGATCTATCCAATCTTTTACAAGACTCGATACAAGACGAAGTCGACAGACATATGCACCAACAGATGTTAATGATAAAAAGGCCTTGTTCAGAGTTGATGAAATTTGCAGGTACTCAAATCAGACCTTAAACTACATTAAGGACTGTATGAACAAGAAACTAGATCAACTGAAGGAGAAAGCAAGAAACAATGAACAACTGAGAAAGAAAATTGAAGACATAATCGAAGAATGGAAGACTGCTAGGGGATGGTATAAAGATCTATACAAAGCAACACACAAGATCATTGAGCACAAAAAGCATTTGAGAAAGGGTGATGTTTGCAAGAGTGGTTTGAAGATTGACTAAGGAAACTTATTAGTTTTGTGTTTTGTTTGAAAACAATGTTTGTTTTGAACTTGTTTAACTTTTCGTATTTGGTTGTTTAAAGTTCTTTTGAAGTGTTTTTCTGTTTGACACGAGTTGTCATTTTTCTTACAATACTTAGGGGGAAACTGTTAGGAAACTTTTTATGTAAGTATTGAAGAAAAAGATAATCAGCCTGATCAATAGGAGAAGATAAAGTCCTGAAGGTCAAAACAGCAAGAAGAAACAAGATAGGACACAAGAAATGAACAATACATCTTCCTCTTTGAATCAGAAGCTGGTCAAGAACAAGAGAAGACTATCAGAAAAGACTATTCGGATGGATCTGATGATATTTCTGATGAATATCATCAGATTCTGGTATAATCTGGTCATCAGATTTTCTGATGATTTGTTCATCAGATTTCTGATGAAGTGGTCATCAGAAATTCTGATGAAAGCCACTTGTCTGAACAAACACTATCCTGCCACAATTGATGAAGCAAGTTGACACAAATGGATTCAATGAATATGTTAAAAAGCTACTTTTTGCAGGACAAGTGCATGAATAAACAAATGTTTATTCATGCCCAATACTTTCCATAAATAGAAAGCTCTCCAGCAAAGGAAAATGAGTTAAGCCTAGCATTTAATACATACTACAAAACTCCATTGCCCTTTCACCATAGAATTTCACAAGTATTCGTTTGTATTAGTTAATAACCTTACAATCATATTGTAAACCATTTTGTTTCAAAGTGATATAAACTTGAAAATTCTGTAGTTCTTCTTTCTTGAAAGTTTGATTTCTATTTTCGCACTCTATTTTCATATCTGTTGAAATCATTTTCCATATTACGAGAAAAGAAAGTTTTTTAGTCCATCTGGGACCAACAAGGTAGAACTTAAATTAGGGTTTAGAATTGGGGAAGAAAGTATTGAAGTGAAGTGATTCGTAAAGCACTTTTTTATAGAAAGTTTTAAAGTTTTATATTAGTGTACAACTTTTGATGTGTTATTTACAAGTGAGTGAAGCCTAATGTTTTTGGTTAGGAAAAGCTGGCTTTGGAGATGGATAATGCAACGGGTTTGGCAGATCGTCTATTCGTTTCTTTTTGGTGATCCGGTTGGTTTTTGCCTACTAATGTTGCTGGTATGTATAATTGTATATTTTTTTAAGACGTTACATTTAAAGAAGTTCAACATATTTTTATATAGAAATTTTGAAGTTAATTTTAGTATCTTGATATGGTAATTGATCTGGTTTTTACAAGTTTTTATTTTATAAATGTTCGTAATAAAATAAAGCAAGCTATGGATTGCACATGGAAAGTGGGTTATATAAAAAGTTCAGTTTTCTTCACAATAGTTAGCATATTGGACTTTTTAAAACAATTATTAGCATATTGCCTCTTTTATTTTGTTGGTTGGTTGTTTTGCTAGGGGGTTTAGTTGGGTCAGTTTTGTTGACATTGTAATTTTGTTTATAGGTAAAAGAGTAAGATGCCCAGGTAACATAGTAGAGGATTTTGGGTTATGACATTGAGTATATTTCTTTGTTTGCAATATCGTTTCAGAGCTTCGTGATAGAAAGTTGTGGTGATAGCATCAATACGTATTGGATTTGTAGAATGATCCTCCTACACCAGTATGTATTGGATTGGTAGAATGATCCTCCTACACCAGTGCTCGTAAAAACAATTGTTTTACTATATCAGCTTTGGATATTTTTTTTCACGTGTCCAAAAATCATATCTCTTGATAATCTATGACTTAAAGAAGTACAACTCATGCTTTTTTATTTGTTTTCTTGCAGCGCATTCCCACCACTACAAGAATAACAATTAATAGCGGCGACATTATTAGCGGCGACATCCAATATGTCGCCGCTATTGGTCCAATCCGCACCCGGTGTCCCATTTTCAACCCTAGCCACACGATTGTTATCATCATCCAACGGCTGGGGTATTTCTAGATCAATAGCGGCGACAAACATAACCAATAGCGGCGACATGGTGTCGCCCCTATTGGCCCGACGAATAAAACAAGGAATCAGCGCTATTTCTTCCCTCCACCTACTTTCCCCCAAATCTTTTCACCTCCCCTTTCACCGGTGAGCAAAAAAATCGGCGCAATCTCTCCAAAATCGGCATAATCGGTTAGTTTTATGTTGATTTTTTGGTTTATTTTGTTATATTGGTTGTTAATTTAGTGGTTCTTGGTGAATGTAGTTTATCCACCGGCCACCACCTCGTCTCCACGCCCACCACCGGCACCACCTCGTCTCCACGGCCACCACCGGCACCACCTCTTCTCCTCGTGCAAAATAAGGTTAGTTTAGGTTAGTTTATGCAAAATAAGGTTAATGTCTTAGTTCTATAATGTCTTAGTTCTATAATAAATTTTAAATAAAAATTCTATACTGGTATGAAGATTGGAAGTATGATGGATACGCAGATTGTGGAATTGAAAGCCATAGAAATGGTGAGGTCATTTGTTTGGTTATGCACATTGAAGCTAAAGTCAAACTGGGTCAAAATATTAAAAAAAAAAACTGCAAAAAAATAGATCCTTGAAATGCTGCAAAAAAATCAACAGGTGGGACCAAAATATTTAAAAAAAAAATCACTTTCTAAGCTAGGATTTTGATATTATAATGCACTTATTAAGAATATGTTACTATAATAAGTAAACAGTAACTATTATAAACTTCGATTTCTTTTATCCATGCAAGTTATGTAATTTTAAACAAGATTTATAAAAAAAATATATTAATTGTGTAAATTTGTTAAGATAAGCTTAACAATATCATATAGGAAAAAAACATCGAAATATTATATAGATAATACGATTACTTTATAACTAATGAGATGAGATGAGATGAGTAGATATAATACAAAAAGTTATTGTTTAGAAATCAGGATGTAATTAACTGGACAGGTGCAAATGAAAAACCAAAATATTTACAAAAAAAAAAAAAAAAAAAAAAATCTTAGGGAAAAATAAAATGTAATATCTAGATTGAATATAGTTATATAGAATATTTAATTATTTAGTTGATTATTGAGTAAAAATATATAACACAATAGAATGATATTTTAATGCATATGTAATCATAATAGTTGATAGATAATCACTTTAACTAACACAAAATCTTTGAATGAAATGATGTATAATACTAAATTTATAAGGGCAAAGTTTGGTAGGTTTCTATTATATATATTGTAAGTATGTGTGCGCGTGTGTATATATATTGTATATAGTTCTAGTGAATTGATGTTGATGAGGACGATCCCGATTATGACATCGAGTTTGATTAAGAGAAAACTTATTGTAATTTATATTAGTTAGTATTTGAAAAACACTTGTTGAAATATTTATCTGCATATTAGTTAAACTTGTTGTACTTTCTACTAAATTTCTATTTGATACACTTGTTTTAACATTTGTAACTTTTTAGGAAATATGTTTTCTTTGTGGTTTGTATTTGTTTACCTGATGGCGGATGTGATGCCCCGAGGACATGGGGGAGACGGAGCTGGGGATCCACCAAATCCGGATCCTTTTCGGAGAGGGACGCATGAGATTGACGGTAAGTTATCAATTATTATTTATTACATTTATTATAAATGTTGTCACTAATTATATTTAATTCTATTTTAATTGCAGCGGTTCCCCCCAGGAAAGTTAGGGGGAAAGCCAAAAATCAAAAGCTTCGCAGGATGGTCAAAGCGGGGGGGCGCGTCTATCTTACATTCGATAGGGATGTAACGTATACCCCTGTTGGTGTACCGAGCGACTTATTTTCACGCGAGGCGGGTTTGTACATGTGGCGGACCATCCCTTTTGATAGAATGGGTTGGGGGAAAGTTCCGACTCCTTATAAGGAGGCCGTGATGAACCACCTAAAGGTAAATAAGTTAGGCCATTTATTGGTGTTACACGGCTGCATACGGGTTCAAAAACGCAGCCGTTTGCAGCCGTTTAAAGGCGCGTTTACGCCTACAAACGCAGCAGCAAACGGGTGTAAAAACGCAGCCGTTTGCTGATGCGTTTGCAGCCAGCCGTTTGCTGATGCGTTTGCAGGCGTAAACGCGCCGTTAAACGGCTGCAAACACAGCAACAAACGGCTGTGTTTTTACACCCGTTTACTGCTGCGTTTGCAGCCGTAAACGGGTGCAATAACGCAGCCGTTTGTAGCCGTAAACGTGACGTTAAACGGCTGCATACGGGTGCAAAAACGCAGCCGTTTGCAGCCGTTTAAAGGCGCGTTTACGCCTACAAACGCAGCAGCAAACAGGTGTAAAAACGCAGCCGTTTACTGATGCGTTTGCAGCCGTAAACGCGCCGTTAAACGGCTGCAAACACAGCAACAAACGGCTGTGTTTTTACACCCGTTTACTGCTGCGTTTGCAGCCGTAAACGGGTACAATAACGCAGCCGTTTGTAGCCGTAAACGTGACGTTAAACGGCTGCATACGGGTGCAAAAACCCAGCCGTTTGCAGCCGTTTAAAGGCGCGTTTACGCCTACAAACGCAGCAGCAAACAGGTGTAAAAACGCAGCCGTTTGCTGATGCGTTTGCAGCCGTAAACGCGCCGTTAAACGGCTGCAAACACAGCACCAAACGGCTGTGTTTTTGCACCCGTTTGCTGCTGCGTTTGCAGCCGTAAACGGGTGCAATAACGCAGCCGTTTGTAGCCGTAAACGTGACGTTAAACGGCTGCATACGGGTGCAAAAACGCAGCCGTTTGCAGCCGTTTAAAGGCGCGTTTACGCCTACAAACACAGCAACAAACGGCTGTGTTTTTGCACCCGTTTGCTGCTGCGTTTGCAGCCGTAAACGGGTGCAATAACGCATCCGTTTGTAGCCGTAAACGTGACGTTAAACGGCTGCATACGGGTGCAAAAACGCAGCCGTTTAAAGGCGCGTTTACGCCTACAAACGCAGCAGCAAACGGGTGTAAAAACGCAGCCGTTTGCTGATGCGTTTGCAGCCGTAAACGCGCCGTTAAACGGCTGCAAACACAGCAACAAACGGCTGTGTTTTTGCACCCGTTTGCTGCTGCGTTTGCAGCCGTAAACGGGTGCAATAACGCAGCCGTTTGTAGCCGTAAACGTGATGTTAAACGGCTGCAAACGCAGCAACAAACGGGTATAAAAACGCCATCGTTTGCTGCCGCGTTTGCAGCCGTAAACGCTAGGTTAATGTTTTAACGTTTTTATATAATGTTTTAACAATTGTATTTAATTCCTAGGAGAATTTCAATTTCGATGAAGTTGAACAGGATTTGGAGGCGCGCGACTTAAAAGGCGGCATTAGACAAGTGCTTATGAAGCGGTACTCCGACCGCAAGAACTACGCTAAGAAAGAATTTCGTGATAATGGAGGTTATGCCGATGTCGAAAGTGCAAGGGCACACCACCCCGAGGATATGCCTTATGAAAACTGGCTGAGAACCATTGATCACTTCTTGGACCCCAAATATATTGCAAGAAGTGAGGCAAACACAAGAGTCCGCCAACTTCAACAATTCCCAAACCGTGGGGGTACATCATCATACAGTAGCACCGCCTACAAACATGTAATGTTTTATATGTGTGTGTTTGTATGTTTATGTTTATTTAACGTCTCATCTAAGTTTTAATGTTAAAGAGGGTTTGAAACGTCTTGATACGTACCGCAAAACTCACACCGATAAAGATGGGAATTTTGTTGACCCGGTAGCCGAGCAGAATTATGTAAGTATCTATCTAAATATATATATATATATATATATATATATATATATTTATATGAGTAAATTACAACCGGTGTCCTTTACGTTTGTACCCTTTTAACTAAAGATATTACAGAGTCGAAGCTGTAAAAAATGGGTTTGAATTGCTGTTAAAAAGGGGGGTTTATATAGGCTGTTAAAAATAGGTTTACTTGTTGTTACAAAATAGGTTTAATTGCTGTTATATAGGCTGCAAATGCTACCTAAAAGCTGTAAACAAAGGGGGGTTTATATAGGCTGTTAAAAATAGGTTTAATTGCTGTAAAAAAAAAGGGGGGTTTGAATTGCTGTTAAATGCAGTTAAAAATGGGTCAATTTGTTGTCAAAATTAAACTAGTTTAGCACTAAAGGACATAGGGTGTTAAAAACTAATAACATAAAGGACGGAGCCTGTAACATCTTTAGTTAAAGGACACCGGTTGTAATAAGGTAGAAACGTAAAGGACACCAGTTGTAATTTACTCTATTTGTATTTATATTTAATCATCTTCGTAAAATACAGCTTAATCTAGAACGCGAGATTATGGGCGGAGAAAGCAGCGGTTCTAACCAGCCGAATGAGGCTGCCGTGTTTCAGAACGTTTTGGGTGATCGACGAGGATGGTTCCGGGGGCTTGGGCCTAAACCTTCGAATAAGCCATCGAACACTTGTAGTTCGCAACCTCAAACCGCACAACCCTTTTCGGAGGTAAACTATACAATTTGACTTCAAAAATATAGTAAACCAACTATATGTTTTTGCTAATAATATTGGGTTTGATATGTGTTAATGTAGGAATACGTTTCGACTTTGTTCCAAAGTCCGGCATTTGTAAACCAACTTGAATCCTTTCTTGCGGCGAGGGGAAAGCAAGTCACACCCAACGATGAGTATGACGATGACGACCTAACTTGAATCCTTGCGGCTATTTTGTACGGATATTTTAGAATGTTATTTTTCGGATTTTTTAGGATGTTTATTGTACGGAAATGTTTTATGCGATTTTAGTATGTAAAGCATTATGTTTGTTTAGTCTGTTTGTGTTGCGTAAAACTTGGAAATTGGCAGGTTTGTTCATAACGGAAAACACTGCAAATACAGCAAAAAATTAAAAAAAAAAATCACTTTTAGCGGCGACATATGTCGCCGCTATTGAGTGAAAACTATTAGTGAAGACATTTTTAGCGATGACATATATCGCCGCTAAAAGTCCTGCTCATTAGCGGCGACACATACCAATAGCGACGACATATAAACCTTTAGCGTCCAAGATTTAGCGGCGACTCAATAGCGGCGATTTGTCGCCGCTATTACCTTTAGCGGCGACAAAATGGACTATTAGCGGCGCTATTGGCCGACTTTCTTGTAGTGCACCAGCAAGCAAATCTCCTTTTGACACACGTTTCACCCCGCAAAGTAGAATGTACACGTGTTATACAGTGATATCGATAGTACCAATGACGACATGGATTTTGCAACGGTGAAATAAATGGACGCGATGGAGTTGCCAAGTTTAGTTGGATACGTGTCCCCTTCCTTGCACCTCATGTTTAGCACCACATGCAGTACCCATACGAATTCCGTTGCCCATCCCATTTAGATATCCATTTAATTAATCATACAAATTCTTCCATCGCCTACAGTACCTAAACCATATAATTTTACATAAAAGCTCATCCGCTGATCCCGATGCGGCCAGTGTCCTTTGTCATAGATGCACCATTTGGGATCGATGCTCAAGACCAACAGCTCTTCGCCGCTTTCCCAGATCTCTCGATCCATCCCAGGTATCCTTAATCTCCCAAAAGCTATTGAAATTAGGGTATGTATTCAAATGTGATCAAACTAGGGTTGTGATTTTGGGCAGGAGAGGAAGAAGGAAGTGTTTCAGGTTGTGGAGAGAATCATGATTTGAAATCATTGATAACCGTTGAGAATCATCATGGAATACATGTGATTGGTTTTGGGAGAAATTACTATTATTATTATTATTATTATTATTATTATTATTATTTATGTGGAAATGATTAAAAAAGAAAAGAAAAGAGGAGACGGACATGTTTTATCCATTGCAAGACTAAAACCCTAAGGTAAAGTAAAGTGGGTCCATGGGCTGGGTAGAAACTTCCACTATAACACCTCTATGACCATCCTCTTTAGCAGATAAAGTGAAGTAGTTTTTTTTTTGTTGGTCTTGAATTGTTTTTATTGGGCTGTTAAGTAAATTCAAAATTGGGTTGTTTTTTTTACCAAAGTTATACTTAAAGCCAATATACTAATCTCTCCTTTTACATGAATTATATTGAAGGCGTGTAGTGTTTATAGCAATTTAGGTTCGATTGTTTTGATGGTGTGGGCGCTTATTATTAGATATGGTGGAGAGGAGAGTAGAGTAGAGGTGGTTGCAAGGTTGAAGTCTTGGAAGAGGCAACAACTCCTTTGATTGCATTTCTACAAAATCCAAATGCAATATAATCTTTAGATGATTAGTGAACGATATCTGGTATCTCAGTATTACTTGTAATTTTTTTCTTTAAACAAAAATTGTTTTTATCAACGTATAGGTGTGGAAATCAGTTATTGTGACATTATATGATCTAGTTTGGTCCTTTCAGGCATTGGTATAGAATTTGTAGGCTAATTTGAGTTTATTAAAGAGTAATTGACCTCTTCAATTTGTTTTACGGGGTCTTTTATCAGTATGTTTGGAATAATATTAAAGATATTTTTAATTTACTATTGTTTTAGGGGTACTTTGTATGCTAAATAATATATTGATAGATAACTTTATTTGTGAATAGGGTGTTCATGTTTTGCATCTAACTGGAACCCTTTGTTTCTGTTCGGTATCAGAACTGCGCAGTTTAAACAAATCCCATTATCGTGGTAGAGGCGGCGCGGTAATGACAGCAGTGGTGCTGTTCATGGTGGTGGTTAGGACGTTGAGGTAGTGGCGATATAATGGCCATGGGTGATACTGGACTTTTTGGGGCTACTACTGGAAACGGGCAATCTGCAGCTACACTTATGCAAGTGTTTCTTTGAATTCATCTAGAACTTTAAGGTGAAAAATGGTTGATTTTCTAACAAAAACTTATATGATGATGTGAACTTTCTTGTTAGCTGTGCATCACCACAGTTATCTGCTACAAGAGTTCAATTTCTTTTTTATTAACTAAAAGCATGGTGTTCTATTATAACTTACTTTTTGTATGTGTGTCTTCGTTTCTTTAGATGTTCCTATGATTATATACTGTTGTGGCATAAATGGAGGTATCATGGGTTAGTGAACATGTTATCGGCTTGACATGCCAATGCATAGTTAATGGAAAAAATGTTTCTACAAAAGTTACATTATAAAAAGAATAATTGTGTCACTTTGAAAGGTTAACCTTAGGCTATTTTAGTCTCAATTCATTTGTGGTATTATTGTTTTACTTCATGTGTTTGACCAGTTATAATGAAATACAAGTTGGCCCGTTTCCAGGGGCGGACCTATGTGAGGGGTAGGGGTTGCCCGGGATACCCCTCAACTTCGTTGGCGAAGTGCAATTTTCTTCCTCATCTCCATTTTATTTATAGAGGATACCACTGAGTAAATATTAGGATACCCCTAAACGTAGGTGAAGAGAAAATGAAATGAAATTTTCCGGTTGCCGGAAATGAGACTTCGGGTCGGTGAAAACTTGCAGAGCATGAGGAGAAGATGAAGTTATTTGGAAAATGAATGAAAAGTGGAACATGCAGCAGAGAAGTTCATTGGGAATGTAAAAGCAAGTTTAAAAGTCACATAGTTTGCAGTGAAACTTTATTTAATATATAACCAATTACTTTATTAAATTTATTCTATACATTAGTTGTTTTTTAAACTTTGTTTAATTATCGTTTATTAAATATTGAATTCACTTTATTAATAATTTTTTAGAGTTAATAGCCCGGATAGTCCCTGTGGTTTGCCATTTTTTCACGTTTAGTCCCCAACTTTTCAAAATAGCATGTATGCTTCCTGTGGTTTAACAAATTGTTACTCGAATAGTCCCTACACTAGATGAGGGTTAACTTTTAGTGTTAAGTGGGTGTAAAATGACCAAAATGCCCTTACTAATAAATAAAACATAAAAAAAACAAACCCACCCCCACCCCCTTCTCTCTTTCTTTCTCTCAGCTTCGTGCCCAGTTTAAACAAACTCACCCCTTTTTTCTCTCTTTCTCTTGAGCAGCAGAGGCAGTCTCCATCACAAACCACCTTGCCTCCACCATTAATCCTCAATTTTTTGAACTAATTGCACTGCCCCTTGAAACTAATTGACGTGTGTACTTGGTTGTTTCTTCAATTAATAGCCTTGACTTTTGAGATGCCTGGCATGTTGCTTCTAAATTTCTTTATTTTTCTTTTGTACCAACCTTTTTTCCCATTTTGACTTGATATTCATTCTAACCGTAGACTTCCAAATTCAGATTAGAAACTGTATTTAAAGCTCCATACATATCCACCGAACCATCATTTAAGATAGCATATGAAAAGTGTTTTTTTTGGATGTGAATATCGAAGAACAAGATGGTGAAGGTTGATTTTTTTTTGTGGGTGTGATCGGAAATCACAAATTGAGGAAGAAACCCGACGACTAAATAATTTAGGTGCACTTTCCGGCGATGAAAAGAACGGTGGCATTAATGTAGATCTGTTACCTGCAGGGTCCTTTAAATCCGTCACCTGGTTTTAGTCTTGTCAGGTCGATTGAGTACCGTTGACGATGGTGAGAGAGAGATCGCCAGTGATCGATGAGTCTTCTTCACGCGAAGAATTGAACGGAATGTTGTCGGAACCTGCAACCACCGTTTCTGTGTTCTCTATTTCGAACCTGCAACTTTGATTTCGAATGGAATGTTGTCGGACGTCACCTCCATTGCGGTGAAGGTGGAAGATGGTGAAGAAGAGCGGTTGATCGTTTGGGTCTGAGTGGGGAAGAAAGAGGGGTTGGGTAGTGGTGGGGTGGGCCCCACACTATTTATTAATTACTTTTTTGTTTTTTTAATATATGTATAAAGGGTTGTTTAGACATTTCATACAAACTTAACTGAGCAAACTAACTGTCATCCAATCCGGGGACTATCCGAGTAACAAATGATTAAACCACAGGGAGCATACATGTTATTTTGAAAAGTTGGGGACTAAACATGAAAAAACTTGAAACCACAGGGACTATCCGGGCAATTAACTCTAATTTTTTAGTTTTTTAAGATACTTTTATCACAAACTAAATATCATATATAAAACTTCTAAGAGTTAACTGTTATTTTCGCCCCTGTGGTTTGGTGAAATGATACTTCAGTCAAAAAAAAATTTGCACCAATTCGGTCTTCAATATTTTTAAAACGTGTCATTTCAGTCAAAAAAGATAACGCGCAATTAAAAACGTTGAGGACGGAACTGGCACAATTTTTTTTTGGATTAAAGTGACATTCTTCACCAAACCACATGGACGAAAATAATAGTTAACTCAACTTTTGAATAACATTTAAAGTTCTACAAAAATACTTATGTGATACACCCATTAATAAAAAAATAATAATCAACATATGCTTTAGAATGTAAAAATACAAATTTTATGTCTACAAATTTTGCCCGAGTAAATTGTCAAAATGGTCCCTGAGGTTTGGTTACTTTTGGCACTTTAGTCTAAAACTCAAAATTTTTAAATATGAGTCCCTGTGGTTTCAATTTTCTTGTTATTTTCATCCAAATCAAAATCTCAAAATCTGATTAGATTTTTCAGTTAACATCCATCTTTTTTGTCTTTTTCCTCCATTTTAATGAATGGAAAAATGGTTTTTTAATGTTTTATTATAACAAATTAGAAAGATCTGACCATTTTGCCCTTCATTAAAAGGGAGAAAATCTGACCAGATTTTGATTTTAGATGAAAATGGCAACAAAACTAAAACCACAAGGACTCAGATTCAAAAGGTTTGAGTTTTGGACTAAAGTGACAAAAGTGACTAAACCCCAGGAACCATTTTGGCAGTTTACTCATTTTACCCTAAATAGATATAAATGTAAATCTGACCTTTTTTGTTTATTTCTTTTAGGTTTGGCAAACAATAAGGATTGCTAAACAAAAGGATATCGACGAGTTATTTAAGATAATAATGTTCATGTTTTTTTTTTGAGTTTGTTTACAAATTGGTAGGGCCTATTTTTACTAGCCGCACACGGGCCTCGAACCCTTGACGGTAAAAAAAAAATTGGGATACCCCTAAATATTTCTTCTAGTCCCGCCACTGCCCGTTTCGTAAATGAGTATAGCTAATTCTCTGAACATCTTCTTAGCTGAAATATATGCTAGCTGGAATGAACTTGTAACCTATGCATGCTAATTCATGAGTTGGTTTTATGCAGAACATGTCTCAGCTCAACTTGTGTTGCTCATGCCATGCTAATTTCAATTTTTGTTCTTTTTTTGTTTTTGATTGTTTATTTTGTCAAACGTATAATGTGTTATGTTGGTGATAATTTAAAAATGTTTGAAAGGTGTAATCCAACTCTCGTTCATATACACTAACTATTAGTTATGTTCAAGGCTTTGGTTTTTACTCTTTTTTTTTTTTTGAATTACTTATGATGAAGAAGGTGGTGGTAAGTATACGTAAGGTTATTAAAACTAATTAATTTAAGCCGTTTATCATTCAATGTATTTTGTATAATGTTTTTTTTCTTTTAGGCATTATTGAGGCAAGACACCAAAGTAGAACTTAAAAGAGTGGCATATTCCATTGTATGAGGATGACATCCAAGTTAATTAATTTAAGTCCGTTTACCATTCGTATTTTGTATAATGTTTTTCACTTTTAGGTATTACCGAGTTATACTTTTTGTATGATTTTTAATTACCTATTAATCATAAAAGTAATTTCTCGAGCCCGGGAAGCAATCCCTAGGGATAACTTAGTCTTTTTATACAACTCATATAGAACTGAACCATCAACCTTATAAAAGGACTCTTTTAAATCAGTCCAAACCTCATAAACCAATTTAAAAAAAAAACTTGACCAAAAAAAAAGATCTTCATAAATAGAATTCAAAAGCCAAGTTAGCACAACAGAATTACACATTTCCCACTAATTAGCCAAAACATCATAATCCTTGGACTTCTCACATTTACCATCAATAAACCCATACTTATTCTTGGCTTCTAAAGCAAGTTTCATAGCACTAGACCAAACAACATAATTCTCAATCCCTTTCAATTTATTACTAACAATAGTCAATGCACTTGAGTCACTAGGATGTAAAAATATAAAGGGTCACCAATATCAAGTTTACTAATAAAAGTCTCTGAAGTGCTATCACTATCACCTATTTTAATCAAACACCAGAGATAACAACACAATTAACTAACGAACAACAATCACAGAATCACTACAGATCAATACAACTATATAGTAAACAATAACCACAAAAAACCCTAAATGCAAGACTATGTCAGGGGCTAGATTCCAGTTCATCACTCTATGGGTGCCTGGACAAGTCTTAACACAGTTGCAATCCTAGAATTACTAATTAAAAAAACAAACAATAAAAGAAAATACAGAATAATGCAATGGCTAACATATAGACTCGATCAAGTGCAGGTCCGACTAGCCTGGCAACAACAATGCCCACGAATCAAAATACAATGAACAAGAAACAATAAAAAAGATAAAGAGCAGAAAGATCACATAACAGCGTTTAACTCCCTCCAAGCAGATCTGACTTGTAACCTTCTAGGGTTACAGAGCACAGATCAGAAACACCAACAAACACCTGGCTAGTTTGCCCTGAAACCCATCAATCTTGGGTTTCAGAGACCAACACATGATATAATACTCCTGAAATCATGAAATCTCTTCCACAAGAAATCACCAAACCTCAAACAGGGTTTCAATCACACAAGATCTTCTTCCCAAGACCAAGATCCAGAAAGATCTTCAAGTAGAAACAACCCCAATCGTCCAATAACCAGATCTAAACCGTAGATCTCATAGTGGAATACCCATAGTCAGACTCAAGAGCTCTAAAATATCTTTGATACCATGAAAAATGGTATGAAATCAACACAACACAAGAAATAGCAACAAAATCGGTGATAAAACTTCATTGATTTAACCCAAACCAAAAAACCAAAATCCAAACCCTAGATCTTACACTATGTAAGATCTATATCAACTGATACATAATATAGGATCAACTGATAAGATATCAGTTGATCATAGAAAGTATGAATCAACAATACAAGATCCAAACTAGATCAACAACTACAACATGATGAAGAATAACCAAGAATACAGAGAGAACACGATAAGACCAATAATGACCAGAGAAACCCTAACACATCCGTTTATATGTCCAGACTTCAAAATATCCAGCCAGCCCTCCATCTTAGAAGTTTACTCCTTTTACCCTTCACAATTGTACATGTACACTTTATAGCCAAATCAGCAGCAAACGTGTGTAACAACTTGTAAAAGTTGTTACAATATAGTTATAAGTTTATATGTTTTGAACAACCTCTTAATATTTTTGCTACATGAATTATAACTATGTAACAAATTATTTTCAACAGGTAAGCATTGTCACGTAGGCCTACATCAGCAAGACAAATCAGTCACTCAGCATGTGTTATACCTGCCGAGTGATGAGTTTTTTGTTTTTTAAACATACTAATTCTAGCCGTTTCACAACTGGCTCCAACATTCACAATGGATCTCTCACGCCAGTGAGATACATTCATAGACTCACGACTCATGCAACAATCACACATGGGCGACGTATTGTTCACTTGAGCTAACACGGTGCGCTCCCTTCCTGCTCACAAAGCATAACACTTGTTGTTAAGTTGGATAGTCGATCAATTATTAGATTTATGGAAATGATGAAATTTGATAATGATTTGAACGTCCTTGAGTTCTATCGGCATGTTGATATCAAATTACTAATGTTTGGAAGTGTTTGTTTCATGAAATTTAAAGCAAGTGACAAAAACCAACTTAAAAGGTTGCATGTGGTGTCATTTTACTTTAATATTCTTGCTACTGCTGCAAATTAATTGGTTATAATTAGATATATACATTCACAAGATTGTGTCCATGTTTTATTGCAAAGAACTCGTTTGCTTCAGCTAAAAAACAAGTAATTAACCACGATCATTATTTTTAACATGCATTCATAAAACTACATTGGGCTTCTAGTATCATAAAATAATAAATAACGTAAAGCGAAATTAAAATAATTTTGTTTATACTACGGCATGCTTCACGTTCTTTATCTCGATCATCATATAAAAATACGTAGGGGGTTTGGCATTATAGCCTAGTGGCATCTTAGGAGTGGGATAAGGCTTATGACTATTTGGTCATGTGTTCGATTTCCACAAGGGGGATTTTTCCCATATTTATTGGGTTTCCTCGTGAATTGGTGTATAGGCATTATTGCCCAGTGGAGATGGATATGATTGGGTGGTTCCGCTGGTGGCATGATGATACTCCAGTGGTCCGTCAGTGGTCCAAATTTGTCGTTCAAAAAAATATAAAAATATGTAGATCAAAGTTTAATGTTTTTTCTACTTTAGAATTAGTTACCTTATCACCAACCTTTACTGAAATTCCGTTTCAGACCTAATTTATTGGTAAACTATGTTTGACATTACTACTTTTAAATTATAAGGCTTTTGCAATGGTTTCTTATATAATATTGTAAAACTTATAATAATATTAATTTAGATGGTGTAAAGGTATTTATTTCCCTAAATGTTTTCACATGAAGTTGCTTTACTAATATAATAAATTAATAATCGACTATCACATAAGAAAAGTCTTTATTATTATTAATATATAACTAACGGGATTCTCCGCATGTTCGTATAACAACGACTATATAACAACCAAAAGAAAGATGCCCAAACGGATATGGATATATTTTAGATAAAAACCAAAAAAATACCATTATATAATTGAAATTGGAAATAGTGAAATTTGATCATCTATATCTATCTATATCTATACTATATTATAAAACATTTCCTCAAGGGCTTCTTAAAAATTAAGAGGTATAAGTTTTACAGCTTGTTATACAACACATAATGCATATATTAATTGTTTTTGAAGGGTAAATCTGTCTTTAATCTCACCAGGCTCTTCATTTGTCCTTCTAACTGATATCCCTCTATAGAATTAAATCATGCAACCTACTATTATGGGCTCTTCGTTTGTTCCCAATCAGTTTTTCTATCTCACATGTATAGTCACTAATATCATGTCTAAAGAAATTCAATCCTGTAACCGAATAGTGATTACATTTATTCTTTTATAACCAGTAACCTCTGCAATGATTTATGATAATCCTTCAAACAGTCGGTTACAACATTATATATATTAATTTGCATTCAGCTTCTACTCACATAAATCTACTCTTGTCGATTTACAAGCTACTTTGCGTAATGTTTCTCTCATTCCAGTGACACACACCTGATTCTTTTTCTGGCCACAAGAATGAGCGAAGATGAACACTCGATTCCAGTGAAGTACGACAGCAGTAACGTTTTGAGACCATACTTGGTGGTAGTAACCGAACACCGATGGCTGTAACTAGGATTCTTCCATTGCGGACTGCGGACGCCATCCATGATCAGAGTTTTGTCGTGCTTCTGCGTCTGTTGTCGTTTTGAGGTTGTCTTCGGATACAAATCCAAAACCCGATTGTAGTCGTCAATGTATGCAGCGGAGACTATAGGTTTGTTGCCGATTAGGCGAAGAGTTGTGGTCCGACTTTGATGGTAGCTTCGATCGATCGGAAAAGGAAATGAGTGTATGTGATGGATTCCACCTATTTCTGTTGTACGGTATCAAAAAACATTCATAACGCTACCATTTTTACCCTGTGTGAGAGGGTAAGGTGGGAATTGAAATGGGTTTGACTACAATTTTGGAGTCACTTTTAGTTATTGCAAAAGTGCCCTCATATTTTGTAACATAGCATTCGTGTCCCAATTTTATTAAAACAAGGTGTAATATGCCATAAGCGAAAGGACTTTAATTGGATGTTTAACCTGATTATATTTCCTAATAATTTTTAAAATTGGATGCATAAATTACATCTTCAAGTTTATTTTATTTTTAAATGGTTTATTAGGATTAGTTAAACAAACGCATTAAATTAGTATGGTAAATGGGATTTTACATGTTATTATTTATTTTTTACCAGGTCATAAAATATATTTAATTTTTTTAACAATTTTAACAAACTTGGTTATTAATAAAATATTATTTAATAAAGAATTTAATAATTCAATGTGTATTCATGAAGAATAAGATAAATACATATTAAATATGCTCTAATTAGTAAACAAGAGAAACACAAAATGAGAAGAATGAGAATAAAGAGAGTGACGATGGGTTAAAGAAGGATCAGATTGAGGGGTCTAGTGATAATGTAGAAAAAACATTTTAGATTTTTAAATTGAAAAATGAAAAAAAAAAAAAAAAAGGTTTCAAAGTGAAAAAAAGAAAGAAACTAAGAGATAATTTTCTCTAAGGATTTCTTTGCCATTTCTTTGCCATTTCTTTGTATTTTTGTCTATTTATTTAGATAAGAAAAATGAAAAAAATGAACACAAATGAAATCCTATAACTTAAAAATCTATGGAGATTATGAGCAAGAAAAAGAAACTAATACGTATAGGTGAGGGACTTGATGTGTATATAATCTATTACACATATACAGTATAGATAATTATTTCATTAATAGTACACATAGAATATATATAATTATTATACAACTAATAATTTTCACAAAACTATTATTTGGATTATCATTTAAAAACTCGGCATATGAAATAATTTTTTGAATAAACAAGAAATTCAAGTTATTTATAAAAATAAAATACAATATAACGTTAGAATATAAACACTTTGTCATATCAAGACTTTACTTTTTATTGTTTTCTCTTTCAGTTGCTATACGAGTATCTGTATCGTAATGAATCGAACTTATTTTTGGGGTTATCTTTTCAGTTATTATATCGAGTTTTAGTACTGTACTAATATTGTAACCAACTGAACAGATACCGCCCTATTCAAGCCCCCGCCGCAACGCGCGGGCATCCCACTAGTAAACTATAAAGACAGTAATTATAGTAATTATTGCCGATCATTTTTCTTCTGATACATTCATCATAATTAATTCTTTGGGCCTGCGATCCGACAATCCTTGAGTGATAGTTTGCAGTCGTTGGGGAGGCTTTTAGCGGCATCATGCAATAGTTTCTTATCAAATTTGTCACCAGCTGTTTGTTGAGCTTTATCATGTGTCTGCTGGATCAGACCACATTGGCACTGCTTTGTCACTTTATTTAAGAACACACAACAATTCTGTATAGCGCTATTTTGTAAATACTTGAAGTAATAATCGCAAGAGTTTTCTTGCACATGGGGGCACTGATTCTGGAACGCATTGGAGATTTCTATCTGCATTTCATTTCCATTGTCCTCTATGGTAGTGGTTCTATAGGCTGACATCTTAGAAAATGCTACGATGGCAATCAAGATGAATGCAAACGGTGCAAGTTTTGGCATTACAGGATGTATGCAACTAAGGGGAATGCATACGACTTTAATAAGTCTTTCCTACACCTAACAATTAGTTAACCATCATACTCCTTTAATAAGTTTTTCCTGCACCTAACAATTAGTTAACCATCTTATTCCTTTAATAAGTTTTTGCTACACCTAACAATTAGTTAACCTTCTTACTTCGTATATTTACACATTTATATATAAAATGGGATTATTTAAAATTTTATATGGTATTGACAATAAAGATTCTAGTTTAAGTTTAACAAAAGAGTATATTTTATAATTAGAATGATACATACCTAAAAGCTATACGTTTTCAAACAGTTTTAAAAATAAAAGCATCATGAACAAGAATCATAGCAAAAATCAGATAAAATTTTAAATTTTAGCCTAAGTTAATGGAGAATGAAGGCATATTGGGGACAGTTTCGTAGGGTGGAAGGGGTGATCGTCACACTCCATCATCCATCACACTATCACATCCAATCACCATTTGACACATCATTCCTTCACATTTCGCTCATCACACTCGTAAAAGTATCACATTTCAAAATAAATGTCACACCAATCACAAGTTAACACATTAACATCAAGTCAAACCCACACACACAACACAAAGCATCATGTTGTGACAACCATCACGATTTTCCTCCATCACCAAGTGATACACCCCTTTGCGGCCTGTTACTTTGTAATCGGGTTTTCACTGGTGACCCCGTTTTGTTCGTTTTCTATATTATATATAGTTCCACTGTTTAAAAAAAGGAGATCATGTTTAACGTGTGTTTAATCCTAAAGGGTTCTACAGTTCTACTCCTATCATCGCATCCACCTTTGCTACTGGACAACAATTAACCTCTCATGCCTTGTTTTAATTTAATTTATTATGGTATTTTTATATTTTAATTGTTTTCTTATATTAAATTGTCTATTTATGTTATATTCTTTGATTATGTTAAGCTTTATTATTTGTTTTAATTAATATGTTTAAGTTTTTCTATAATATTTAGTTAATTATAATTAATAGGATAATATTCTTTTATCATCTTTTTGTTTTTGTTGACAAGACCCCCTTTTTGACCAACCCATATTTTTGTCACTCCTTGTCGAAACTCTCTGTATCGCAAGTCCTATAAGCCATATAAAATATGCAACACAACATTGAGGTGAAAATTTCTTCAAAGAATTAATAAGTTAAAAGTATGATTAAAAATATTTTGTTTCATTTATTCCACATACTTAATTTTTAGTACTTATCTCACTTTAATGCTTTTCAAGCATTTACATCCCTTTCATCATTTCTACCATATAATTATACTAAAAAACACTACATTTTTTCTTCCTTCAATTAAATGATACTTTTTATACTTTTATCATTTTTCCCCCTCCTCCACCCAAAACACTTTCAAATTGATATATATTAAAAAAAATTTAGGATAAATTGTGTACCCTTTAATATATAGATGAATAGTAATATTTTCTCTCTCCTCCACTCAAAGAGATGTGAATGCTCTTAAAATTACTTATCTTAGCATCAACTTTACCAAATTACGTTTCAAATCTTTGTTGATAAAATATTTAGGGGCTATTTGGTAGCCTCTTAATGACCATTTAGATGCCACCTCTTAATGGTTTAAAACCTCTGAATGAATAAGAGGTAACCTCAAGTCTGAATGGTTAAGAGGTAACCTCTGAATGGTAAATCATCACATGTCACATTCTTCTACCTTCTCATTAGTAAAATTCTTAAAGGTTCCATTAATCAATAGCCTCTTAATGACCATTCAGAGGCTACCAAACAGCCCCTTAATGTTCTTAAGTTATATATGTGTGGGTAATCAATTATTCTAGTTATTTGAATGTTTAGCACTTTAACTCTATATGTATTTGAAATAAAAAAAATAACTACCAAAATTACTGGTGGTTTTTGTTAAGTCTGAGTATAAAAGGTGACATCATGCGGAGTGTACGAATTTTTAATGCATTTTTAGTACCTTTTTACTCTTTTATCAAGCTTTAAAGTTATAAAACATGATATTAAACTACCACTCTCTACAACACACTGGGGCAAAAACACCCATCGTTGGCGTAGTATTGTGATGGTAAGATAACGAGGTCGTCCAAGGACACAAGAGCTTTTAATACCGGAATATCGTCGACGTCTAATCTAACCAAATTTTTGGAGAAAAGATTTTTAAATAAGTAAAATAAAGAAACAAAATAAATAAATTAAACAGATAGACAATATATAATCACTTGTATCCGACTAGTCATTTATGTATCCTTTGATGATTTCCGCGCTTTGGGTTTTTAAGATATTATCTTAGTTATAGTGGCATGTCCTTCTTTTGGAAGCAACGCTACCCTCAGCCATATCGGTCTGAGTCAGCAGGGTTACAGTCTCGCAAGGTCGGATTATAGAAAGATAATTAGTAAGTTATTAATGCAAAATGTGGCATGTCCCTCTTTTGGAGGCAGCGCTACCCTCGGCCATATTGGTCTGAGTCAACAGGGATACAGTTCCGTAAGGCGGTTTGAAGTCTTCATAGTAGTTTATTTATAAAGGATTAGAAGCCATTCTTACTTCCCCCGATTTGATGATATCTGCCTCAAGGGAAGTCCTAATAAGCTCGTATCAAGTTCTTGCAAGATCTATACACAGAACGAGGCAAGAAGTTTACCCAACCAACCTTCTAACCCCCTTCCAGGTAGTTAACACACTTTATATGAACCGTAAAGACATGAATGAGTGAATCAACAAAACATGAAGAAATGATTGTATAAAGTTCACTTTCAGTATAAAAAAACTAGTTATTAAAGTTATTAATACAAACCCAAATAAAAAGTTACCAAAGATAGGAAATCAAAAGTAATAAATAAATAATTTTGTCTTCACCAAGTGATGTAAGAGATTAGCTAAGCATGGCCTTTGTTTGACAAAAAACCCTTACTATCGATATTGGATCTCGAGACTACTACACACACTCTAAAGGTGGATGATGGTTGAAAGCGGTGGATGATGGTGATAGTGGTGGTGGAGTGGTGGCAGGTGTGAGAGAAGTGGTTTGCCAAGGGATGAGTTGCAAGTGAGCCAAGCACCTCCTTTTATAGTTGAAAACAGGAGGTTCACACGACCCCGTGCCTGGTTGGCACGACCCTGTGTCCTTCTCCTTGTCTGTCTTCATTTAACGTTGCTGTCAACTCTTCTGCGCACACGGCCCCGTGTGTCAATGACACGACCCCATGGCCCTTGTACTTCCTCTACGAGCCCAGATTTTCAAATCTAAGAGTTGACCACGGCCCGTGCCGAGGAGACACGGCCCCGTGTCCCTTGTCGTTTTTTGTTTGTCTTTATCTTCTGAGAATCTTGAGTGGGGTATGGCCCATGCACGGCTGACACGACCCCGTGCTTGGGTTCTGGACTGTTGTTTTTGTCTTTGGGGTGAAGATTGGAGGGTCAGTATAGTGTATCAACTTCCTCTCCTTCGTATTTATGCTGGTTTTCGTCGTTAATTTGTTCCTTTTGTTCGTTTAAGCTCTTTTAATCCTGAAAATAAAAGTAAACAAAGAAACGCACTTTTTACCAACATTAGTACTAAAATAAGGTTGTTTTTATACCTTATTTGATATGATTTATATGTTGCATTTTGTGCATATCAAATACCCCCACACTTGAATCTTTGCTTGTACTCAAGCAAAATTTTTTTAATATTGCTTACATTCCCAAATGGAATGGGTAGAAGAGAAGTTTTGGTTCTTATGTATAGAGTGTCGGGAATACAAGTTCTTTATTCATTTTTGTTTTTATTTTATTTACAATCTTATTCGACATGTTTTATTTAGAACTTTTTTAAGAAAAATAAGTATTTCTAAGCATAACATATATTTTAAAATTTCGTTAAGTTATATATACATTCACATTCCTCACAAGTGGTCACTCAACAATCGGCCGAAAATGTATAAGTGAAACGCTCGGTCTCGATATACGGAACTTACTCCTACCATGTGCTTGACAATCAATCAAACCTCCTCCTTGTTGACTTAATCTTTGAAAATATTAAGAGGACTTTGAAGGGGTAGGTTTTTGGTTAAGGGTAGGATAGTTTTATTTGAAAGTGGCTAAAGGCGTAAAAAGTCGGTTTTCTTTTGAAAATTTATTTTGTGACTTTGTGAACTAAATAAGTGCTTATAAGTAATAGATTTTCTTATTTATTTTGAGCAACTAGAGATTTTTTTTGAAGACACACGCTTTTGTATTTTTTCAAAAGAACATATTTTTTCTAAAATAAAAGGTGTAAAAGTAAAAAAGATGGTTTTTTTTGGGTGATGGTGTGTTGTGGGTTTTTGAAATGAAAGGGTTTAGGCTCAAAGGGGTTGACTAGGAGGTTTTTTTTTTTGTGTTTTTGTGGGTAAAAATCCTAGTGCCTCAATCATATACTTACTTCGATTAGTCGGTAAGGACTAGGAATGTATTATCTTGTCAAGTTCTAGATTCGTAAGAATCATACGGGCTATTCACACAAGAAATGAAAAATGTGCATTTAGTATAGATATGTTATTGGATGCTTGTTAAAGGCTTAAAACTCACAATTTTGTGGGAAAAGGGCAAAAATGTGAAGGTATATATTGTAGGTCCCGATTCTCGGAGGATCGATTTCGAAACCAAATCACTTGTTTATCACAAACACGGTCACGAGTGCGGAATCCCCGTGACTATGCCAAACCAAACACAGATTGTAATAACACGATATAACCAATGAATCACAGTCAATTGATTAGATAAGAACACGGTTTAAACAGATACACACAAAGTTTGAAGTAAAACACTCAGAAGGTTATGTTCTCATGGTTTCAAAGTGAAACTATGTGGTGTTTATATAGGCAGCAGACACAAGATATGACGAAACTTGAAAGGGGGCCGACGAAACTTCAAGGTTGACGAAACTCCTAGAGTTTCGTCACTTAGCATGGTGAAACTTAGAGTTTCATCACAAGGGAAGTTTCGTCATGATGAAACTTAGAGTTTCATCACAAGGGAGTTTCATCATGGTGAAACTAAGAGTTTCATCACAAAGGAGTTTCATCATGGTGAAACTTAGATGAAACTTGGAACTTTTGTCATACAAGAGCTCGACGAAACTTGGAGTTTCATCGAGGGCTGCCAAACAGGACATGCTGCAAACTGTTAACAGTTTGCTGCAGACCGATATAAACACACAAACAGACATAAACCAAGTATGCAACATGCATTGTTCATTTATAAATTACAAATCATACGAGGCAAACTTGAAGAACACAAGTTGGATAGGAGGATATCCGACTTGGTCTTCATTCCATAAAAGTGTCGAACCGAACGTGCCGCGTCCACACAAAATGTATCAACAAACTCCCCTTTGGACGCTGCTGTGAAGGTTCATCTTCCATGTCTTTCATGTCAGAGGATCTTCCAAGTCTTCACGCGTCGTAACCAGAAAGTGTATCAACAAACTCCCCATTTCATTTAGGAAGTGTGTTAACAAACTCCCCCTTAACATAAGCTCTCCCTTGAGTTATGCTCGTGAATCTTTTGATCTTCAATGCTTTAGATCCTTTTGGTGTTGATGAGTGATCAACTGCAATCCGATCATCTTGATCTTCTAATTGCATTAACGTCATGTCTTCACTTTACGGCTTGTCATCTGACACCTTCTCTATGTCTTTAGCTGGTTCGAATGCGACATCTGCACACGCAACAGAGCTAAACACGCAATGAGAACAACCGCTTGGAATTTAGAAAAATTAAACAAATGACACATATGAGATCAAATCTCAATCAAACACCGACCGACAACAGTTTGAAAGTTTTAAAAAATGTTCAGTTTTAATCCTTTAACTTTCAAAATTTGTCAACTTCGACCGTTTATGAAGATGCAATTGTTTTCGGATTACGATCAGGATTTTGGGTAGGATAGACTCGAGTTCCAACATCAGTCAATCAAAAATAAACTAGAAGCAAAATCTTTTTGGCTTTTATAAAATTTAGATTAAAACACACCTAAAATCTTTTTGGTATTTTTCATTTTTCAAATGTAAAGACAAAAAGCAATAAATAAATATATACAAAGATGCAGAAACTGAAAGCAGTAAATAAATATTTACAGACATTCTTTTTGCGAGTTTCGAGGATAAGAGAATCATATCAGTGTATGGTCACGCCAAAATGCTCTTGTTGTTCAGTTAGTTACAATTTAGATAAGCATCCTATAACGATTATCGGTATTGTTATCCACATAAGCTCAACTTATCAGATGTAATCATGACTAGGGGATACGTTAAGGTATGGTTTATACTTACCGACCGGTGTTCATCCACACACGACACATTCCCATATCAAGGTATGCACGAGAGTTCATATTACCGGTGAGTATACCGTTTATCATCTGTTTGACCGTATAAAAGAATGTGATATAGTCACTTATTTTGATTGAAAACAAGCCCTATGTGATAGAATCACTTATTGATGAGGAACTTGCTTTTCATATGCATGAGGGCACAGGAGCAAGTCTGTGAACAGGTCAGTACATCGTACAGTAGAGAGACGAACTTGACTCCCGGAAAAGTGTGATATTTTATCACTTATTTGTTTGGACATGTGATTGTTGATCACTTATTGAGGTCGAATGCAATATGTACACGTATGTATAGTATCATGGAAGATCTAGACTTCGTCTCCGTTATTTTTCGGTAAAAGATATAACCATGATACCCAGATGATAAGACAGCATAAAGACCGAATATCTCAGAACCTCGGCAATCAATCAAACGAAATTTTGGTACTAAGACCATATGCCAATGTGTGGTTCCCACCTGGTCTTCAGTCGATTTAGGTTTATATCACCCTGCACACTTTAAAATGATTATGAGCCTACCGATACATCTTATATAGAGCTGCTTATCATTTTTCATTTTAAGTTCAGTTTGAAGAGGTTTCGACAGACCACTGATTTACTATCATTTTCTCTTTTTCTCGCCAGGAAACTGATTTTTGTTTTTCTATTGTTTTTGTTTTTTTTTTTAAATTTTTCGATGTTTTTGATTTTTTTTAAATTTGGATTTACTCCCCCTAAAATCAACAAACTATGATAAATTAAAAAAAAACACAAAGGTATTTACAAAAAGAAAACGATTTCCCGATGTCGGATTAACTCATGTTTTACCTTAATACCGTTTACCAAAATTAATTTTAATCAGAATTGATTTATCGAATTTTGGAAAAATTAGTTGGCATGTCGGTAATCGGTGTGGACCATGACAACGTTGACGGGTTTCATAGTGAAACAATCACGTGTGAGGTGATATTCGAGTTCAACGTGTTAGGTCAAAGAGTGCTGTACGAGATGGTAGTAATTCATAAAGCAGCTTAAATATCGACAAGTATAGGAGAGATTAGAAATTCAAAACCGTATCCTGCAACTGCTTCGTGCATTGCCAGGAATCTGAGCGCTCTCCTAAACTGGATATCCACCCGGTGTGGACTTCAAAGTCGATTTTTGTAGCTACTTCAATTAATCCGAGAAACTCTTCACAGCAACAAGATCATAAACCTCTGGGTCTGGCTCGTCTTCCATATTGCACCAATGAAGGTCTTTGTCTTTCTCTTTAAGAAGTAGTGTGCGGTTGTTCAATCCACGCCAAGGCATCCGCACACCCTGTTGGTTTGTTTAACAAACACATTTTCTTCAATCACACCGCGAAGAAATGTACACTGCACGTTCATCTTGTTGATTTTGAACTTCAGACGTGCTTCAGATGCGTACATTTTGATTGAATCTATCCTGGGGACCCGATCAAAGCCTTTAAAAATCAAACTTTGGAATGATTTTCCTTTTGTCGAAGCTTTCAATTTCCTTCATCAGACATTTCTTCTTTTCTTTTTCTCTCTCCATCAAAGGCAACCATTTCTTTTGTCGCCGATCTTGTGCATGGACACTCCGCTATCAACAATCCGATGACTATCGTTAGTTCCTCCTTGAACATCCTGCACACTCACTCAGAGATTAGTTGGAGAGGGGGACCCAAGCCTTCATAGACTTGGGTCGTTCATGTTCATCGATGAAAGTTAACTCAAGTTCTCGATGATTTGGAACTGGTGATACTCCCCCTGAAACTTTATCCATTTTAGGTTTCCAAGCTTATTTCTGTTGACCGGATTGTGTATTATTTACATAGTTAGAAATCTACGGTTTTAACGGTTGTGACAAAATTGGTTTCCTTTTAACAGTTTCTGGTTTTAAAGCCTTTTCGATCACCTTCACATTTTGACGTCGTTGTTTTGTTTCTTGTTCTTTAATCGTACGTTTGTCATTTTTGGGTGAAACAGGACGACGTTTTTTGTGACCTTGTTCAGAAGGGGCTCTTTCTACAAAATTTTCTTTTGGAGAGTTTGTGCAATTTTTGATAATGTGGCCAAACTCCCTGCATTTGAAATAAGATCTCCTTTCAACAAAATTAGGAGATTCTGTTCGATGAGTTGACGTTGAACCTGTAGATCCAGCGGTACTAGCTTCACACCCGTTTGTGTGTTGGGTGTAATTGTTATCACTATTACGTTTCAAAATTTTGACTTTTTGAACAAAATCGGTATTTGATTTATTTTCAAAAGTCTCCACTTTATCAGTACCCTTGGAGGCCACAAATTTAACGTCTTTGCATTTCGTCTTGTAACGAGCTCCTTTTGTTTCAGCCTTTGGTTGTCTAACCTTAGGCTTTTGAGCTCGTTGTTGTTGTTTACCCTTAAAAGCGACATGTTGTTGCTTTCTTGTTGATTTTTGATTTCCAAATTTTCTTCTAACTTCAGCTTTTGGAATCGGATCACACTGAGTTACTGAAACTCTCGGGATCCCCTTTTCCAAAAACTTACTGGTAGTATCTTCAAACACTTTATCAATCAAAGATTGATTGACATTTTTAATTGGAAAAGCTGTGTTTGAATAAATTTTGTCATCACCGACTAAAGTGTACAACACATTATCACTTTTAACTGTAGACACTATTTCCTTGATGGGATCTATCTCTTGTTTAGCAGTTGAATGCATCGCAGGAGTAGGAGGATCACACAGAATATGATTCTCAATAGGAACTTCTACTCCTTTCCTATCATTAAGAGATTTATCCTCATCACTCACATCCAATTCATCTTCTGACGAATCATAGTCCTCAACTGTGGGAGGACTTTGTTCCATATCAACAGATGACTTTCCTGAACTTTTAGATGAGCCCTCCGAAGAACTGTCCGATTTGAACCCCAATCCTGTAGTAACTTCCTCATAATCAAGAGGCACACTAGGTTCAAAACATGGCATTTCCTCCTCATCGGGCATTCTGGAATAGTTGTGTCTCAAAGGAGGTGGACACGACTTATACCCAACGCCTTTCACGTTCCCTTTCAGCTTTTAAACGTCTATGATGTGATCAAGCACATATCGAGAGTTTGAGTAACTCTCCAATTTGAGCTTGATCGCATCATGCTCACACTTTGCCACGGCTAGTTCCTTCTTTGTTTCCTCAATGATATTAATGTAGTTATTAATACCAATTTGTTTGTTGAAAACAGTTTTTGTTAATTCAAAAATGCTCTTCTTTAAAGTTTCAACTACTGATTTGAAATCTTTTTCATTTCGAGCTTGTTATAGGTAAAATTCTGAGCCCATATCCTGGGAAATATCTTGAGTTATATCTTGATTGTATGATATCTGCTCATATCCGGGATGCTCATTCAGGATATTGGTAACATCCTGAATGGTATCCTCAGGATTACTAACGGGTTGTGTGCAGGAGTACGCATCCAGATGGAGCAACGTTCACGAAGACCCTTTCTCCGGGAGACTCGGTCTAAGTCGTTCAAATGAAGACGTTGAAGCCGCATTACTCGGTCTACAACGTTCACAATGGAATATTCGGAGCATCCCATATTTGTAGGGATTTTTGTTTGTATTTCGTTACTATAAATAGGTGGGTATATCAGATCGAATAGGACATCACAGCTACACTCATTACACTCTCACACTTGTTCTCTTGCAATTTTTACTTTCACACAAAGCATTGTAACACTTAGCGATCTGGTCAATATCCTGCACTGTATCCTGACATTTGAAGCAATAAGAAGAACTAGGCAGCTGCGATTGTCAGCTCCCGAGGTTTTATGCCGGCGATCTAGATTGATCAAGGGCTTTCCTCGTACATCCCGTGTCATTTCCTTTACTTTTTGCTCATAGTTTGATCATCGATACAGCTCAATATCCTGAGCCGTATCATGAAACCTGTTTTCGCAAACAATATAACTAGCATATTTCCAACTCACTTTTTAGCACACTACCTCACTTAACTAATTTGATCACTAAATTGCTTCGGTAATTTTTGACCAAAACAATTTGGCGCCCACCGTGGGGCAAGTGGTGCTATCTTTACTAAAAATTTTTGTAAAATCGTTAATCGGTTTTCTGTTTTCAAAACTGTTTGCCACATTGTCCACAATGGCCTCAAGATCAAACATGAGCTCCTCCACTGTGTCTGCTACAACTTCTGCTACTACTGGTTCGGTGCTTCCACCACCTCCTCCAAGGATGCCAGCTTCTTCACAACCTCTATCATATTATCCCTACTCGGAGTATTCAGGGATCTGCTCCCGTTTTAGCCTCTAATGATGAAATTCTAACCTTATTTGGAAGTGTGCAGGAACAAATGAGGCAGCAACAGGAAACTAACCAAATGCTGTTAAGAGAAATACAACTCTTAAAAGCTAGCTCAAGCAGATCCGCTGAGGATATTGTTACTCCTTTACAACCCAGAACTTTGAACTTCAGTTCGGCTGTGTATACTGAGGATAATAGGGGGAATATTGTGCCTGGTCATTCCCAGAATCATACTCCTGAAATACCCTCCTCGATCAGGATGTCAACTGTGAGGAGCTCAGGATATGCTTCAGGATATGACCAGAATCCTCAGACTGGTAACGTGTCAAATAATAATAATCTTGCTACTAACAATAGTGGATCTTTGCAGGATGCTGGTATGACGTCAACATTTACTAGGGAGCTTCAGAAATTGAAGGACATGATATCCAGTGTACCTGGAGTGGTCCAGCCAATTCCGGAAGTGTCCCAAGACAACCACAGGATATCTCGCTTCGCGTATCCTATCTGTGATGCTGAAATTACGAAAAGATTTCAAACCCCCAACATGAAACTCTACGACGGGACTACGGATCCTGAAGAGTATATTGCCCAGTATAGGGAAAGAATGGAGATTAATCCTATCCCTCCAGAGCTCAAGGAAGCATGCTTGTGCAAAGGCTTTGGTTCTACTTTAACAGGATCAGCCTTGAAATGGCTCTTAAATGTTCCTCCACATTCGATTACATCTTTTGCTCACCTAGTGAATTTATTTAATAGTCAATTTTCTTGTCGTCGGAGTTTTGAAAAACTAACAAGTGATCTCTACAGGATAACTCAAGGACCTCAGGAATCCCTAAGGGATTATGTGAACAAATTCAGCAGGGAATCCTTGGATATCCCGCACCTTGATGTTGCCACAGCGGTCCAAGCATTCAAGATGGGGCTACAAAAGGATTCTCAATTTTATCAGGATCTTGTGATGAATCCTTACAGGAATTTGGACGAGGCTCGAAACAGGGCCTTGAGATATATCAGGCTGGAGGATGATAAGAAGATGCAAGAAAGGATGAACTCATCCACTACCTACGAATCAACTAATAGGAAGTCAGAATCCTCATTTAAACCATATCGCTCTAAGCCATATGGTAGAAATGACAACAAGAAAGTGAATGCTGTTGAAGATGAGGATCCTGAAGAATATCCTGAATTATCTGAATATTGCTTTTCTGTTAACATTCCTGAATTAATGTACGCTATGCAGGGTTTAGGAGAAAAAGCTAGGTGGCCTAGAAAGAATCAACAAAAAGCTGACTGGAAGGATAAATCCAAATGGTGTGCCTTCCACGAAGATTTTGGTCATGTGACAGAGGATTGCATTGCTCTAAGAAAAGAGATAAGTTATCTTCTGAGCAAAGGATATCTGAAGGATCTCCTAGGAAGAAAGAAGAATAAGGGTCAGGATACTGAGAAGGATCCTGAACGAGCAGCATCACCTCCTGCGGATGCCAAGATAATCAACTTTATTCCAGGAGGATCCGACATTTGCGGAACTTCGTATTCTGCGGCCAAGAGGCATGCAAAGGAGGCTAAGACTGAAAGGGGAGACAAACCATCCAGGATGACCACCCTTACAACTGATAAAGTGATCACTTTTGACAGTGATGACCGGGATACTGTGCAGGATCCTCACCATGATGCTCTCGTAATAACATTATATGTTGCTAACCATTTTGTACGCAGGATATTGGTGGACAACGGTAGCTCTGTCAATATAATTCAGCTGGAAACATTGAAGAGGATGAATGTATCTCCGATGGACATTACTTCTAAGTCCACTGTGCTCGTTGGTTTCAGTGGAGAAGCTAGGAACACAGTGGGAGAAATAAAGTTACCAGTATATGTTGAAGGGGTCAACTCGATACAACGTTTCTATGTGATGGACTCCCTATCCTGCTATAACATTATACTGGGCAGGCCATGGATCCATGATATGAAGGCTGTTCCATCAACTTATCATCAATGCATCAAGATTCCTACCCCTTGGGGGGTCGTCAAGGTTGATAGTGATCAGCAGGAGGCGAAAGAATGTTACTCATCCTCGATGAAATCCTCAACCAAACCTAGTGCAGCATAGCAATTAAAGATGCGAGCCCAGGATATCGTGGAGGCTTCGGAGCAGGATATGAAGAAAATTATCCTGGATCAGGATAATCCAGATACCTCGGTGCTCGTAGGAACCAATATCCCTCAGGATATTGAAGATCAATTAACTAACTTTTTAAAGTGCAGGATGTCAACATTTGCATGGAAGCATGAGGATATGACAGGTATATCCAAAGATGTTATTACTCACAAGCTTGGAATTGACAGGTCGTTCAAGCCTGTACAGCAAAAGAGAAGGAAGTTCGCTCCTGAATGAAATGCAATTATCCAAGAAGAAGTTGAGAGATTATTGAAGTCCAAGATGATCAGAGAAGTCAAATTTCCCAAGTGGCTAGCAAATGTGGTCGTGGTTCAAAAGAAGAATGGGAAATGGAGAGTTTGTGTAGATTACACAGACTTGAACAAGGCTTGTCCCAAAGACCCATTTCCTCTTCCTCATATTGATGCAATGGTAGATGCTACCGCCGGGCACGAGATGTTAACCTTCATGGATGCATCCTCAGGATTTCAGCATATTCAAATGGAGCCTTCGGACCAAGAGGATACTGCCTTCATGACACCAACAGGTATTTATTGTTATACTGCTATGCCTTTCGGTTTGAAAAATGCAGGTGCGACATACCAAAGATTGGTGAACATGATGTTCAAAGATAAGCTGGGGGACACAATGGAGGTATACATCGACGATATGGTGGTAAAATCTAAAAAGGCTGAGGATCACCTCCAGGATATTAAGGGAGCATTTGATATCCTGGATCAGTATAACATGAAGCTAAATCCTGCTAAGTGCCATTTCGGAGTGGGGGCAGGAAAGTTTCTAGGATATATGGTGACCAAAAGAGGAATAGAGGCGAGCCCGGAGTAGATTAAAGCTATCTTGGATATCAAATCACCCTCAAACATGAAGGATGTTCAACGGTTAACAGGACGAGTTGCAGCATTGAACAGATTTATCTCAAGATCCTCGGAGAAATGCAAAGAGTTTTATGATATCCTGAAGAAGAACAAGAAGTTTGAATGAGGTGAGAAGCATGAAGCGGCCCTGCAGGATTTGAAGCAATATCTTTCAACTGCACCTCTATTGATGAAGCCTGAGAATGGTGAACCACTGTCCCTATACCTCGCGATATCAGGGAATGCTGTAAGTTCCATCCTTATAAAGGATCATGAAGGTCAACAATATCCTGTTTATTATGTTAGTAAAAGTTTGTTAGATGCAGAAACTAGATATTCTCATTTAGAAAAGTTGATACTAGCACTAGTTATGGCATCAACAAAGCTTAGACATTACTTTGAAACACACAGAATTCATGTTAAGACCAATTATCCTGTTAAGAATGTGCTTAGGAAACCCGAAATGTCAGGAAGGATGGCCAAGTGGTCAGTAAAGTTAAGTGCTTATGACTTAGTATACGAACCTAGAAATAACATAAAATCACAAGCTCTAGCTGACTTTGTGGCTGATTTCAGTAGTGACATTCAGGATGAGGTAGACCTAGAAGTACAACAATTAGGAAAATCCTCAGGATCCTGGACATTGTACACTGATGGAGCATCTAATGTTAGAGGAGTAGGATTGGGAATACTACTAAAATCGCCACAGGGGGACATATTACCCCAAGCTATTAGGTGTGAATTTCCTGCTACCAATAACGAAGCAGAATATGAGGCTCTAATTGCAGGATTAGAACTAGCTAAAAATATGAATATCAAGAATTTGCAAGTATATGTTGACTCCTTGTTAATTACTAATCATTTTAATGGATCCTATGCAGTTAAAGGTGAGAAGTTAATCGAATACCTCGATATTCTCAAAAAATTAGCAGGATATTTCGATGTTTTTACACTTGAACAGGTACCAAGGGAAGATAATGCTAAAGCAGATGCCCTAGCAAACCTGGGATCATCGGTCAGGATACCAGAAGGAACCCAAATACCAATATTGCATATCTTGTATCCTGCAACGAATCCTCAGGATAAAGAAGTAGTAAGTATCCAGGATCCTGTTGCTGAATATCCTGAGGAGGATCCTAAATCCTGGACGGCTCCAATCGTACGATATCTCAAGGAAGGACACATCCCTAGAGACGAAAATCCTAAGGCATTTAGGATGAAGGTATCACGATTCACCATTATAAATAATATTTTGTATAAGAAATCTCTTGCAGGACCATATCTAAGGTGCTTGGAGTATCCCGAAACTAAAGAGGTACTTCAGGATATACATAATGGGGATTGCGGTAACCATACTGGGGGCAGGTCATTGTTCTCAAAGGTGTTGAGAACAGGATACTATTGGCCAAGGATGAGGAAAGATGCTACAGAATATGCTCGAAGAAGTGATGCATGTCAAAGGCACAGTAACATACTACACCAACCAGCTGAACCACTATATCCTATAGTATCCCCTTGGCCGTTCATGAAATGGGGGATGGACATAGTAGGGAAATTACCAAAAGCTCCAGGAGGAAAAGTTTTTATGTTGGCAATGACTGATTATTTCTCTAAGTGGGTGGAGGCTGAAGCATTTGTTCAAGTCAGAGACCAATAAGTAGTATCCTTCATAAAAAGGAATATCCTGACCAGATTTGGAGTACCAGCCGAAATAATCTGTGACAATGGTTCTCAGTTTATAAGCAAGAGAACTACTGACTTTTGCAAGAGTTGGGGAATCAAGATGATCACATCCACCCCGGTACATCCTCAAGCAAACGGACAAGCTGAGTCTTCAAACAAGATAATTGTTAACAACTTAAAGAAGAGATTAGGAGCCAAAAGAGGAAGATGGGCAGAAGAACTACCCTTTGTTTTATGGGCCGATAGAACAACGGTAAAGAATGCAACTGGCCAGACACCATTCTCTTTGGTATTCGGAGCGGAAGCAGTGATCCCAACGGAGATGGTGATACCTACTGCGAGATCTATCCTGCAGGATCCTGAGCAGAATCCTGAGACTTTGTGCCAGGATTTGGACACCATAGATGAGACAAGAGATGCAGCAATACTAAGGATGACAGCATATCAACAAAGGATATCCAGAGCATACAACAAGAATATAAGGACTAGAAGGTTCAAAGTTGGAGATTGGGTGTTAAGAAAGGCTTTTCAAAATACCACTAATCCTGCCGATGGAAAACTAGCTCCGAAATGGGAAGGACCATATGAGGTTGAATCAGAATCAGGAAAAGGAGCATACCGACTCAGGAGCATGGAAGGGGAAATGCTACCAAGATCCTGGAATGCTATACACTTAAAGCTCTATTTCAAGTAAGAATAGAATTTAATTTCTATCCCAGAATGGTATGTGTTCTATCTCTCTTAAATATATTTGAATTCATTTATTATCTTGAACCCAATACTGACTTAGGCATCGGAGGGGTGTTAGCCAAGCTAACACCCACCTTAGTTTAAGGTTGTTTTGCAGAATATGTGTCAGGATGTAACTCCAGGATATACGCTCAGGATATTTCGGAAGATTAGAGGATTGGCCCCCTCTCTCATGTTTAAGGGATCCTGATCCCTTCAAAGGTTTAAAGGTATTCACCTTTCTTCCGAGTTGGGTTTGAACATCCCGCCTGGAGCGCTGGGGATAGTTCAAGGTAACGGGACCAGTTCATGTAAAAGTGGCTGACAATTTCGTTACTATTGGCTATATCCTGGATTCTAAAGGTATATGAGGATTGATCACCCTCTCTCACGAAAGGGTATTTTCATACCCTCTAAGGTTTAAAGGTTTTCACCTTTCTAAGACTTGGAGTTTATACACTCTCGCCTGTAGCGCATGGAAATCAGGGTTTATCCCCAGCATATTAAGGGTCAATCCCCAGGATATTAAGGGTTAAGGCCCATGATGTAGAGGGTTTACCCCTGGATATTCAGGATCTATTTAGTAAAGCTAAAGTATGACTATATCTATGTTAAACACAGGGGACACATATCATACAACTGAAAGGATGGACCCAAGTTTGCAAGTGTGTACCGGGGACATTCCTATGGTGGAAAATTGGAAGTGGTTCCTTAGGGAATTCCTGGTATGATCTCTCCTTTTTATTTAGATAACTTATAGATTGTGTGTCAGTATCCTGATCAGGATATCTTTCAGGATACATTCACAATGTGTTCCCAAGAATATTTAGACGAAATTATTTTTGCAAGTAAAATTCATATAGTGTAAATATAATAACAGAAATAAAGCTAGAAAAGGGTTATATTATTAACGTACCAAAAGTTGTGCTCTTGGTTTCACCTCAAACCAAGGACCATCCACCAAGAGCACAATTACTTCCTTACCATATTTACCTAACAGTTGAAGGTTTTGTCCCAAACTGAGACCCATCCGCCTCCAACTGTTATATTGTTCAAAAAGAAAAACATACTAACATTGATGACCAAGGGCTTCGCCTGAAACTCAGGATTCCCCTACCTTTGGCCATCATATTGTCTAGTTGCAGGAAAGTAAAGTGCAGAAAAAGTAAATTGTTTTAGGGTTACAGACCAACGATCAAATTTAAAAAAGTGGGCTCCGGCCTTGGCACGTATATCCATCATTGCCCACCTGAATGCCCTCATACAGCGGCATCTTCTCCAACCTTCTCTGCCTTCTCAGCTTCAGCATCCTGAGCAGCATCCTCACCAGCATCCATCCCAGCATCCTCTCCAGCATCCTTCTCATCTCCAGCCTTGTCTGCCACCTCTGCCGACTTAGAGGATTCACCAGCTTCAGCAGGAAGGGGCACAGCCTTGCCTCCAAGCTCCTTCAGCTTTGCCACCCAGGATTCGACCGGCCAGGACTCAAGGCCTGTTCCCTTGGCCTCATAGGCCATCTTTATACGAGCTTGTAGCAGGGAGACGATAGCAGAAGCTTTGATTCCTTCCCGAAAAGAAACCATGGCCTGTTCATGTTCCATTTGGACAGTGGCCAGCTTGATCTCAGCATCCTGGGTCACTTTCTTCAGCTTGTCTTCATAATGCCGAGTCTTCCCTTCAGCTATGGCACCCTGGTCGGCAACAGTGGTTTCAAGCTGTTTAATCCTGGCTTCATAGAGTGCAGCAGTACCACATGCATCGTTGTATAGGTGGAGCAGATGCTGGAGGCCCTGTAAGTAAGCAATTCAGGTATAAATCAATATTCGCTAACATGGATATCCTGTCAGGATATTCTATCAGGATATATGTGCAGGATGTAGGATCAGGATATTACCTTATTAAGGAAGGATGTCATCGGTTCTAAGGAATCAGTGAAGCTGAGCTCATCGTAAGAAAATCCTTCGGAGCCTGGAGCACTAACTTCAGAGTTCTTCCTCTTCTTTGAGGTGGAAGCACGAGTCCTTGGATTAGCTTTGGGAGCTGGGAGCGGCTTGGAGCTGGTGGCAGCAGGGGTCTCTTTCTTGACCATGACTGGAGTAGGGTAACTGTCAAGCTCATCGAGATCGAGGAGGATTGGGACGTTGCCGGAGTCTGCATACAGGGAGTTGAATTTCTTCCTAAATATGCCAAATAAAAACATGTATGCAGGATAATGTGCAGGATCATTACCAGACATGTTTGCACTGGAAAGAGGGCTTGGAGATGGTGGAGACGGGTTAAAACTTCTTTCAGCTACTGGAAGGAGTCTGAAAGCGTCGATCCTTTTCTGCGAATCAGCAAGGGGAGGTGCAAGCTTCCTAAAATCAGCTGTATACAAAACAATAAACAGAAGATTAATCAGTTTAGGATATGGAACATGATAAGAGGTAGGATCATCCTTAAACCCTAAGTCCTACCCTTTTTCAACCATTTCACCGGATATTCCGTTCCACCAGGGATTGAGTCTCTTTTTACAAAGAAAAACTTGGATTGTCATTTCTCCTCGTTCCTGGTGGCACGAAGTATCAATGGCTCGCCGGAGGTGGAGTAAAACAAAAATCTACAGGATCCGTGGCATCTAAGCCGGTAAGCTAGGGGGAGGTCATGAACAGAAAGCTCAAGAATGTGATTTTTCTTGATCTGGTCAAGAACGGATAAAACACACCAAAGCATCGGCATTGTCTGGCTAAAAGAGATTTTTGTAATGTTGAAAAATTCAGTGATAAAGTCTGGAAAGGGGAACCATAACCCTAAGGTGAAGGGAAAGGCACTAAAGCACAACCATTCGTCGGAAACCATGTCCGACCGGATTTCCCGGTCAAACGGCCGGAATACAGTCCCTTCCGGGAAGATACCAGAGGATTTCAGGGCCAACAAATGGGCGCTGTCAAAGGTACATATTTCTTTTTCCGGATCCTGGAGAAGATTCTGTTGTATGAATGTGGGGGCGGAGTCTCCGGAACTCGATCTTGTTAGCCTTGTCATATTATCGCCGGAATGCTGAACCGAAAGAGAGAAGAAGATGGAAAAGAGAGAGAGCTTTTTACCTTTTTTCACTTCGGTCAAGAATAAATGGGATAAGGATGAGAAGTTATAGGGTGGTGATGAGTAAATATAGGCTGAGTAGTTGCAAACGGTCACATCATGAGTCTAATCTCTTAAATTGCCTCGGTCTCCGGAAAAAATATAACCGTTAGTGCCAGGATACTAAACGGTAACATTTTTTGGGGATAATTGTTATGGGTAAAATTCTGAGCCCATATCCTGGGAAATATCTTGAGTTATATCTTGATTGTATGATATCTGCTCATATCCGGGATGCTCATTCAGGATATTGGTAACATCCTGAATGGTATCCTCAGGATTACTAACGGGTTGTGTGCAGGAGTACGCGTCCAGATGGAGAAACATTCATGAAGACCCTTTCTCCGGGAGACTCGGTCTAAGTCGTTCAAATGAAGACGTTGAAGCCGCATTACTCGGTCTACAACGTTCACAATGGAATATTCGGAGCATCCCATATTTGTAGGGATTTTTGTTTGTATTTCGTTACTATAAATAGGTGGGTATATCAGATCGAATAGGACATCACAGCTACACTCATTACACTCTCACACTTGTTCTCTCGCAATTTTTACTTTCACACAAAGCATTGTAACACTTAGCGATCTGGTCAATATCCTGCATTGTATCCTGACATTTGAAGCAATAAGAAGAACTAGGCAGCTGCGATTGTCAGCTCCCGAGGTTTTATGCCGGTGATCTAGATTGATCAAGGGCTTTCCTCGTACATCCCGTGTCATTTCCTTTACTTTTTGCTCATAGTTTGATCATCGATACAGCTCAATATCCTGAGCCGTATCCTGAAACCTGTTTTCGCAAACAATATAACTAGCATATTTCCAACTCACTTTTTAGCACACTACCTCACTTAACTAATTTGATCACTAAATTGCTTCGGTAATTTTTGACCAAAACAGAGCTAAGGCCATGTTTGCCTCTTTGCATTTTGATAGTTCAATAACCAAACTCTGATTGTGACTATGAACCGTTTCAGATTCATGTTTCAATTCAGCACATTCATGTTTCATATCAGCACAAACACTACATATGCTAGGAGTTTCAGATTGTACCTGACTTGTAGAAGCTTAAACATTAGCCATAAAGGCAGTCTGAGAAGAGAAAGATCCATCTTCAGTGAGAATCTTCTCCATTTCTTCTGATGTAGCATCAGCTTTCTTGACCAAGACATATTTCTGACACTTTACCTCCTCAACATCATTTAACAAACTATCACCTTCAGAATCCATTCGTTCATTCACATCTGATTCTGAATCGGAACTGCCACTGTACCCCGAACTATCATCTGATTCAGAAAATTCTTCCTTGTGCACATGCTTGATGTGACTGATGATTTTAGCGTAACATGCAGTTCCTCCCTGTCCTCCATCTCCAAACTATACTGACCAGTCGCATGCCTCATCGGCTTGTACCACTAATGCTTGGTTGGGGTTTGAAGGCCCTGACTGGTTGGTTTGGTTGTTAGCAGCTACTATCCCTCTTTCGTTGTTAGCTTGATTTGAAGTACTTGTTTGATTTTGGAAGGGATTTTGGTTGCCTTGTTTGCTCGGTCGCGTGCATTCACGTTTGAAGTGACCCTTTTCAACTCAATTGAAGCACGTCATGGCATCCTTATCAAGACCGTACTTCGTATCCCACTTGCTTTCCAAGCTAGTCTTCCCGGTTCTCCTCATATAATCCTTAGCTCGTCTAACCGCATTCGCAAACACCCACTTGATATCCATTAACTCCATTTTGTCCCTGTCTATCTGCTGATAGTCTTCGTTTGTCAAATTAATGTTGCCAATCTGACTTGCGACTAGTCCGCAGTAGGCATTGACCATGGTGTTAAGAAGTTCCATGGTTTCCCTTGCAATTTCCACATTGACTTTGGATAAGTTTACTTGTGGTTGTTTGGTTTGAGGTTGAGTGGGAGGAACTTGTGGTGGAGGTTGGGGTTTAGGTAGCCACGCACTTGGATCGAGTTGAGGTTTAGAAAAAGCATGAGCTTGAGCAATCATATGCGCTGGAGGATGATAGGCACTCGGATCAAAAAACTGAGGTGGAGCTGATTGTGGAAACGGAAAAGAGCTTGTATTTGACATAAACGCCATCTGTAGTTTTGGTTGCTGAGCTGAACTGGAACTGGAACTAGCTAAAGAGTTAAAACCTGCAAGGTACATTTCAGTATTTTGAGGAACAGGAATTCGTTTAGCTTTCCGGATTTCTTCATCATTCTTGTGCTCCAACTTCTGAATAAATTCATAGATACTGACAGTTTAAATGCCCGTATGCTTTAAAAGCTCAATGAATGGGTTCCACTTTGGAGGTAGAGCATCAGCAAAACATGCAACCATTTCCTGTAGAGTTGCAAGAACACCATAAGAATACATTTCACTAATCAAATGATGAAAACGAGTTGTCATATCATTTAGTGTTTCGTTGTCCAAGAATTGAAATGATTCAAATTCCTTCTTCAACAGATCATGCCGCGTCTTTCTTGTCGTTACATTTCCTTCACCTCTTGTTACCAAGGCATCCCATAAGGCTTTCGTGCTGGTACAATAACCGAATTGATGATAGATATCTTTGTGGAGTGCTTGTGTGAGAATAGCAAATGCCTTCTTCTCCAGATCATATGCCTTTTTGTCGGCTTCTTGCATATTATTGAAAGTTGTAGCATTTGATCCTGCTTCTTCAAGAGCTGTGTTATATGGCGTAATGAAGCACGTCCATAATTCGGTGTTTTTCCCTAGAACATACGTGTGGAAGCGACCTTTCCAAGTTGGATATTCATTCATATGATTCAGCTTTGGCGGGCGGTTGTTGCTCCCTGTTTCACTCTCACTTATCAACAGATTTTGAATGCTTTGATTCTGGTTCGTCACCAATGCCCATTGACTTGCACTAATCGATTGTTGAGGCATGACATTCGTTAACCAAACGGCTGCCGAAGTCTGATCTTCACCTGCTCTTGGATCCGTGCTCCAATACCATGGACTCGTACAACTTATGATCGATGTATGAAAGTGAAAACCTGGTTACACACTTGAAAACAAACTGTTATGATAGATTTGCAACACTTCTGTTTAAAAATTGAACAAGTTTCGACGAAACTCCGTGAAGAACTTCTGATCGACGAAACCTTTATACCGACGAAAACTTTTGTGATGAAACTTTGTGACGTAACTTTGTAAGGAAACTCAGTGACGAAACTTTGTAACGACTAAAACACTATGATGAGTATTTTGTGACGAAAATCTATTTGACGACGAAACCTTTTGACAAAGACAACTTCGACGAAATTTCTGTTATGACAAAAACCTTTACTCAGCGAATCTTGTTTGTGACGAAACAAAGATAATGACGAAACTTCTATGCCTGACGAATCCTCTTATCAATGAAACCTCTGATAATCGATGAAACTTGATATCGGCAAAACTTTGATTAAATAATGCTCGACGAAACTTATAATGATCTCAATGTGACGAAACTCTAGGCTCGACGAATCTTCTGATGACGAAAGCTGTGTACGACGAAACCTGATGTTTGACGAATCCTTAAGTTGTTTGGCGAAACTCTCATATGACGAAACTCAAGGGACTGTTTGGCGAAACTATCCTTTGACGAAATCTTTGACTAGCGACGAAACTTTTATGATGTAACTTTGATGTTTCATCTGAAATCTTTTTGACGAAACCTTGGATGATAGTGTCGCTTATGACTTTTGTCAACAAGAGATAAGAACAACAGAGAGTTGGTGAGGTTTGGTGAGATATTTCAAATAAAACCTTATCCTGTTGTCTGACACAGTACACAATTTTCAACCTACAACATACCTATCATACTTTTGAAAGCACAATTTTCAACACAAATATAATTCTTAATTCACCAACAACTCAAACAGTAACTTCACAGGAGATCAAAAAGTTGATAGCATGAAGAACACTTTGAAGGTTACTGAAGAACACTTGAAGATATGAACTTTCCGGTCACCGAAGACTTTTCCGAACAACAGATTTTGCTCAAACTTTCAAGTAAAACCCGGTTTTATCACGTAAGCAAGTAATACAACGGAGGTTTTTGATAAAACTTTGGCAAAACAAACAAGATCTAACTGTTTTTAAGAGTTATTTTCCCGAAAATCTATGAACTTTAAGAACAATTTTCAGAAAATCAACAACAACCAGTTTCAACACTTGATAAAAACCCAACTATGTTTGGTTTTAAACAAGGATAAGAGCCAAAGCTCTGATACCAATGTAGGTCCCGATTCTCGGAGGATCGATTTCGAAACCAAATCACTTGTTTATCATAAACACGGTCACGAGTGCGGAATCCCCGTGACTATGCCAAACCAAACACAGATTTTAATAACACGATATAACCAATGAATCACAGTCAATTGATTAGATGAGAACACGGTTCAAACAGATACACACAAAGTTTGAAGTAAAACTCTCAGAAGGTTATGTTCTCATGGTTTCAAAGTGAAACTATGTGGTGTTTATATAGGCAGCAGACACAAGATATGACGAAACTTGAAAGGGGGCCGACGAAACTTCAAGGTTGACGAAACTCCTAGAGTTTCGTCAGTCGTCACTTAGCATGGTGAAACTTAGAGTTTCATCACAAGGGAAGTTTCGTCATGATGAAACTTAGAGTTTCATCACAAGGGAGTTTCATCATGGTGAAACTTAGAGTTTCATCACAAAGGAGTTTCATCATGGTGAAACTTAGATGAAACTTGGAACTTTCGTCATACAAGAGCTCGACGAAACTTGGAGTTTCGTCGAGGGCTGCCAAACAGGATATGCTGCAAACTGTTAACAGTTTGCTGCAGACCGATATAAACACACAAACAGACATAAACCAAGTATGCAACATGCATTGTTCATTTATACATTACAAATCATACGAGACAAACTTGACGAACACAAGTAAGATTGGAGGATATCCGACTTGGTCTTCATTCCGTAAAAGTGTCGAACCAAACGTGCCGCGTCCACACAAAATGTATCAACATATATATACAATCAAATTTTAAAAATTTGTCATGCCCTTTTTATGATTTTTTCTTATATGGTTCCTTTTTTTATGATGACGCTATCGGTTATAAATTTATAAAAACTTGAACTTTTTTTAGAACTTGTTTTTATTAACTTTAACTATAAATAAGACAAAAAAACTAAAAAACATTTGAAAAAGATTTGGGGTGTTTTAGCTGTTCCAAGTAGAGTTTTGTGTAAGGCTCGTTTTAGGATAAACAATATTCAAGTTATTCATGTCCCCCACACTTAAATTACACATTGTCCTCAATGTGTCTAAAATTGGTTAGATTGATTAAATGTATATAATATGTGTTAAAGACATAAAATCTTTTAGAAAACAGGCACTTGACACAACCCTGTGTGTGGGAGCCACGGCCCCGTGTCAAAAGTGCCAATAACGATTTTTTCTAGAAGATAAACGTGGGGGTGTGCCATGGGACACGACCCCGTGTCAAGGTTCCATGATAAAAAATGTTACAGCAGCCTTGGGGCACGGGGGCGTGCTTACCTGACACGACCCTTTGCTGCACTTACTAAATCGAAGATTTTCAGTTGGGAGTCGTCTGTTTTCATGCATGGGTTGCTGGTTCAACGGCGTTTGGCCTCCTTAACCTCTTTCTAAGTGTGCTTTGTTCCTACAAAGAGAAAAAGTTAAAAATAACAGCATTAACTAAAAGTTACACAAAGAATTAAACTACTTTATTGCTGGATAGTCCATAGAATGCCTCCATGGTGCGCCACGTTTATAAGGGTCCTTGGCTATACCCAAAGTTGGTCAAATGTTACCTGAGCGGGATGACTCAAATACCGAGATGCACCGACTGAGGGCGTAGTCGAGGCTTGAGTCTATCGCTTTGAGGTATTTGACCGGGTCCTCCTCCGCATGTTGTCCCCCTTCAAACTTCATCTCCATGTCACCTACCCTCAATGTTAACCTTTCGTCACTCATATCTATCATAGCTTGTGCGAAAGCAAGGAATGGTCTTCCTAGTATGAGTGGGATTTCGGTGTCTTCCATTTCTAGGATTACAAAGTTGGCCGGGAAAACAAATTCCCCAACCTTGATTGTGACAACTGGCACTTTTCCATGTAATTCCGTACAATGTGAACAGTAACTTGTAATATATGGTTATGTATGATGAATTTATGATGTGAATGATTTCATGATTTACTTTCAAAGAACTCACAAATGCATTACATGTTTCATGTTACTTATGATTGTTAAATGCAACTCGAAAAAGTTAAATTAGTATACAGAACGAGACTAGTACAATAATCAGATAAACTAGTAGTATTGTTGGGATTTCAGTACTCGGACAGACATCATGTTAGGACACAGATTGAGTCTCAGAACCAAGGTTTACACTAGAATTCTATGTAGGAAAGTATGGGTTATGAAACTGCCTTCCGAGTGACGATTAAACACTAAAAAGTGCCCGAAACACACTCTAAATGCAAAATTCAGCAAATTCAGCAATTTTAACACCAAAATATTGTGCAGAAATAAGGTTTAATTATCCAGAATAACTTGAAAAGTGTCGGGAATGAAAACTGTCATAAAAGGTATCTCATAATACACTAAACTGCGCAATTTAGCACCTTAACGAACCAGTAACCAAACGAACAACTGGACACTACCCGAAACACCAAAATTGAACTAGAAGCATTGTTTTAACATCATGAGGCTAGTTGTAAACACTAAACACTATATTACATCTAAAAACACCTAAACACACTTAACACCTAACTTAACACTTGAAGTGTAACTAGATTAGCTAACTAGTAATTGAAACCAAACCAAGACCCCCCCCCATGGTGGACGATCAATAAAGGGGTCCACACCCCCCATTTTCTTGATTATTTTATTTGATTTGTTAAGAAGATATTAGACATGGGATCCATTATGTAAATTGTAGTTGGAGGATAAAGATACATATAACCATTAGTTCACCACACTTATCATTCTCAACACTTTCAAACTCACAAACTCTCTCTTATCCCTCACAAAGCTCACGACCAAACACCCTCTTCTTCACCTCCATTCTCTAGCTCATTTCCATACAAACTAAGAACATTCTAAGGTGAATCAAAGCTACTTAGGAAGGTTGCAAGCAAGGAGACTTGAAGGACCATCTTGTGGAGCTATTACCCACCTCTTTTCTTCTTCATCTTGCATCTTGTTCTTCCCTAGCCCTTGTGCTAGTAGTAAGCCCTCTTGATCTTGTTTTTACACTTGATTTTAGTGGTTAAAGTATGTAGTAACTAAAGATCTAAAGAATCACACCAAAACAAGAACATGAACATAAGAATAAAGCTTGAAATCATGAAGATCTAAGTTGTTTAGTGTATGTGATGAACTTGTTTGTTGATTTCTTGAATGTATGGTGTAGATCACCACATAGAAGCTTGCTAGATGATGATTTAAAACATGATCTAGCAAGTATGAGGATAAATCTTGAAAGATCTATGTTGATCATCCTTTATGTTAAGTGTGAACTTGAAGATAAACATGATTTTGTGTAGGATGATGATTCCTACAAGTTGTAAGTCTTAAAAAATATAAGATTTCAAAGATAAAAGTTTCAAGAAAATAAAGTTTACATCAAGATTTAACATGACTTGGTTTTTGAAAGAAAGTAAACATGTTTTAAGTGTAAAATGGAACACTTGATGTATGGAAAACATGAAAAATTCAAGAAGATGAATTTTTGTAAAAATGTGTTACAAGTTGTAAAGGTTGAAATTTTGTAAGAATGAGTTTTATGAAATAAAAACCATGTTTTTAGTTTTAGTAAATCATGATAAACAACATGCTAAAATACTACAAGATCCTACAAAACTTCAAGTTCATACCATCTTGTAGAAGTGTATGTTATGGCTCATGGTAAGTTGTAGGCTAATTGTTGATGATTGATGATGAATTTTTGAAAAGAAAATGATATGCTAATAAGCATAGAAACCTCCATTTTCAAGGGAAACTATGGCAAAATTTTTGTAAATATTCAACACTTAGAAAAATACTTTTAAACAAGTGTTTACAAGTAATTTTTGATCATGGTTTTAAAAATAAAAGTCGCCATAATTTTTTTTGTTATAAAAATTACAAGCATTGGAGGTTGATTTTCTATAATAAAAATGACTAAGTATATATATTTAGGAAAATATATATTTAGAAGTCACAAAATTATATGCTACATGTATATTAATTGTATTAGTTATATTAAAAATTAGGGACTTGGAAATAATATATAACACCAAAATACTAATAGTTGTGATTTGAAATATTACAAAAATCACAAGAAGTAAATAAATAACTTATACCCAAATATTGGACGATTGGGACAATGGACACTTTAGACTATACATATATATAGGGAGAAGATCATGCGAGAAGCACCTCTTATTGCGAGAACCGCGAGTACCAATGTGAACACAACCAAAAATGCCTAAAAATAGCTAAAAATCACACAAATTTTTTTTTAATATTTTTCATATAAAAATCGCTACTTTTCGAAGCCAAAAAAAAAATTAAATTTAAAAAAAAAATATATTTTTTTTGATTTTTTTAGATTTTTTTAGGTTTTTTGGGGGGTTTAGTTTTTAGCATTTTAGCTTTGGGGGGGGGGGGGGGGGGATTAGGTTTTTGGGGGGTGGGGGAGGGGGGTTGGGTTTTTTTTTTAGGTTTTTTTGGGGGTTTTATTTTTTAGCATTTAGCTTGGGGGGGGGGGGTTAGGTTTTTTTTTTTTTTTTTTTGGAGGGGGGTGGGGGTTAGGTTTTTTTAGGTTTTTTTAGCTATTTTAGGTTGTGTTCACATTAGTTCTCGCGGTTCTCACAATAAGGGTGGTTCTCGCATGAGCCCCTCCCTATATATGTATATATATATATATATTCCGGAAATAAATTCGTATCTTGACAAATGTGGTAAACGGTATTTTTGAAACCGAAGAAACGACAAAGTATAGATCTTTTCAACTATTATAAAACATATCATATTTTGTCAAAATAGAAAATATATTATTTTTGAAGTGGAAGAAAATATATATTTTCAAGAACAACTCAAATATATATTATTTTGGTGAAAACTAAGAATATATATTTTTCCAACTATAATCTTAAAAATATAATATTTTTAAGATATATGTGGAAGTATACATATTTTATCAAATAGAATTTTAAACATTTTTCTATAAAAATTCCCTTAATATATATATATATATTTTAAGAATATAAAGTTGGTGATTTTTAATTGCACAAAAATAATATTCCGGAAAATTACATATAAATTAAGTATAAGATACTTAACAAATACAAGAAAATACGTATTCCTATACGTATAAACACATACCGACATACATCACCAACACTTGGTAAAATACGCGCATACAAGTATTATACACAAGTATGGGAATACAAAATAACATACTCGAAATACAAGTATACCTATACTTGGAAATACATATATATGAACCGTATGCCAAACGAGTTAAAAATATATTATTTTAACAATAACCGAATAATTGTATTGAAATAATTTAAGTTAAAATATCCTTATTCTAACTAATATATATATACAAATTTGGAATTTTATATAATTGTAAAATTATATATACAACATACACTAAGCGTGTAACTCAAAGTATACCAGAATTCCAAAATAAGTCTTAATAAATAACTAAGGCTAATAGTCGTTACACGACCTAAGCGTCTAATAAAACATAGCACGTGTGTAGATAGTGGTACGACCTGTGGATAGAGACTTTGAGTACACGAGGCTGCTGACGCAAACTAGTGAGTTCATGTCCCCCTTTTTCTCTTAACTGTTTTCGGATTTATACTTTCGGGGCTGAAATACATGTTTCAATGGTATGGTTTAGCTAAGGAATGAACTGTTAGATCATGTGGATGGGTAGGCGCACACTTAAGACCATTAATCTTGTTTAAGACCGAGGGGCAGGAGTGGTAGATCTATCGGGTGTAGCGAGCCCCACTCATGGGTTCTTGTGTGGCCGCATGTAGTGACTATGTCTTTCCAGCCGGGTGGATCGGAGCAAAATTCGCTAGGTTTGAGCCTTCCTACACCATTGCACACATATTAATGCCCTTGCAAAACATTAATTGATCTGTTCATTGACGCTTTACATATCGGTTATCAAAGGAATTCTCTCAAATGATTACAAGTTTATTCAAGCTCACATAAAAACACATGAACTCGCTCAACTTTTGTTGATGTTTTCAAATTACATGTATTTCAGGAAACTAAATGGATCTTGCGGCGTTGGAAATGTTTACAAGTACTGACTACAAGTTTGGATGTCATCCGTTTTTGAAGGGTTTGATTTGTATATCTTATCATGGATAGGATATATGAAGCAAAGCCTTGGTTTACTAGCTTTTGTTAAAAAGTTCTTTTATGGAACTTATTACGATTTGGATGGTTTGTAACTTAACCTAAACAACTTATGTTTGTAATATTTTTAAAACTTATGAATGGATGAACATCATGTTTTAGTCATATAGTTGTTTATTATAATTAAATGCAATGAAACTGATCTACACACGCACACGCTTCCGCAAAAGTCAGGGTGTAACAGGTTGGTATCAGAGCTTCGATTGTAGTGAACTAGGATTCCTTCTCGAGTCTAGACTACAATCACTAGGATTCTCTCACAAAAATATTTTTACAACCAACAAAATATTTTCATTGCATTTACGGAAAACGCCAAGATCCATGGAACAAACATTTTTTCAAAGGATAGAAAGAAAAACAAGCAAGGACATTAGTTGATGGTATAGTCTACATGGGGTAGACTTGCCAAACTAGAAATGACCCACGTAGGAACAACGTGAACACATGTGATATGCTGCCTTTATTTGTCTATACATATACTAAGTAATATTATAATTCATTGATATATATGCATATATGTGCCCGAATTGTTTTTGACAGGATACCATGTCCTCCTCTAAGAGTAGTGGATTGTCGGATGTGCACGACCCCATGGCCATAGTGTCTGATGATTAGATGGCACCTATTCCAGAGATCTTTACCTCTGACTCCGAGAGCGACCCGGAGATGATATCTGATGACGATGACGACTTTCAGCCCTTTGCTCTATTGGACTTCGGTGATGATGCTCCTTTTTCTGATGATGTTCTCGCTTTCCCTTTACATCTCCATGACCAGCTCATCATTGGTCACCCCGATGGTGAGCATCTAGTCGAGCCTATCCCGATTGATGCCGTTCCTCTTGCCGCCATTCCTGCTGAGGATTGGCCTTTTGCTATCGACCTAGATGATGATCTTGCTTTTCCTGAGGTAGATCACCCTGATGACGACCAGGGTGATGGTGAGGTGGACGATATCGCCATCCTAGACATACCCTCGCCTGTCGTATCCATCATAGACTTTTCTTCTGACTCAGACCCAGATGCTGTTGCTGTTGCTGACTCCTTCGAGTCTGTGACTCTTCAGCCCTACTAGCTGCTGGAGTTAGGGCTTATCCTACCGATGATGAGAACGATGCCATGTCTGTTGTACCATCCTCTCCTATCCGTGTTCCTACACCCCCACATGCACATGATCACATACCCGATCCTGTTTCAGCTCCCGTTGATTTACCTCCAGTTGCACCACCTAGCTCACGGACCCCACTTGCTACTTTTGTCACCCCAGTCCCAGGGAGTACACTCCCCCCATTTTCTACTAATGCACACCGATCTGACCTCCCCACCATTTTTCCTCATGAGATACCCGCTCCCCATCCTGGGGAGGGTACATCCGGACAACCTCCTAGTTTTGACCCTCTAACACCTGCTGACTTCATGCCTACTCTTCACTTCTCTCCGTTGGAGACAGATCTGTATCTTTAGTCCCCCAGGTGGTTCCCTCCGTATTCCATACCATTATCAGATCCCTACCACCCTTCCCACCATGCTGGATACACTCGTGATGACCTCCTTCTTTCACTCCAGCTATAGTTCGAGATTCTTTGTCGTAGAGTAATAGAGTTAGAGTGCGAGGCGGATGCCAGACAGCCTCCACCACCTTCGTATCCCCCACCACCATCGTTCCCTCCCCTAGTCACTCCATCATCTGCTCTTGTTTCTGTTGAGGGTTTCGATGCTTGATTTCTGACTGCGGAGCAGCAGATTAGTTTCTTGGTTCGACACATTCATGAGCTCGAGGACGAGCTGGCACATCTTCTTAGTTTGATCTTTCCTACTCCCCCGCCACCTCCAGCACTCTAGGCCTTTTTGTTTTGTAGGTACTTTTGACATGAAGACCAAGACTGAGCTTAAGACACTTGAAGACCCAAGAAGACCAATGTAGAAGGAAAATAGTTACTACTTTTGTATTGTTAAAAACTTGTATGACCGAGGTGATGCAACCTCGAGTCCATTTTGTTTTTCTTCTTTTAAAAACAATGTACCAAGTTTGTCGAACATATATGAAAGCTCAGTGGTTGTTTTCTTATTTATACAATGTTGATTTATATGTGCATGTGATGTTTATGTGATTACATGTTTGCTTGTGGTGATGATTATTTATGTTATATGTATATATATATATATATATATATATATATACCTCATAGACAGTTATTTGGTGAATGTTGTCTAACCTACCCGATACTTCTTGCTAGAAGAAAATGCCGCCCAGACGTAGCACAAACACCAACACGTTACCGAGAACTGAGGCTGAACTCAATGAGCACATATCACAGGCTATAGCATAGCATGAAGCCCTCCGCTCTGAACATAGCTGTGGCACTTCAGGTAATGTTAAGTCACCCAAGACACATTACAAATCTTTTGGATATTTCCAATTGTGCTTGTCGATGCTCACTCGTGAATTGTTGTTGTATGTGTTACAGGATGCACCTATAAGCAATTCCTGGACTGTAAGCCCTTAAACTTTAAAAGCACAGGTGGTGCCGTTGCTTTCGTCCGTTGGGTTGAAAAGACTGATTCAGTTCTGAGAATGAGTAAATGTTCGCCCGAGCAGAGAGTTACCTACATATCAGGGTTGTTCATGGACGGTGCACTCTCCTGGTGGAACCTTTAGGTTCAAACCCTTGGTGAAGCTGCTGCTTATGCGCTGAGCTGGGATGAGCTCAAGGAATTGATGCGAAAGAAATACTTCGCCAGGGCCGAAATCCAGAAGCTTGAGACTGAGTTCTGGAATTTGAAAATGGATGGGCCGAAGGTTGCTGAGTATATCCAATGCTTCCATGATTTATCGAGGGTTGTTCCCTATCTAGTCGAGCCTTAATTCAAGATGATCAAGCGATTTATCTGGGGACTCGCTCCTCAAATCCTAAGCATGGTTACTGCTTCTAAGCCTCTAACCATCACAGAGGCTATCGATCTGAGCGTTGCCCTTACTAAGGAAGCTATCCACTTGGGAAAATTCTCAATGTATGAGGCAAACAAGAAAGAAACTCACGTAGAATCCTTGAATGACAACAAGAGAAAGTCTACGAACTTCAAGAAGAGCACGCGGGCAAACAGTACTACCAACAAGCGTAGGGATACAAATCCTCCAGCAGAGGCCCAGACTGGCGCGGCAAACACTGAAACTAGGGGAAAAGGGTATATGGGCACCCTACCGAAGTGCGACATCTGTCAATTTCATCATACCGGTCGATGCAGATATGGTAAGTGTGACAGCTGTGGATAAGTTGGGCATGCAAAGGATACATGTTGGTATGGTGCGGGACGCGAAAATAGGAACCAAGGAGGAAATAGAAATCAAGGTGGAAATGGCAATCAGTATGGTAACAGGAACCAGGGTGGAAATGGTAATCAGGGAGGAAATGGAAATAGAGGTGGAAACGGTAACCAAGCTGGCAATGGGAACTGAGGAGGAAACAACATTAATAATCAAGGCGAAAACGATAACGGACGTGGCCAAGGGCGTTTTGGCTGCGGTGAAATGGGGCATTTCAAGCGGGATTGCCCTAAAACTAATCAGGCCCATGGAAAAGTGTTCACTATTGGAGCTAGAGAAGCACACCAGGATCCAAATGTGGTTACGGGTACGTTCCATATTAACCAACACTATGCATCTGTTCTATTTGATACTGGCGCCGACTTTAGTTTCGTATCTATAGACTTTAAGAATACACTTGGCCTAGTTGCAAGTAAGCTAGATGTCCCATATTCTACAGAGCTGGCAAATGGAAAGTTAGTTGAAGCAAATGAGGTGATTAAGGGTTGTACTATGGAACTTGGAGAGCGAGAATTTTCCAATGATCTTCTACCTGTTGATTTAGGAAGCTTTGACGTTGTTGTTGGGATGGATTGGTTGTCTAACAACCGTGCGGAAGTGATTTGCCATGAGAAGACCATTCGCATTCCTTTAGTGAATGAAGAGACGCTTGTGATTCATGGAGAAAAGCAGGAGAAGCCCTTACGAATTATCAACTGCATGAAGGCGCAGAAATGTCTCCGAAAAGGCTGCATACCCTTCCTTGCTCATGATTTCGACAAGGAGACCAAGGAGCCAAAGCTAGAGGATATCCCCATTTTGAAGGAATTTCCGGAAGTCTTTCCCGAAGACTTTCCTAGGTTACCTCCACAGCGACAAGTGGAGTTTCGGATAGAAATAGTGCCAGGAGCGACACCAGTGGCAAAGGCACCTTACCGATTAGCTCCATCCGAGATGCAAGAGCTTTCACCTCAACTGCAAGAGCTGCTAGACAAGGGAATTATCAAGCCGAGCTTCTCACCCTGGGGAGCTCCAATGCTGTTCGTTAAGAAGAAAGACGGCAGTTTCTGTATGTGCATTGACTACAGGGAGTTGAATAAGTTAACCATCAAGAATCTGTATCCCTTGCCGAGGATTGATGACTTGTTCGATGAATTAAAAGGTTCTAGCTACTACTCCAAGATCGACTTAAGACCGGGATATCATCAACTGTGAATACAAGAAGAAAGTATCCCTAAAACGGCCTTTAGGACTCGCTATGGACATTACGAGTTCCTTTTCATGCCGTTTGGCTTAACAAACGCATCGGCGGTATTCATGGACCTCGTGAATCGGGTGTGCAAGTCGTATCTGGATAAGTTCGTGATTGTGTTTATTGATGACATCCTTATATACTCGAGAACCAAGGAGGAGCATGAGCAACACCTACGAGCTATCTTGGAACTCTTGAAGAAGGACCAGTTGTATGCGAAGCTGTCGAAGTGCGAATTCTGGATTCGTGAGTTGCAATTCTTAGGTCACTTGGTGAATGAGAAAGGAATTCATGTCGACTCTGCCAAGATTGAGGCGATCAAAAACTGGGAAGCCCCAAAGACGCCAATTGAGATACGATAATTTCTGGGGTTAGCAGGCTATTACAGATGATTCATAGAGAATTTTTCAAGTATTGCTCAGCCCCTAACGTCCCTAACCCAGAAGGATAAGAAATTCGATTGAGGAGAAAAACAAGAAACAACTTTTCAAACATTGAAGGATAAACTCTGCGACACACCTATCTTGTCTTTACCTGACGGTACCGATGGCTTTGTGGTTTATTGTGTTGCTTCTCGACAAGGTCTTGGTTACGTGTTGATGCAACGGGACAAAGCCATCGTGTATGTGTCACGTCAATTGAAGGTGCATAAGAAGAACTATACAACGCATGACCTTGAGTTAGGAGTTGTGATATTCGCGTTGAAGATTTGGCGTCATTACTTGTATGGTACTCGTTGCACGATCTTTACAGACCACAAGTGTTTGCAACACATTTTCGATCAGAAAGACTTAAACATGAGATAGCGAAGATGGGTCGAGCTGTTGAATGATTACGATTGTGAGATTAAGTATCACCCGGGCAAGGCAAATGTTGTAGCAGACGCCTTAAGCCACAAGGAGCACGCAAAACCTCTAAGGGTGCGAGCCTTTGAGATGACCATACAAACTGATCTCATTACTCGAATTCGTGAACCTCAGCAAGAAGCACTTAAAACCATAACATACGGGCTGAATCATTACATGGAATGGAAGCGCAATTGTTGCCTAAGGAAGATGGAACATTGTACTTCATGGAGCGAATTTGGGTACCATTCTTCGGCGATCTACGCACACTTATTTTGGATGAAGCTCACAAGTCAAGGTACTCTATCCATCCTGGATCCGACAAGATGTACCAAGACTTGAAGGACTATTATTGGTGGCCCAAGATTAAAGCCGACATTGCTACATATGTGGGTAACTGTCTTACTTGTGCCAAAGTTAAGGCGGAGTACCAGAAACCATGAGGATTGCTACAACAACCTGCGATTCCCGTCTGGAAGTGGGAACAGATATCGATGGATTTCATTACCAAGCTACCGAGAACCCAAAGAGGTTATGATATGATTTGGGTAATTGTTGATCGACTCACGAAGTCTGCACATTTCCTACCGATTAGCGAGAAAGATAGCACGAAGAAGTTAGCAGAAATATATCTCAAGGAGATTGTGGCACGTCATGGAGTGCATGTTTCTATCATATCCGACCGAGATGGTCGTTTTGTGTCAAGGATTTGGCAAACATTTTTTATGTGTGCAAAATGCAACATATAAATTGCATCAAATTAGGCATAAAACTAACCCTTTTTTAGTACTAATGTTGGAAAAAGTGTGTTTTTGTCTTCATCTTGTATTTACAGGACCAAATGAGCTTAAACGAACAAAAGGAACATATATACAGCAAAAACCAACATAAATACAAAGAAAAGGAATAAACGTGACATGCCCGACCCCTCAACAGCATCCTCAAGAGCAAAAACAAGAAACAGAAGACTGACCACGGGCCGTGCCCACTGGACACGGGGGTATGGTCAGGTATCTGCAGAAAGGACAAAGCTGTGGAAGCTTCTAAGCCCACCACGGGGGCGTGCCCAGCTCAACACGAGGCGTGGTCAATGCAAAGATTCACAGAATCTTGCAAAATCTTGGTAGTATAGATACGCTTCTGCACACGGGGCCGTGCCTTCTGGACACGGGCTGTGTTGAGCCCTATGCTGACAAATGCAATTAATGATGGAAGAGAAAAGGATGGCCACGGAGCGTGTTCACTGGACACGAGGCTGTGGCCGGGCTTCTGTTCAGGCTATAAATAGGGGTGTTTGGCTCACTGCAAAGGCATCCCTTGGCAAACCACCTTTCTCTCACTTTGCCACCATTCCACCACCACTACAACACTTACATCCGCCCCCATCATCCACCATCCACCTTAGAGTGTGTGTAGTAGTCTCGGGATCCAAGATTGATAGCGTTCTTGTCAATCAAAGGCCATGTTTGGCTAAGTCACTTACATCACTTGGTGAAGACAAGTCTTTAATGTATTACTTTTGATTTTTAATCTTTTCACACTTTTTATTTGGTTTTGTATTAGTGAATTTAATAACTAGTTTCTTATGTTGAAGGTGAAACCTCTTTATCATTTGTTCGTGGTGTCTTGGCATTACTTTACTGTCTATATAAAGTAAAAGATTTACACCATTCATATCTCTACGGTTTATATAGAGATATGTTGGCTACCTGATCGGGGGTTAAGGGAATGGTTTAGTAAGGTTCTTGCCTTGTTCAGTGTATAGATCCTTCAAGGACCTGGGTCAAGCTTACTAGGACCTCCTTCAATACCCATTGGTATTGGATGGCATGGGTGCGAATGGCTTGATCCCCTCATATGTAAACTACTATTAATACATTAAACCGGCTACTTGGGATTGTATCCCTGCTGACTCAAACCACTTAGCCGAGGGTAACGTCACCTTCAAAAGAGGGGCCTACCACTTTTCGCATTAATAAGTTAATTAATTATCTTTCAATATTCCGACCCTTTGGGATTGTATCCTTGCTAACTCAAACCACTGGGTTGAGGGTAACGTCACCTTCAAAAGAGGGGCCTGCTACTATAACTAAGATAATCTCTTAAAAAGTGCAAAAGTGCGAAAATCATCAAATGATACATTAAAGGCGAGTCGGATCCAAGTGATTCATCTTGTCTATTTGTTTTTATTTTAGTTTTATTTCTGCATTTTTCTTTTTATTTTTCATGTTTAAAACCTTTTCTCAAAAAAATTAGCTTGATTAGACGTAGAGGATAAACCGGTACTAAAAGCTATTGTGTCCTTGGATGACCTCGGTATCTTACCAACGCTATACTACGCTCATGATGGGTGCACTTGCCCAAGTGTGTGTTTAGTGTTAGTAGAATATCGTGTTTTATAAATTTAAAACTTGACTAATGTATAAAATAGGCTTAAAATATCAATAAAAACATAATACACCCGACACACACCAAGTTTTTGGCGCCGTTGCCGGGGACACAAGGATTTTAAGAAAGCTTAAATCGACGGCCTAATCATTTTTCAAAAACCTTTTTAAAACTGCGTGCACATTTATGCATTTTTCTTAAATTTTTGCATTACAGTAATTTGAACACGGGGCCGTGCTCATTGAACATGCCCTGTGCTGCATAAAATTAACAAAATACCCAGATATAGAGTCTGAACACGGGGCCGTGTGTCATACCCTGACCGCGTAATACAACAAATCGCGGCGGAAACGTCGGTGAGTGTCGTAACAGAATCATTGTTTCACAACACATGGTAATTGAAGTTTTGTTTCATTCCATTTTTAAACACATTGTTTTGGTACAAATCAAATAAGAACAACAATTGTCTTTTAAGTTTTAAGTCACTAAGGCCCGCGTTCATCCTATGTGTTGCAAATAATCAACAATCGTCACATCATAGAACCTGAAACATATGTGAAAAACAGTCAGCATAAAAATGTCGGCGAGTACATAGGTTTTGTTTGTCAAATTCATGGCTTTGAATCCATATTGCAACACCTCATCCAACTACGAGAGTTGTCGTGTATGTACCTTGAAATCAAAAAGTGTTTAATATTGCAACATGTTTTAACAACTTTACAAGTTGATATATGTAAAACCAAAACCATTGTAGCCATGAAATTTGACTGAAAACATTTGTCTTTGTAAAATAAAGTAGCAAAACGTCTTGAAAGTAAACATTGTATGGTTTATATCTTTATGTAAACATCGTTGCGTGACATCGTTTGAAAACATTCATCCAAGTGATCTAGATAATGCTACGACATGTAATGTGAAAAAAGCACTTATATATAGGAAGTACCCGCGGCGTATCCACCATGCTTTTATCACATTACACACCGCCTCGTTACCTAATCACTTACCATAAGCCAATCATCCAATTTGTTCAAGTCGTTCAAATCTTTCTAATCGTTCCAATCATTCAAATCGTTCCAATCGTTCAAATCGTTCCAATCGTTCGTGTTTTAATTGTGAAATACAACTTTTGGTCGTTCTTTAATGAATACATTCAAACCTGTGTGACTCGATATACCACCTATGGGGTGTCTTTAATAGGCCCTGAAAGACCTCTTTAACAAGACTAACAAACCAACACATGATTTGTTAATCAGATAACAGTTTCTGTCGTTACCCATATTACCCACCAAAGGGATGGTCCAATAAACGGGATTGCTCAGATCCTACGGTACCATAACATACTACTGGTCGGCTTGATCATAGTTAATGAATGTCATTCGAATGTCTTTCGACTAACACCCCAACAAGTTCGTTCACATTATTGAAATTATCATGTTTTATATAAACCATAGCATTTGTTTACGAAAACTCGAAAACCATTTAGCACATATGAGTCACCCCAAAACAATTGAAAGTATAAAACAGGGGAGCTATGTACTCACCTAAGATTGCAAGGTATCCTCGATTAAGTGAACTAAACAAGCTCAGGCAATCAAGGAATCAAGTGGCACAAGTGTCCTAAGCTTGGAAAAATGACTAAGAATGCTCAAGTATGAGGGCTCCAACTAAGTGTGGTAGCCTCAATCAGAGCAAGAATGAAAGAAAGAAGGAATGAGAAATTTGTTGAATGAATGAAGTTGGCTATTTATACTAATCCTTGAATCATAGGATGATGACAAGTGTTTATGTGTTGCCCAAGGATTAATCTCATCCCTACAAGTGTTTGGACCAGGTTACAAGCCTTGGGGAACACTTAAATAGCCCACAAGATTTCAAAAACCAAGTTGGAAATTAGTTTGCAACAGCTGGGAAGCTGTTTAGAAAGTTCTGAAAATTGGCCTCTGTCGCGTGTCGCGCCAGAGCACTATGGCTCCCTCGCATGGTGTGAGAGGAGCTGTTTTGCCTAAAATTTCATTTTTTGATAGTTTCAGTCCCTGCAGCATGTTTTGATGGTTTTTGGCGTGTATAACCCCCGTTAAGACAATTTTAAGGCTCTACAAGGATGTTAAAGCATAGGGGACTTGAAATATGCTTGGAAATATCATGGATGTCAGTTCGTTTGGTCGTATGATCCCGTTTTTCGGTTAATTACGACGAAACTCGAACGGACGCGAAAACGATCCAAATTGCGCGACGAATGGTATTTTTGCATTCCTATCACTAAAATAAAATATTTTAGTGATTAAAATTTTTTTGGATGTCCAGATATGGTCAGAACGCAAGATATGCACGAAAATGCATACTTTCGCAGTTTTTAACCCTTTTAGTCCCTGTGATGAAATAAGCGTATTTTCGCATACCGAACCCCTCAAAACTTATTTCTAAGCTATTTTAAGGGTATTTAGGGTATTTTTAGCTTATGATCTTGTTCCGGAGTGTATGTCGCTATACGAATCGGCAGACTTTTGCAGTTTGACGCAAATAGTCCCTGTGATTGAATAAACTTGTTTTTGCCATACCAAACCCTTCAAAACTTATTTCTAAGCTATGTTAAAGGTATTTAGGGTATGTTTAGCTTATGATCTTGTTTCGGAGTGTACGTCGCTATATGAATCGGCAGACTTTCGCAGTTTGACGCAAATAGTCCCCGTGATCGAATAAACTTGTTTTCGCCATACCAAACCCTTCAAAACTTATTTCTAAGTTATGTAAAGGTTATTTAAGGTATGTTAAGTTTATGTCACTATTCTGGAGTGTTTGTTGCATTAAACTGATTACGTTTGTGTAACAATTTGCGTATAACTTTCCAGAAAGTGATTAAGAGCTCGAAATTGAACAAAAATTGATATGTGTAAATGTCACATGTAATTGTACAAATCCCGAGAATGAAACACAAGATTTCATTGGATTCGTATTTGTATGATGGTCGTAGAGGCATAGATGTTACAGTCTCCCCTACTTTAGGAAATTTCATCCCGAAATTTATTCGTAGGAATCTGTCTGTATAGTTGTGTTAAACAATTATCTTGCATGGAATCTAGGGTGTTATCTATTTGTATAGACTAACCCATTAAGGATCTCCATGTAAGGCATAACTTTGTTATTCCCAAGTGGATGTTTCCTCAGATAATGCAGGAAGTGGGAACGAGCTGTTATACCTATGATGCTCATCCTCTAATGGATACTTCCTCAATTAAAGGAGGAAGTGGAAATGAGGGATTGATTAGTGGTAAAACCAAATCAATTAATAGTTCCGTGAGTATCCTTTAAGAGTCTAACTATTAAGATAGAAAGATTCTATAAGGATTTGTGTTTCATTTCCCCAGTGGATATTCTGCAGAAGCCAAAATGAATGGATAGTTCATTTTCCTTAATGGATTCTTCGCTAGAAGTGGAAATGAAAGAATGTATAAGTTGTTCATTTCTCAATGGTTATTTCTTCAGATGCGAAAATGAATGGATAATTCATTTTCCCCAGTGGATTCTTCGTAAGAAGTGGAAATGAAGGATTATTGTAAAAAATATTCATTTCTCCGGTGGATATTTCTTCAGAAGCAAAAATGAATGGATAATTCATTTTCCTTAGTGGATACTTCGTCAGAAGTGGAAATGAAGGATTATTGTAAAGAATGTTCATTTCCCTAGTGGATATTTCTTCGGAAGCGAAAATGAATGGATAATTCATTTTCCTCAGTGGATACTTCGTCAGAAGTGGAAATGAGGGATTATTGTAAAGAATATTCATTTCCCCAGTGGATATTTCTTCAGAAGTGAAAATGAATGGATAATTCATTTTCCTCAGTGGATACTTCGTCAGAAGTGGAAATGAAGGATCAATACGGGATTATTCATTCCCCAGTGGATATTTCTTCAGGAGCGAAAAGGAACGGATAATTCATTTTCCTCAGTGGATACTTCATTAGAAATGGAATTAATTTATTCATTTTCCTCAGTGGATATTTCTTTAGAAGCGAAAATGAATGGATAATTCATTTTCCTCAGTGGATACTTCATCAGAAACGAAAAATGAATTTATTCATTTTCCTCAGTGGATATTTCTTCAGAAGCAAAAATGAACAGATAGTTCATTTTCCTCAGTGGATGCTTCATCAGAAACGAAAATGAATACGGTTCTTGAATGGATTATTCATTTCCTAGTGGATCTCTTTCAGAAGCGAAAAATGAGTAGCTAGTTCATTTTTCCTCAGTGGATACTTCATCAGAAACGGAAATGAATATAGATAACTTTTGTTTCTTGTTTAAATTAACACATGACAAAACTTGTTGTGGTTTCTGTGCACTGACTTCCATAATTATGTATGCATCCATAATTATGTAATTCCTTGCACAGTCCGCACAGTTTATTTTATAATGTGTAGGGGATAGAATCAAACGAATAATCTTGTGATAACTTTGACTAGACCACCAAAGGGTCTCTTTAACTTTGGAATAGTACTTTAAAATCCAAGGGTCTTAACTATTGCATAGAAGCCCATTAAGGATTTAAGATAGTACTTTTGGATATCCTTCTAAGAATCCATCATATGAAGATATGGAAGATTCTACAAGGATTTGGATAGCGAGCATTTGGATCACACATAAACGCATAATCACATAATTGTCAACTTGGTTATAACTTGTTATCAGCTTGCTATTAACTTGTTATCAATCTTGTTATCACTTGTTATTAACTTGTCGTCGATTTGTACATATGCATTTATAGTACACCAGGAATCCAATCAATGGACTTCAATTAGTACTTTAAACATCCTCAAGAATCTACCTATGAAGATAGGAAGATCCTATAAGGATTTGGAATTCGTGTAGCGTGAAATTGTTTTGAAACCTTGTACTAGGAATGCTAAGTCAACATACGAGTGAAGTGTTCATGAAATCATGGTGCTAGATATGCTAAGTCAACATATGAAGCAAATAGGGTCCTTAAAATCAATGTGCTAGGCATGCTAGGTCAACATACGAAGCAGAATTTCCTTGGAAATCGTGTACTATGTATGCTAAGACAACATTCGAGCAGAATGTCTTCGAAAACTATGCAAGAGATATTTGAAAATATGTTTTTGAAACCTTATGTAATGTTTTATGAATCATGTACTAGGTATATTAGGTAAACATGTTTATAAAATGTTTTGAAACCATGTGAGGTGATTTTGAAATCATGTATGAGGTTTTTGAAAACATGTATAATCTTTTTTGAAATTATATACTATGTATAATGTCGTGAAACTAGAAAGAAATGGTGTGTACATAGACATATTGCGTAAGACCAATTAAGGACTTACGGAAGTACCCTTAGGTTTCCAATTAAGGATTTAAAGTGGTACCTTGAGTATTCATCCAGAGTTGTAACTTGTACCTTGTACTTTGTTTGTTAGAAGAAACAAGTACTTAGAATTTGTGTGGAGATAGTGAGCGATCTCAAAATGGAAGAACTACGAGAGTAGTTTGTCTTGCAAGGAACATGGTTCCTTGGTGTCGGTATCGTAGGGGTATGTCATTCATACATGTAACCACATTTGTTTTCGTACATCGAAATGCAAATACAATTTTGTTTATAAACCAAACTAATTGTTTCAAAGTCTTGGATAACAAAAGAAGTAAAACATAAAGTTTAATTGTTTCAAAGCAACATCGTCTTCCAGTTAGCCAAATGCTCATCCATGGACTGGATTTGCATTAACAAGTTTTGGGCAATTATTCTTAAAATGGCCCATCTCTCAACAGTTGTAGGAAGAACCAGGTGGAAAACGAGCTTGAGCAGGGTTGTTAACAACTTGATTTTGTGTAGTTGCAACTCGGCAAACCCTAGCTGTGTGACCAAAAAGCCTAGAATTTAGGCATTTGCGGCAACGTACATTGGCATGATGATGAAGGTTACATTGGTTGCACAGAGGTGCAGTTCCATTGTATGGCTTTTTAGTAGGAGGTTGAGCTGGTTGGTTAGGGGCAGCTTGATTGTTTTGAGCAAATACAGCGAAGTTCTATGAAGCCTTACGCTTCTTTGACTTCTTGGAGGATTCAGTCTTGTCATCCTTTGATTTAGTCTTGTCCGATGGTTTCTTTTCGCCTTTTTGGAAAAGTTTACCCTTCCTGATTTGTGATTCAGTCAGGGTAGCGGATAGTTCAATAGCCTGTCTAACTGTGGTAGGGTTGCTACTAGTAACAATGTCCTGAACTGGGTCAGGGAGGCCATCAATGTACTTTTCAATTTCCTTATCCAAAGGTGTAACCATGGTAGGACACAAAAGACTTAGCTCCTCATAGCGGTCAGTGTAGGTTCGATGTTCACCACTATCTTGTTTAAGATCGTGGAATTCGTTTGATTTTGGAAAGAGGCGCTTAGGGATTTATTTTCGGGGAAAACCGCACCATGGACGAAATTGAACGAGATCTACCTTGCCCGACCATGGACCCTTAAGGAAGGATTTTGGCATTCTTTGAACAAAGGTCTTGTAGAGGCGGTAGATCCATCCCCTAAAGAAGATAGGTGTCAGGGAGGAGGCTAGTTGATTCAGGTGCATGTTTCGGAGGAGCAGGTGTTGGACATCAAGAGGAACATGGTTGTGGATGTTGTATAAGACCGTCAGATCACGTAAGTTGACAACACCGGTGCTATCACGCCTTTGACCAAGGGAGTTGCTAATGACCCTATGAATGTAGTGGTAGAGAGGTCCCGCAATTGGGAGCTCTTGGTTTGGCTTGGATCGTATGCTCCATCCCCGATTTGAGACCATGCCGTCTGACACATGTTGGTTGAGATCTCACAGAGACCACCCGTGTTTTCTTCTTCCCCGGCCTCCTCTTCGGAAAACAAACCAATTTGCACCCCAAATTGTGCAATAGAGATTGAAAGCATTTCCCCCGCACATCGGAATTCAACCCCTTCTCTATCAAACGACTCTGCTTTAGCTTTGAACGTGAATATGCTACAGAACTCCATGCTATATTCGTGAACCGCATGGAGTCTAGTGCAGAGAGCCACCCTTAGTGGACCCATGACCAGGGTGTTGAAGCGACCTAGCTGCCCCACAGCTTCTAGGGTTTTGAGGCACACTTGTCTTGGAATTTCCTCGGGCCTTGTTTTGAGAACATAATAGCGGGCTTGATAGTTCCATTCATTTAGCTTGAACTTTGTGAAGTTGCTGGCCATCTGAAAGAAAACACAAAACAATTAGTGTGAAATGATAAATTTTCAAAAAAAATTGGAAACAGCAAGCTGGACACGGCCCCGTGGCCACCGGCCACGCCCCGTGTTCAACTAAGTTTTGCCGGCCACGCCCCGTGCTCGCTGACCACGACCCCGTGGTCAGGGTTCTGTTTCCCAAAAATCCCATTTTTCGACCCGGTTTCGAAAACTTGAAAATTTTTGGTTGAGTAGGGGCGGTTTTCCCTGAAAATGAAACCCCAAGTGCCTTTTCCCAAAATCAAACCGTTTACCCCTTCAATTTCGTGTACATGTATATAAATGGAATTTTAAAGAGGCATGTTATACCCAAATAAGCAATTTCTCTTATGAAACATTCTAAATAAATCATAGCGAATAGGATTGTAAATAGAATAAAAATAAAACCCAATAAAGATCTTGGATTCCCGACACTCAAGACAAGCCCAAACTTCTCTCCTGCCCATTCCATTGGGTGTGTAAGCCACATATTAAAGAGTTTTGCTTGAGGACAAGCAAAGATTCAAGTGTGGGGGTACTTGATGTGTGCAAAATGCAACATATAAATTACATCAAATGAGGCATAAAACTAACCCTTTTTTAGTACTAATGTTGGAAAAAGTGTGATTTTGTCTTCCTTTTGTATTTACAGGACCAAATGAGCTTAAACGAACAAAAGAAACAAATATACAGCAAAAACCAACATAAACACAAAGAAAAGGAATAAACGTGACATGCCTGACCCCTTGACAGCATCCTCAAGAGCAAAGACAAGAAACAGAAGACTGACCACGGGCCGTGCCCACTGGACACGGGGGTGTGGTCAGGTATCTGCAAAAAGGACAAAGCTGTGTAAGCTTCTACGCCTACCACGGGGGCGTGCCCAGCTCAGCACGAGGCGTGGTCAACGCTAAGATTCACAGAATCTTGCAAAGTATTGGTAGTACAGATACACTTCTGCATACGGGGCCATGCCCACTGGACACGGGCCGTGTTGAGCCCTATGCTGACAAATGCAATTAATGAAGGAAGAGAAAAGGATGGCCACGGGGCGTGTTCTCTAGACACGGGGCCATGGACGGGCTTCTGTTCAGGCTATAAATAGGGGTGCTTGGCTCACTTCAAAGGCATCCCTTGGCAAACCACCTCTCTCTCACTTTGCCACCATTCCACCACCACTACAACACCCATATCCACCACCATCATCGACCATCCACCTTAGAGTGTGTGTAGTAGTCTCGAGATCCAAGATTGATAGTAAGAGTTCTTGTCAATCAATGGCCATGTTTGGCTAAGTCACTTACATCACTTGGTGAAGACAAGTCTTTAATGTATTACTTTTATTTTTTAATCTTGTCGCACTTTTTATTTATCCCTGCTACTTGGGATTGTATCCCTGCTGACTTAAACCACTTAGCCGAGGGTAACATCACCTTCAAAAGAGGGGCCTACCACTTTTCACATTAATAACTTAATTAATCATCTTTCAATATTCCGACCCTTTGGGATTGTATCCTTGCTGACTCAAACCATAGGGTTGAGGGCAACGTCCCCTTCAAAAGAGGGGCCTACTACTATAACTAAGATAATGTCACACCCTGACCGGGTTAAAACAACGAAACCGCGGCGGAAACATCGGGGAGTGGAGTGGCAGAATTATTGTTTCACAACCATGGATACAAAAGTTTCGTTTTATTGATTCATTAAGTAATTTACATTGTCTTAATACAAAACAAACAAGTTACACATCGACTATCATTATTATTATGTCACTAAGGCCTCGTCCAGATCCTTGTGAACATGCATTCTAGCAATCAACATCAAGCAATACCACCTGAAACATATGTAAAAACAAAGTCAGCAAAGAAATGATGGCGAGCACATAGGTTTTATGAGAGTGTCGGATTCATGGCTCGTTTATATGTTGCAGTACCTTGTTAGACTACAAGAGTCAAAAGTTACAAACCTTGTTTTGAAAAGTGAATAGTATTGCAACATAATTAACCAACTCAAATCAAGTTGGTTATAGTTTATAAAATGTCGCAGCCATGATTCTTAACCCAAAAACATTTGCTTAAGTAATCCAAATCATAAATTGTTCTCGTTATAAAATTCGTATGGTTTATATCATTTAGAAAACCTCGTTGTGTGACATCGTTTTAAAATCGTTTACCCGTGTGAACTAAATAATGCCACGGTATATAATATGATAAAAACACTTATTTATAAGAAGTACCAGTGACGTATCTACCATGCTTTTATCATGTTACACCCGTCCCATTACCTAATCACAACCCAAAACCAATCGTTCATTCAAATCGTTTGACTCATTCAAAATCGTTTCAAATCGTCCCAAAATTGTTCTCGTTTTAATTGTGAAACTACTTTTGGTCGTCTCGCTAATAACATCCAAACCTTCGCAACTCATCCATCGTTCAACTCGCATTAACAAACCACCAAAGGGTAAGTTAAGAATCACTGATTCGGTCGTTACCCACATAACCCCCATACATAACCATGGGTGCAGTCTGATAACAGGATTTGTCAGATCCTATGGTACCATAACCTAATACTGGTCGGTTCGGCCAAAACTAATGAATGTTATTCGTTATGTAACTACGTTCAACAAGTTTGTTCACATTATCGAAATCGTTATTAGTTTAATATAAACCATATTAATCGTTTTTCAAAACATCGTTAAAATATCGAATTCGTTTAACACATATGAATCACCCTAAAACAATCGAAAACAGTAAAATAGGGGAACTATGTACTCACATCGAAGTGCAAAGTATCCTCAATCTAAAGAACTCAACAAGCTCAAGCAAACCAAGGAAACTTAAGCAACACCTAGTAATCGAATCACTAGTAAATAAATCGACACCTAAATCGGAAGATCGGACAGAATGAGGTTTCGTAAAACAAATGAGTATTGGAACTCATGTGATATGGTTTAACAAAGCCTACATTCTAAATCGGAACCTATCCTAAGTGCTTTTGACCCGTCGCGACCCATTAAGGTAGCTTACGCTACTTTAACCCGTCGTTCGCGTAAATGCGTGTTCGAGACGTCTAACTAGTCCTATGACAAGTATTATATGCCTAAACATGTTTAAATATGTTGCATAATCATTTTAGATGACAAAAGTTAAGTTACATATGTTTAAAATCCAATTATGCATGAAAAGGGCATTTTGGTCATTTACCTAAGGCATATAAGCTACCTATCATACAACTAATTAAACTAGGTGACCATAAGGTATAACCTCGGAAGGTTATTCCCTATACAACTATGGTCACTAAACATGCTTGGTCGGATCCTAATGATCGACCAAACGGGTTGAGTTCGAAAGTCTAAGCGGTGGTTTAGACCGCTTGACTTACGACTCTATACAAGCACTAAACTAAAAGTGACGAGCTAAACATGTTAAAACATGCTTAACTAAGTTAGAAAACGATTTTGATATCAAAACAAAGGGTTTTGATACCCAATAATAGTTTGGTTACAAAATACGCATAAATACGCATTTTGACCGAAACTATGACTCGTCACTACGCCTAATCAACGTGGTAATCAGTAGGTATAGTCACACGGGACTATAACCATCGTGATTACGCTCACGTTACAAAGTTCAAATGAACTTTGTGTTGACCAAAGACTGGTTAAAGCAGAAAGTCAAACACTGTTTGACTTTCACGCTAGAAAAGCAATAAAAGCACGAAAGAAGCTTACAAAGGGTCCAAGCTAGGGAGATCTTGATCCAAAATACTCAGGTATGAAGCAAAGGCTTCAACTTAGAGCATTAATCAGATCAAGTTTGCAGAAAATGGAATGAGAGCTTTGGTATATATAGTTTTCGGTAAATCGTTAGGATCGTTTCTTGCAAAACGTGCTTCGATCTTGACCCTCCAAGTGGGCACACGGTTTTAAAATACCATGGGACATGAAATACCATAAAAAAATAAGGAGATGGTATCCAAAATCAGGGTTAAAAACCATCAAAACCAGCTCAAAGACCAAATTCAATGTTTCTGTACTGTTAGTCTGTCGCTCCCCGCGTAGCATTACTCCTCAGCTTACGCGCCCCGCGATGGTAAGTTTGACAGATTGTCAAAATTGGTCCCTGCAGCCTAGAAACTTGGTTTTTGATGCATATTTGACAGATTGTCGAAATTGGTCCCTGCAGCCTAGAAACTCGGTTCGTTTGGTCGTACGGTTGCGTTATTCGGTTAATTACGACGGAAGTCGTAATGAACGCAAAAACGATCCAAATTAAGCAACGAATGGTATTTTTGCATTCCAATCACTAAAATAAAATATTTTAATGATTACAAAAATTTTTGGATGTCCGGATATATTTAATACGTAAGATATGCGTGAAAATGCAAACTTATGCACTTTTTGACGCTTTTAGTCCCTATTGATCAAATAAGTTTATTTTAGCATACCAACCCCTCAAAGCCTATTTCTAAGCTATGTAAAGGATATTTAGGGTATGTTTAACTTATGATCAAGTTCCGGAATGTTCGTTACTGAGCAAATCGACATACTTTCGCAGTTTGACACAAATAGTCCATGCGATCGAACAAACTTGATTAAGACACACCAAACCAAACCATCCAAAACTCATTTCTAAGTTATGTAAAGGTTATTTAAGGTATGTTAAGCCTATTTCACTATTCTGGAGTGTTTGTCGCGTTAAACTGATTAAGTTTACGCACCAGTTTGCGTATAACTTTCCAGAAAGTGATTTAAAGCTTGAAATCGGACTCGAATCAAATCGAAAAATCATCAAACACAAATACACACATAATAACACCAAAACAGATTGTTTTATTAATAATTAACATTGTTTTACATTGTACATCGATTACAGAGCACAGTTGTCACCAATAATCTCTTAAAAAGTGCAAAAGTGCGAAAATCATTAAAGGATACATTAAAGGCGAGTCGGATCCAAGTGATTCATCTTGTCCATCTGTTTTTATTTTATTTTTATTTCTGCATTTTTAGTTTTATTTTTCATGTTTAAAACCTTTTCTCAAAAAAATTTTAGCTTGATTAGACGTTGAGGATAAACCGGTACTAAAAGCTCTTGTGTCCTTGGACGACCTCGGTATCTTACCAACGCTATACTACGCTCACGATGGGTGCACTTACCCAAGTGTGTGTTTAATGTTAGTAGAATATCGTGTTTTATAAATTTAAAACTCGACTAATGTGTAAAATGGGCTTAAAATATCAATAAAAACATAATACACCCGACACACATCAGTTTCAGAAGGCTTTTGGATCATAGTTGAATCTTAGTAGGCCAAAGTGAACGAATGATACAGACTTTGGAAGACATGCTACGAGCTTTTATCGTGGACTTTGGTGGGAGTTGGGATACTTACTTGCCTTTAGTTGAGTTTTCCTACAATAATAGCTATCACACCAGCATTCAGGCCGCCCCGTTTGAAGCTTTATATTGACGTAAGTGTCGGTCCCCATTGTGTTGGGCGGAGTCCGGAGATATGTCACACCCTGACTTTTGCAGAAGCGTGGTTATTTGGTGTGACTTCTTAATACCATAGCAAACAATCATAACAATGCTATATGATAAAACCACGAGATGTTTATCCATTAAAAGAGTTTAGAAAATACCACAATACCATTGTCTGAAAACATCAATACCAAATTAAGTTACAAACCATGACGTGTTTAACGGAGTTCACAAGGACTCAACAAAAGTACATAAATAAAACCTGAGTTTAGAATCATGTATCCCGTCCAGGATTAGGATACACCCTCTAAACTCGACAACCATGGATAACATCTTTTATTTCACTACGCAGCTTGAAGACACATGCATACCCTGCCAGATCCATTAGTTCCCTGAAATACATGTAGTTTGAAAAATCAACAAAAGTTGAGCGAGTTCATGTGTATGTGAGTATGTATAAACCTTTGTAAACAGTGAATGTATGTATGCCCCGGTATGATTGCAAACAAGGAAAAGATCACCAATGGTTTGCAAGGCCACTGATATGTGTAACGGTGTAGGAAGACTCAAACCTAGCAAAGTTGTACCGGGCTCCCGGCTGGAAGACATAGTCACCACTATGGGCTACCCCGGCCTCATGGGTGTGGGCTTGCTACACCCAAATAGATCTATCACTCATGCCCCTCGGTCCTGATATGAGGATTAATGGTCCCAAGTATCCGCCTACCCTATCACATGATCTATGGTTCTTTCCTAGGCTAATCATACCAATAGTATTGTAAGTATCCCTTTGTAACATGTATTTCACCCCCGAAGTAACTAAACAAAACAGTTTAAGGAAAATGGGGACATGAACTCACAGTAGTGCGTCTTCTGTATCGTCAACTCAAATCTCCACAGCTAACACGACTACCTACAGTGTAGTAACGTCTATTAGACGAACGGGCCGTGCCTTGGCTTAGAGTTTAATGTTTTGAGTTGCGTTTCTTGTGTTTCCCAATATTATTCCAAGTTATAATTATTTGTTAAAATAATAATTATTTTAACTTTAAATTACATTTATTTTTGGAATAATTGTTTAATCAATATTTTTGTATTAATACTTCACAAGTATTTTAACTCCGTATTTCCTTCCCAAGGATGGGGCTATTTATACATGTATATTGTAGTTCCGAAGATATATTTTTAAGTCCCACTTAGAAAATATATATAACTTATTTGTCCAAAATAATAATGTATTCCCAAGAAAATATATACTTTTCCCAAAACTTATATATCTTCTAAATATACTAGGAAAATATGTATATATTTTTTTCTCCCAAAAAAATATAATATATTTTCTCTTTGTTGAAAATATGATATAACTTAGTAATATCCACGAAAATCATATTTTCACCTCTTTGTTTCCAAAATAATGTTTACCAAAAATATATGTGTAAGAGTACTTTCCGGAATATTCCATAAGTTACGTTTTTGCGTTCGGTTTCACAATATCAAGTGTGTAACTTAAATATTTATTCCTTGTGATTTTTGGTATTATTTTGGAGTTGTAATGTCATGGTAATTTGTTAAGTTATATCATTTTACCCTAAAATAATATAACTATTTCACAAAGTAAACAACCATCCACACAGGTGTCTTAATATAAGATATATATTCTAAATATATATTTATCCATTTTATTTACAAAACCAACCTCCAATACTTTATATTTTTGTTACAAAAATCTATGGCAAAGTTTATATGGAAAATCATAGTTAAAAATACACTTGTAATCACTTGTTTAGAAAATATTTTCTAAGTGTTGGAATTTTTAGGAAATTTTGCCATAGTTTCCTTTGTAAATGGAGGTGCCCATGCTATTTAGCATATCATTTTCTTTCCCAAAATCATCCAAACAATCAACAACAAATCACTAATCATCTTACACTTACCAAGTGCAAAAACTATATATTTTACATAATAACATGAACTTGATTTTTCACAAAAATGTGTAGTAACTTGGTAAAATATTTAGTAGCCTTTGTTACCCTCCAAAATATATTTACTTCTTGGTGAACTTTATTCTTGGAAATTTTAGATGTTTACAACTTGTAAACACATTTCACAAAAATGTTTATTTATTAGATCTTCTTGTTTGTCTAGTATTCATACACTTGTTTTGTCACTAAAAATAGTGTAAGTTTAATGAAAACCATGATCTTTCAAAAATCACCCTTTTAAACTTGGTTTTCTTGGAAAATCATTTACAAGTCTTAGATTCACAAGTTTACTAGTTCACTTTGTTTGTCATTTTACAAGAAATCATTTTATGTTCAAGTTCATGTCTTTACTAGAAGTTGATTATCTTATGTAAACACATAATCATCTCCTAACTTGCTAAATCATGTTTTTAATCATAATCTAGCAAGTTCCATGTAATAATCAACATCAATATATCTAGTAATCAACAAGCAAACATCATCCATATGCTAACAACATCATTCTATTTATATTTCACCATATGTTAGCTTTATGTTTCAAGATTCAAGTGTATGATCTTTAGTGTTCTTATGATTTTCTTCACAATGTATCTTTTAACCACTAAAAACATGAAGTAACAAGGTTAATAAAGATCTTACTACTAGCTTTAAGCTAGGGAAGAACAATGATGGAGATTGAGTGGATAAAAGCTTGTAAACGAGGTCCTTGATGATCCAAGAGTTCCACACCTTCTTAATCACCTTTGTGCACCTAGAGATGACCTTGGAGTGGTTGGGTGGTGTTCGAAAAAAAAGGTGGTGATGGTGGGGATGTTCGGCCGAAGCTTATGAGGGAGAGAGGAGAGTTGTGTTGGTGTGTAATGTGATGAAGATGGAGAATTATGGTCCACTATATAACTTCTAATTCCCTTTTGTCCAATGGTCTTTATGTCTACATAAGTACATGCACAATCTTACACAAGATTATGGAAGATTTCTAGTAATCTAGGAAGATTAGGAAATCTTGAAGTGGGGCCACCTCAAGGGCCGATTACATCAAAGGGGGGAAGGGGTAATTTGTAACTTCAAATGGTAAGTAGGTAAATAATTGAAGGTTAAGTGTTAAGTCTAGTGTTTAGTGTGTATCTTGCTTTATGCAGAATTTTTAAGTGTTCGGGAACCATAACTAGCTCAGAAAAATAAAAACAATGCTTCTAGCAATATTTTAGTGTTCCGGGTAATGTCCGGTTGTTCGGTTAGATACCGATTCGTTAAAGTGATAAGTTATTCCGTATAGTGTCCTTTATGTAACTTTTTGTGACACTTCTAATTCCCGACACTTAGGAAAGCATACGGGACCATTTTGCCATATTTTTGCATGTTACTAGCATGTTAAAATGCTGATTTTTGCTGATTAATGCAGAATTCTGCACTTTAAGTGGGTTTTAGGCACTTTCCGGCACTTAAACTATCACCTAGTGACGCAATTTTATGGTCCTTACTTCCCTACACTCCTTACTAGTGTAGTACCTTGTCTCTGGCTCATACTGGGCCTCAAAACACTGTCTGTCTATGTACTGGCACTGTCAGTATATTTCTGAGTTATCCGCTAACAATGCTAACTGTGCTTTGTGCATCATGTATGTTACTAAAGTTTGTATGTAATAAATGGTGTGACAGTATGAAATGTGATGCACGTGTATGTATGATACAGAAATCATAAAGCAGTTTATATCATCAGTTGTAATTAAGCACAATCATTAAGCATTAAACAATATAATTAATTGTACGGATACCTGTAATTATGAGGGTTGTCACAAGATAAGCAGCTTATTGGCCCAGAATTGGTTCAGGAAACTACAGACAAGATTGCTCAGATACGTGATCGTATCAAATCAGCACGTGATAAACAGAAGAGTTACACCGACAAGCGAACAAAAACCATTAAAATTTGAGGTTGGGGATATGGTCTTGTTGAAAGTCTCGCCTTGGAAAGGCGTAGTGTGGTTTGGTAAACGTGGAAAGTTGAACCCGCATTACATTGGTCCTTTCCAGATTCTGGAGAAAATCGGAACCGTTGCATAAAAGCTGAAGCTTCCAGAAGAACTTAACAGTGTCCACGACACGTTTCACGTGTCTAATCTCAAGAAGAGTCCTACTCAAGAAACAGTCGTCATTCCCGCAGAAGAGATTCACATTAACGACAAACTCCAATTTACTAAAGAACCTGTTGAGGTTACGGACTGGAAGGTCCACAAAACACGGAGAAGTCGAATTAAACTTGTCAAAGTCCGTTGGAATTCACGTCATAGCCAAGAGTTTACTTGGGAACATGAAGACCAAATCAAGTTCAAGTATCCGCATTTGTTTCACAACTCCCCTGCAACCGATAACGCAGCTTGAATTTCAAGACGAAATTCTTTTAACGGGGGGAGAATGTGACAACTGGCACTTTTCCATGTAATTCCGTACAATGTGAACAGTAACTTGTAATATATGGTTGTGTATGATGAATTTATAATTTGAATGATTTCATGATTTACTTTCAAAGAACTCACAAATGCATTACATGTTGCATGTTACTTAATGTTGGATCGATGTGTGACCCTAACGAGTCAATCAGAAGAGTTTATCATCAATATCAAAGGCGGAATCAATGATATCAACGTGTAACAGCTTGAATTTCCCTAAATATCTTCTTTTTATTGATTCCAAAGCTTTTACAGATCGTTTGACAAATTGGCAGCACCTCGGCTTTGAATCGGAAAAGTTACAAATGAACTAGCAACAACCCTATATATAGATGTGGTAATTCCATTTGAAAGTGGCACAGACCATTTCAAGCGGAATTAAACTTGTTAATTTCGTTTGAAACTGCCAGTGGCACTTTCAAGCGAAATTACATGCAAACACATATAAAACCCTAATTTCTGATCCTGTTGTGTGGTAGTTTATCCTATCTAGACATAAGACTCGATAATAGATGAAGTTAACAGACATTTGTGCACCAACAGACTCCCCCTTGGATGTTGACGAAGTCTTCGGCGTCGAGTCTTCAGTCTTGGTCTCTTTCCAAATTGTCTAACAGTGAAAGCTTCCTTCAAATCTTCTTTTCTTCTATCAACAGCTAGCATGAATCACAGAATCTGAATCTTTGACACCTTCAAACTCCTCCTTGAATGTAGATTCAGGAACTGTATCTGACTTTTAAGTCTTCAGACTCCCCCTATCAGTTAGCTGGGATTTTGCTATGCTGCTATCTCAATAACAAACCTGTTACCTGCACAATCTCTACCTAAATATAAGATTTATGATTATAACAATTTCAATCTAAACTTACCATTTGACTTCATTTGTTGGTTTTGTCAGAAATAGAAATCCACTTAAGTATCCAGGTCCAAATTAATGACCCTGAGAACTTAATTTGTCTACCAAGTCCAACTTAATGACCTTGGTTGACCTGAGACAAATTCACACTGACATTTTGTACAAACAATTTTCTGAAATTTACAAGTTTCAAATTAATGAACTTGTTTTAACTTTTCAACTTCAGGCTTAACATGATTAGCTCCAAACTCATCTTCCAGCTCAGAAACTTCCTGCATCTGCTTCAAATTTCGAATCTGAAGATCAGCTTTCCACTTTGGTTTGTCAGAAAATAAAGCAGAAGTGTAAAATCTTTTTGGATTTTTAATAAAGTTTCTAGACTAGAAATTAACTACAGAAATAAAATGCAGTAAAATGTAAACTATTTACAAACATATTTTTGGTGAGCGTGTTAGGGAATCAAATCAGCTGTCCGACAAGTTACAAGTACCGTTAAGCTTTAATTTCATACTCAGAATTAAACAATTCTCTTAGATTGTCGATATGCTGATCCACTTAAATTCTCACACAAATTTCAATCTGTCCAGGATACGGATTTAGATGAATTAAGAGACTTAAACTCATTCATGTGTCCCACCTCTTGAATATACTCCCGTATCCAGATCCCAATATTCAGTCTTACAGGTGAGTATACCACAAATGATATCTGTAAGGGGTTAAATTGCAAGGGCCGTGAGAGCTCAGGTCAGAACTTCCGTTCAGCAGAGAGATGACGGCTTCGACTTTTGGTGTGTCCCCTTTAGAGGATCTTTTCTTCAACATCACATGATTTACATATTTTTTCAATGTTTCATCATTTTTATGCTGAGGGTGGTGCTATATTTCAAGCAAGCGTAAAGTATTATACGGGGACTAGGCCATTGCTTCCGCAAAATCAGAAGTCCCGGGATAATACCCCAGATATCACTGAGTATAAAGACCTAGTATCTCATAAAGAGGGATCTTTCAAACGAAATTTCAGGGGTTACTTATATATCCAAGTAGTGTTCCCCACGAAATAAGTAAGTAAAGATTTAGGTTTATATCCCGAACAAACCTACTAAATGTGTAAAAACCTATCGGCACATCATCAGTAAGACTGTTTAAGACTTTTTAAACTTTACATATCTTTAGCATACCGTAATTGTCAAGCCAATGTACTATCATTTTCCCTTTTTACACAAGCTCTTTTCCATTTTCTATTGTTTTTGGGTTTTGAAAATATCTCATGTTTTTGGTTTTTTGACATTTTTTATTGTTTTTGTATTTTCTGACAATATTACCCTATACTCTCCCCCTAAATACCAAAACAAGTAAAAAATCGACAAACCATTGCAGATTGCTTCTCAACATCATCTACAATGTCTCCTTCATCAACGCCAAGAATCTCCTCCAACACCAATAAAAGCTTCATACCGTTTAATTTTAACAAGTATTGAAAACGAGTTTTATCAAACACTTTGGTATGTAAATCAGCTTTTTGCTCGTCAGTGTGGATTTTCTCAATTCGTATCAACTTCTTCTCGAAACAATCTCGGATGAATTGATGACGAATTTCAATGTGTTTAGTTTTAGCGTGATGAACAGGATTTTTAGTAATGTTAATTGCTGCCTCATTATCAACAAAGATAGGGGTGTTAAGAAATTGCAAACCGTAGTCACGCATCTGTTGCTGGATCCACAAGATCTGAGAGCAGCAACTGCTAGCAGATACATACTCCGCTTCACATGTGGACAAAGCTACAGAGGTCTGCTTCTTGCATTGCCAGGTGACCAATCGTGGTCCGGAAAACTGGCACCCTGCTGTTGTTGATTTAGCGTTAACTTTGCAGCATCCGAAATCAGAATCAGAATACCCTTTGAGCGTGAAATCACCTTCTCTTGGATACCACAACCCCAATGATGGAGTTCCTTTCAGGTAGCGTAATATCCGTTTCACAATTACCATATGCGAAGCTCTAGGATTAGACTGAAACAGCGCTGCGAGGCAGGTTGGATACATAATATCGGGTCTTGAAGCTGTCAAGTACATCAGCGATCCGATCATGGAACGATACATCGTTTCATCTACCTTTTCTCCGGTGAGATCAGGGTTTATCCCATGGTTCGTTGCTAATGGGGTGGAAGCTGGAGTAGATCCTGACATCCCGAATTTCTCCAAGATATCATGAACGTAATTCGTTTGATGTATGAAAATTCCCTTAGGCAGTTGATCAACCTGAAGTCCCAAGAAGAATTTCATCTCACCCATCGATGACATTTCAAATTTTTGCTTCATAACTCGTTCAAAATCTTTGCCCAGATTTTCATTTGCTGACCCAAATATGATGTCGTCCACGTATATTTGAACTATCAGAAGATGTCCGTCGACCTCTTTGGTGAAGAGAGTGGCATCCACTTTTCCACGAATGAAGCTGTTGGCTAGTAGGTATTGAGACAATGTCTCGTACCAAGCTCTCGGGGCCTAGTGTAAACCATACAGTGCCTTATCCAGTAAATAGACCTTGTCTTTGTGGATTGGATCGGTGAAGCCCGGTGGCTGTCGGACATATACCTCCTCTTTTACCTTCCCATAGAGAAACGCCGATTTCACATCTAGCTGATAAACTTTAATATTTTTCCAAGATGCAAATGCTAGGAAGATTCTGATAGCTTCAAGTCTAGCAACTGGAGCATATACTTCAGTGAAATCTATACCCTCCTACTGACTAAAGCCTTGGACTACGAGTCGAGCTTTGTTACGAACAACAACCCCTCTGTCATCTCTCTTACATTTGAACACCCACTTGGTGTTTATCTTCCTATGACCATCATGCAAATCTACTAACTTCCACACTCCTAACTTCTCAAACTGACTCAACTCTTCTTGCATAGAATTGACCCAAGAATCTTCAGTTAGCGCCTCTTTGTATGTTCACGGTTCGATCTGCGAAATAAAACAACTAAGTGAAAACTCAGTTTGTAAAGGAGCAACTGTAGAATAAAAACAAGTAAGGCCTTGGTCAATTTGTCGTCTTGTGCGAACGCCTGATTGTAATTCTCCAATTATCAAATCCTCTGGATGGTATGAAAGAGTTCTTGGCATCACCTCGCCTGGAACATCTACCTCGCCTTCCAAATTTGTGACATTCTGATTTGCACCTTGTTCACTGACTGGAATTGTTTGACTTGAAATCTGGATCTGCTCCCCCTCAAAATCTGAATCACCATGATAAAAAATCGGTCTATCATCAGATTCTAGATTATCATTAACTGCCGTCTGATTTTCAGGAGCTTGTTCTTGTTTCGAAGATTGTTGAACATCATCATGTTCTCCAGCATTACTTGGACCGACTTCATTGTCATTTGAAGTTTGCCGTCGTCTTGTAGTATATTCAGCTGGAAATCTTTCTCCTGATGACTCATATTCTCTTAAAATATCCAACTCGTCAAAGAACTCTGGTTCTTCTTCTTCCATGTCAAACGAATTCCACAGAGTATCGTAGTTAAAATGCCATGAGTCGCCTGGGTTCTACGGTGGCATTGTGTAACCTTGACATTCAACATTGTGTGCTTCAATAATCCGCTTCAAGCTTGGAACAAAGACTCGCTTTAATGGACTTGAGTAATCCACAAAAATTCCTTCAATGCTCTTTGCACCAAACTTTCCAAAAGGCTCTAGAACAGTGCAGGGAGACCCAAACGGTTCTAAATACTTCAGGTTTGGTTTGCGATTATTGATCAACTCAAAACATGTCTTGTTGAATTTCTTCACTGTGAGAACCCTGTTGAGTGTATAGCAAGTGGCTGACACTACTTTTGCCCAAAAATTGACTGGTAATTTCGAATCAGCAAGCATCGTCCTGGCCGTTTAAATTAGCGTCCTGTTCTTTCGTTCAGCTACCCCTTTCTGTTGCGGAGTATAAGGAGCACTAAATTCTTGCAATATACCTTTCTCATCACAATACTCTTCCATCTTATTGTTCTTAAACTCAGTATCGTTATCACTCCTGATTCTTCTGATTCGAGTTTGGTACAAGTTTTCAATTTTTCTGAACAACAGCATCAAACTATCAAACGTCTCATCTTTTGACTTCAAAAATGATACCCATGAAAACCTTGAGTAGTCATCTGTAACTACTAGATAGTAGAGATCCCTAGTAATACTTTTGACGTTTACTGGACCAAACAGATCCATATGGAGTCTCTCTAACGGTCTTGAGACTGAGTTGACTTTCTTTTGAGGATGTGATTTCTTCTTTTGCTTGCCTTTGATGCAGCTAATGCACTCCCCCTCAAGATGAAAACATTTCACATGAACACCAGTAACTAAGTCGTTATGCACCAGGTGATTCATTTTTCGTAGGTGAATATGGCCCATCTTTCAATGCCATAACTGTGACTCTTTTTCCGTTGCTCTTGACATAAAACAGTGAGCCTGACCCGTGGTAGTAGTTGCTATACTCATGTCCAACACGTACAGATCATTGACTTTGGGTGCTCTCATGATAACCCACTCTTCAGGAACAACAAATCCTGGTTTCAAGATTAAACATTCTTTGTCTGTAAAGTGCGTTGTATACATACGATCACATATTTGAGATATGCTTAGAAGATTGTTTTCAAGCTCGGCGATGTAGTTAACTCTTTCAAACGTAACAATGCCATTAGATAGAGTTCCTTCACCAACTATTCGACCACCTTGATTTCCTGCGAATCCCACATAACCTCCATTAAACCCTCGAACATCGTACAAAAGGGTCTTCTTCCCTGTCATGTGCCGAGAAGCTCCACTATCCATAATCCAATGTGAAACGGATCTTGGAAGCTCCTGCACAAATCACAAACACTTTAATTAGATTTTGGTACTACCCAAGCCTCTTTCGACTCAGGTAGGTTGATTTTAATGTGAGATTTAACAGTGTAAAGTGGCGGAAAGTTCTTGTCGTTCATCTTTAAGCTTTCCTCAGATCCAATCTCAACCTTTTTGTATAAAAAGAAATCATTTTTTGAAGGTTGACCAGATGATTGATCTTTCTTTGGTACATACTTCTTCTCAGAAGTAGTAGCCTCTTGTGGTTCAAGTTTCTCATAGTAATCCAAAGGAACATTCATCTTTACCGGAGTGGTAGAAAATGATTGTTTTTTCGTCACAGAAACTTTTGGTTTTGGAGAACTTGATTTCTTTTCAACTGATTTTGGTTTCCATGCTTGTTGAGGCGAAGCAACCCGTTTGTAAAATTTGTCAATTTTAGTTACCACATTCTTTACGAATTCAGTTTTGATTTTTGTGTTTTCATTTTTCAAAACTTTCTCAACAACCATTGGTGCTTTGCCTTTTGCAACAGCTTTCTTTTTCGAATTCTCAGCAACTTCAGACTTAGGCTTTAAGTTGGTGCACTTTCGTGCAATGTGTCCAACTTTATTGCACTTGAAGCATGTACGAGTATCAACTACTCGACTTGTGCCTTCGGTCTGAGGTTGTGAGGCCTTCTCCTCAAAGAACTCTTCATTTGATTTTGAAAAAATCTCAGACTCTTGCTCGGAGTGAGAACTCGAGCTTTTGACAAACACCTTCCTTCTTGGATAATTCTTACCACCCTGATAACCACCCGACCAACTGTTTTAATTGTAGTTAGAAAAACGTGGCGGTACTACAGGTTTTTTGTAGTAAGACTTATCTTTTTCAAAATTTAATTGTCTTTTCACATTTTTCAAACCTTCAATTTCAGACACATCAATCTCTATCAATTTGAACACATTTCTCAATTTTCCAACATTCACATTCTCCAAAGGAAAATCACGATCTGAATACAACTTATCCGATCCTGCCATCTTGTACATCACAAGATGTGGTTCTTCACTTAAGTTGTTTTTGGATTTTGATTTTGGAATATATTTGTCCAAAAAGCATTCATCATCCTCAGTAGTGTCACTATCAGATTTCAAAACACTTTCAACCACACTTTTAACAACTTCTGATTGAACACTTCCTTCATCGGATGATGAAGTTAATGTAACATCAATTGTGTCTGGAAGCTTAACTTCACTTTCTTCTTCATCATTAACCAACCCTGATATTTTCTTTGAAAAATTGTTTAGAGCTGGTGGTGGAACCTGATGATACCCCACCCCGGTTCCATCAGCGTATACATCTTCGCCTGCTTTGTTCTTCCCAATTGGTTTAGGAACGATATGTTGAAGAACAAAACTTGCGGAGCTGTAACTGTTCAGTTTCAACTGGATGCGTTCATTTTCAATTTTAGCTTCTTGAAACTGAAGCTTCAACTTAGCAATCTCATCCAGTTGTTGGTTGATTATCTCTTCTTTAACTCTCATAACACCTGACAATTGCACATTTTCTTTGTATGTCTTACCATTTCTTTCATCAGAATCTTTAACCGTTCATTTTAGCTTCTCAAAATTTTCTGAAAGTTGATGATTTTCATGAATTAGCTTTTCGTTTTCTTTCCAAATTCTTTCTACTTCAATTTTATCATTTTCAATTTTCTCAGTTAATTCTTTTACTCGATCATTTGAAGCTTTTAACATTTTGTCACGGTTTAAGATCTGATCTTCAACGTCTCTGACTCTTTTTGTCAGTTCTTCGATCTTTTTATCTTTGTGGTAAGCAATTGTACTGCAAAAATTGCATGTACTACAAACCTTGCAGTCTTTCATGCAATTTTTGCAGTCGCTCTCAGTTTTATCATTCTTACCTGACTCATTGATTGCATCATTCTGACTGACCTTACTTTTAGACTCAGTGCCAGAACTAGAAACTACCTCTAGCTCTTTCGCAGCAAACACTTTGTCAGCCATCTTCTTCAAATTTTCTGCAGTAAACTCTTGTGACGTGTCAATAATCCCGTCATCAATTTTCTTTGACTGCGGCTCTTTCTCTTTTTCTTTTTCTTTTTCTTTTTCATCAGCTTCTCCTCCTCCCCACCACTCTCTCTGTCTAGCTTCTTCTTCTTCAGCAATTTGTTTGGTGAGAACTTCAACATCAAGAGACTTTGGATCAATAGCAATGTTTCCATTGGGATCAAGGTAACATTCTCTATCAGCATCCCATCTTTTTGCCTGTTTTGCTTCTCTGTATATATAACCAGCTTTAATCATCCTGTCTTGGGCTTTCATTTTTCTGTTGATGTATTTCTCTTGTTCGTTTCTGCTATCTCTGAAAGGAACAACTTTTGTCACAAATGCATAGCCCACTGCATCCTCTTCCGGTAGCAGTTCACTCCAATCGTATCCCTCGTCATCATGAATAACAGCAAGAGCTCTTGATTTTTCTTTGGGGGTATCTTCAAGCTGTTTCATTCTGGGAGGTTCTGATTTGTTCTGATGATAGATTGCTCTTTTGTAGTAATCTTCTCTGAATGGATTTACAGTATCATCAGCAGGTGCGTTTCGACATTCACGTTTAAAATGTCCCTTTTGTTTACATCTAAAGCACGTAACCTTTGATTTATCAAAACCAAGTTTTGTGGAAGGTCCGCCAATAGAATGTATGCCTATAATCTGCATGAATCTTTGAGCTCGTCTAACTGCATTAGCCATACACCACCTGATATTAATCAACTCCATCTCCTCTGAGTCGATCTGATCATAATCCTCCTTGGTGAGGTTAGTGTTACCAATCTTGCCCGCAACAAGGCTCTCGTATGATTCAAGGACAGATGCTAGAAACACCATTTGCTGTTTTGCAGATTCCTCACTAAAGTTTTGTGCATTCTTCAGATCCACAGCAATATTACATTGAAACAGATTCTTTGGAATAGATTGGCTTGAAGTTGTTGACGATGAACCACTATGAAAACCACTGCTTGAACTTTCTTGATTTGATGAGTTAGAACTTTCAGCTGAGAAAGCTGTCTTTGGTGACACGGTTTTCGGGATCATACTTCCTCGATAATACAACTCTACATTCTGCTGATATGAGGAATGATTGACTTTGTTTGATTTCTTGATCTCGAGCTCATGACTCTCCAATCTTTCTATTAGCAGATCAACTGTTAGATCCTCCGACTTGATTGTGTTCTTCAGCATCAAGGCAAAGTATTGCCAGTCTTGCTCATCTGGCAACGAGTCAAACAATTTGTCAACCAATTCTTCTCGAGAATAAATGATTCCATGTCTTGCCAGCTCCATCTTTAGATGTCCAAATCTTTCAATCATCTTGGATACAGATTCATTTTTCAAACAGCCAAAAAGATCAAATTCTTTTCTTAACACCTTCTTTTTGTTTTTGACTATCTCAGCACTACCCACACATTTCACTCTCAATTTCTCCCATAGATCTTTCGAATTTGTGTACTCAATCAACGCTATTATGTCGTCTCTCACAGACTGATGAATCAATGCAATGCACTTTTGTTCAGCAACATATCTTTCTATCTCCTCAGCTTCTGTCAAATTTTCATAATCCGTTCTTCCCATAACAAAATCATTCTTCAACATTTTCCAACTTGGATATGCAAACGCTTGTAGCCATTCTTCAAACTTTTTAGACCATTTATTGTAATCTTCAATCGCCATCAGTTTGGGAGGTTTGTTGTACGTCCCATAAGCACTCTCCACACTTAAAGCATCAGAAAGAGTTTTCTTCGTATTCGGATTAGGAGCATTCTCATTTGTGTTGTTTGATGTATCATCTCCGGTGTTTCCCGTGAAAGCAAAACATCACAGAACGGATTCATGAAATCATCCATCTTTACGTATCTGAAACAATCAACAAACACTTAGAAAATTTTTTGGTTTTAACAAGAACAGTTTCAAACGGAATCAGCTTTTCACGCGAAATAAGCCTTTCACGCGAAATTACTTCTTCACATGAGATTACAATTCAAACGAAATCAAGTTTCTTTGAAGCGGAATAGCTAATTTCGTTTGAACTCTCAAACGGAATCTGATTTCGTTTGAAATCAAACAGCACTTTCAAACGGAATCAGTCACTTTGGAGCGAAATCACTAATTTCGTGTGAACACTCAAACGGAATTAGTGATTCCGTGTGAAATCAACAACAGTTTCAAACGGAATAAGTGATTCCGTGTGAAATCAAACGACAGATTCAAACGGAATTAACCAAAAATGCTAATTCGTGCGAAATCACACGAGCTATTTCAAACGAAATTAGGATGACATCATCCTGTCGGCCACCAATTTGTCAAATTGACCCTGATTTTGATCGAATTTTGGTCCAATTCTTTCAAGGATTCTTTAAAACAGTGTTTTACGTGATATATGTGAAATTTAGTCCATTTTGTCCGTTAAATCTCATTTAATTTTGAAAAGAAGGAGTAGAAGTGATGAAAACAAGCTGAATTGGTATAAACTCTTTGTCCTGAGCTCTGATACCACTTGTTGGATCGATGTGTGACCCTAACGAGTCAATCAGAAGAGTTTATCATCAATATCAAAGGAGGAATCAATGATATCAACGTGTAATAGCTTAAATTTCCCTAAATATCTTCTTTTTATTGATTCCAAAGCTTTTACAGATCGTTTGACAAATTGGCAGCACCTCGGCTCTGAATCGGAAAAGTTACAAATGAACTAGTAACAACCCTATATATAGATGTGGTAATTCCGTTTGAAAGTGGCACTGACCATTTCAAGCGGAATTAAACTTGTTAATTTCGTTTGAAACTGCCAGTGGCACTTTCAAGCGAAATTACATGCAAACTCATATAAAACCCTAATTTCTGATCCTGTTGTGTGCTAGTTTATCCTATCTAGACATAAGACTCGATAATAGACGAAGTTAACAGACATTTGTGCACCAACACTTAAGATTGTTAAATACAACTCGAAACAGTTAAATTAGTACACAGAACGAGACTTGCACAATAATCAGATAAACTAGTAGTACTGACGGCAGTTCAGTACTCAGATAGACGTCATGTTAGGACACATATTGAGTCCCGAAACCAAGGTTGACACTAGAATTCTATGTAGGAAAGTATGGGTTATGAAACTGCCTTCCGAGTGACGATTAAACACTAAAAAGTGCCCGAAACACACTCTAAATGCAGATTCTGCAAAATTCAGCAATTTAACACCAAAATATTATGCAGAAATAAGGTTTAATTGTCCAGAATAACTTGTAAAGTGTCGGGAATGAAAACTGTCACAAAAGGTATCTCATAATACACTAAACTGCGTAATTTAGCACCTTAACGAACCAGTAACCAAACGAACAATTGGACACTACCCGAAACACCAAAATTGAACTAGAAGCATTTTTTTATGTAACACCTCATAAAATCATGTCCAATATAGTATCGACACGTGTCATGAACTTTAAACGTGTAACGGATTGATTACGAGGGACTAAAGTTGACAAACAAAGAGAGTATATGTATATAAGGATACAAAGTGTCAACATTTGATAATTTTTCCTTTTAACAACCCTACATGATGTTTATACCCTAAAACGAATGTATCATGAAGCATATGAAACCGTTTGTGGAAGAATGTGAAAGTTTACAAGACGCGAGGGTTAAAAGTGTCAACATGTTTAAGTTATACCTCTGAGTGACCTTTTAGTGAACCCGAATCCTTGTAACAATTAATTATACTCCCAAGAATAAGTGTTAAAAATTTCACAAGGTTTTGATGTCGTATGAGGAAGATACATTAACTTTCGTAATTAAGGGGTTAAAAGCGTCAACGAGGCAAAACTTGTGCTTTCGGTTATCGTTTAATGAAACCGGACCTAATGATGTTTGGTTATATCTCATGGATCATAGAAATATAAATTTCATGGGTTAAAAGTGCTTAAAATGGAAGAAATTACGTTTTAGAAGGTCCAGTGGGTGAAACGTAATTAATTGAAACTTGTTTGGCTGGTAACTGAGGTGCTGGCGCTGCGCTACCACTGAGGCCTTCTACCGTCGCGCGACACGATGGCCTTACCTGGTCAGATTTCATGTGCAGGTGTGAGTTCAGCAGGTTAAACCGACTTAGAAACCTTGTATTCGATTCTAGGGGCTTGTTTAATGGTTTTTCATGCCTAGGGACACCTGGAAATGATCAAGGAACATCCATAGACCTTGTTGGAATGATCTTATGCATCCTAAGTTGCTATATAAAGAGCTCTTGATTGCAACATTTTGCATACACTTTGAAAATCATTCCAACTCATTTTCTGGAGTCTCCTGGAGCTCAAGAGCTTTCCCTAAGGGTCTTTAATCGTGCTTAGGACCTTTGTAAGCTTCCTTAACCTTTCTTAATTCAATTTTATTAGTTTAATGGCTTAGAGTCAAACCCATCGTAATTAAGGGTTGACTTAGTGATTAATCACTAATGGTCCAGTCAATTCTCGAATTAAAAGTAGCTTTGAGTTGGTAATTATGTGGGTAATAAACCCTTAAAAGGGCACCCTCTGATTCCCACTCTAACTAGGTCAATTGTCGGGTCAAACTTGATTATAAAAAGTCAACAGAAAGCTAATTTTTGCATAAACACATAATTAACAATATAGAAGCTATGAAACCTGTTTTATCACTTGTATGACTTGGTAATCAATGTAAGAACATGTCTAAACATGTTCAACCCGACAATTTTCAGTTTAAGCTCGGTTTGGAACCGAAAGTCGCAAAAGTAGACTTTTGCTTTGACTTTCAGTTCTGACCTAATGTAGCATATTTTAGAATTGCCTTAAAGCTCTACCAGGACCAGGTTATAGATTAGTGTAACCCTCTGAGGTTATACAACTTGGTTCATTAGTTATTCGATTCATGTACATGTTTCCGTTATATGCCTAAATATTGACCATAATGCCCTTTGACCTTAAAACAAGAATTTTGAAAATGTGAGAGGACAATAATCTTTATTACTGATTTGTAAACATGTCCGTAAAATTTCACATCAGTTTGAGGTCTAGATTAAGAGTTATGCTCAATAGCGTAATTAGAAAGCTTTTTTTTATTAATTAAACGGCGTAATTAGCATAAAGCCTATCTAAACCCAATTTTTGATATCAAACTTTTTACCTACTGATGTAAAATAATATTTTGGGATTTTTTAAGATTTTTTTTTATTTTTAGCCTGAGCATAACATAGGGTTATAGCTTTGATTCGGTAATTGTCGGTTTTGCCCTTTTGGCCTATAAAATGAGTTTTACATAATATTTTGATACCAAACCTTTTGCTACTGATTTTATATAATAAATAAAATATTTTGAGTCTTCTGTAATGATAAAAATGTCAGCTTTTCTTTAAAAACCCGGAAATCGCTTAAAACCGTCTTTTTACGCGTTTAAAACGCATAGTATGTATTAAAACCATTTTTCTCATATAAGACTTAATACCTACTGATGTTCTAAGCAATTTTTTTATTTTAACAGTCACCAAAAGTTTTAAACTCAGATTTCAAATTTTGACCTTTAAAGCTTATGAGAAATTACCAAAATGCCCCTACGGTGCATAGTTTGGTTATAAAAGGTAAATTTCACATATATGCCATACCCTACTGTTATGACTTATAAAAGTAAGTATTTTTACTGAATATATCAGACCTGAAACTCAGATTTATATTTAGGGTTATTGGATTTTATCACCCCTAACTATTGGCTATTGGCCGCTGTCACCCCAAACTATCACTTTGACGCCTGCCACCCCCAACTTAACACTTAGTGTGTTCTGTCACTATGTCGTTAACTAATTACTAACTTTTGATCATGTTATTATACATTTTGGGTGTCCTAAGATCCCTAAAACCTTCGTAAGATCCCTATGACACCCCCAAAAGTATAGTATCAGGATCAAAAGTTAGTGATCAGTTAACGATGTGGTGATAGAACACACTAAGTGTTAAGTTGGGGGTGACGGGCGTCAAAGTGATAGTTGGGGGTGGCAGCAGCCAATAGCCAATAGTTGAGTGTGATAAAATCCAATAACCCTTATATTTAAACCCTTTTTAAGCTTTAAAATGACCAAAATACCCATACGAGGCATAATTTGAGTTTAAATCCATTTTGGGCATAATGGAAGGTATCTTACTGATATCACAACATATTTAAGGCATATTAACTTAGGAAACTTGTTCATGACTCATTTGGTTACCCGTTACGCATTATTCGCGTTCGGTGCGGTTTATGTAACTAGTTTGCATAAATTAGCCGAAACGGGTCAAACCTTATCATTTTTATCTCAAAATCCAGAATGTGTTTAGTTTACCCATATTATACAAGTATACAAACTTGTCGGGTCTAAACCACATTCTAATCTGGTCTTCGCTTAATCGTGCGTTTTGAACCGTATATCTTCCTTTAAAACTAACCGGTCTAAGTTTAGACTTAATTAAGACCCGTTAGGAATCTAATAGGTTTTTAAACCTTCGTTCCAGATTAGGAGCCCGGTAAAAGCTACTTGCACTCGCTGTTTGTGATATATACTTGCTCAGGTAAATACTCTTAACTTATTTTCCCTATACGGGCTTGGGATACGGTATTATAATAATACCGCTTGGTCGGGTGTGTAGTCAGTTAAATCAGATTGTGATTAATGTATTTACATAACTCGTTTTAATCTGTATTATTTGGTGCATGGCCTTTGGGGGTTAAATGACCATGTCCTGGATATCCTTGGCATCATTCAAAGAAATGGCCACGACCTAAGCACGGGGTATAGGCATGCACCTGACAGTTGCATTATGTAAAAACTGGTAATCCACTTAAAGGAATCAACCTTGTGGGCATTATACCTGTGGCGTGTCAGTTAATCATGTCCGGCTCTTCTAACCAGCCCTGACGGACGACAAATAAGTAAAACTGTATACAAGATTATTTTTAAATAATTGTGCCAAGTTATAAAAGATATTTTGTGCCTTGTGCATTCAAATCAATTTTCTTAAACTCTTTTCAAAATGAGTCAGTTAATTGTATTTACCGGTGTAAATTGATGTATTTTCCAAAAAGGCTAAGTGTAGGTACTAGACGAAATAGGCTGGCTACTCCTGACATCATTAATCATGTCTTGCAATCTCTAGATGTTAAAGTCTGTTGAACAATGATCTTTTATCTTTTGATCCGCCTGTGGATCCTTTACAGTCCGTTTGTAATACTTTGATATTACTATTTATTCGGTTTGTAATGTGATTCATCTTTTGCTTCCGCTGTGCATTTAAATTGTGTTTTTTGACTATGATGATATCAACTACGTCACGATACTCCCACCGGGCCCACCAGTAATACGTGGAAATATCGGGGTGTGACATTTTAACATCATGAAGCTAGTTGTAAACACTAAACACCACATTATATCTTAAAACACCTAAACACACTCAACACTTTACTTAACACTTGAAGTGTAACTAGATTAGCTAACTAGTAATTGAAACCAAACCAAGACCCCCCCCCCCTTGGTGGACGGTTAACAAAGGGTCCCACACCCCCTATTTTCTTGATTATTTTATTTGATTTGTTAAGAAGATATTAGACATGGGATCCATTGTGTAAATTTTTATTGGAGGATAAAGATACATATAACCATTAGTTCACCACACTTATCATTCTCAACACTTTCAAACTCACAAACTCTCTCTTCTCCCTCACAAACTCACGGCCAAACACCCTCTTCTTCACCTCCATTCTCTAGCTCATTTCCATACAATCTAAGCACATTCTAAGGTGAATCAAAGCTACTTAGGAAGGTCAAGCAAGGATACTTGAAGGACCATCTTGTGGAGCTATTACCCACCTCTTTTCTTCTTCATCTTGTATCTTGTTCTTCCCTAGCCCTTGTGCTAGTAGTAAGCCCTCTTGATCTTGTTTTTACACTTGATCTTGTTTTGACGATGGTCTTCGAGAGGCTATCGAAGACATTGTTGTTTGTAGGGGGTCCTACTTCGGTGACCTTCAGTGGCGTTTGGTTTATCCTCAAATACCGGTGATTGAGTGCTTGAAAGGCCCCCATGCGCAAGACTTTTTGACTGTTATCCCGATCGAGGGGCTAGGGCAATGCATGTCGGCTGTTGAGTATAGGGTTATCCTCAAATACCGGCTGATGATCCTTATGTATCCAGAAGACGAAACCTGCCATAAAGCCTGCATGGATAAATACGGGGAGCATACTGTTCATTGTAAGGAGCTCCCTGGGTTCAAATATCGGCATAACTGGGTGAGGGATGTTTTGGGGGACATCTTGAGGAGAGCGGGGATTTCTGCCAAGAAGGAGGCCCCTATGAATTTCTTTATAGATCCTATGGAAGGTAGATCTACATTGAGACCAGCAGATCTGCTCGTCTTTGGCTGGGCGGGAGGGAAACATGCTTGTGTGGATCTCACAGGAGTCTCCCCCTTAGCTGGTTTAAGGGAAAGCTGGTTTGTAGCAGGACAAGCTATAAGGAAAACGGAATCAAAAAAGGTGGATAAACACGCTAAAGCATGTGCTGATAACCAACATGCATTTGTCCCCTTCACCTTCGACACCTTTGGCTCCCTAGCTCCAGAAGCTATCCGTTTGTTGACTAGGGTCCAAAAGGTTGTCCACAGCAGTTGCTCATCAATAGGGGGTAGGGGTTTGTCTTTAATAGGCTAGGGTTTGCTATTCAGAAAGGGGTAGCGGCGCAGCTTGTTGCTCGCTTACCTGTGATATTGATGTAACTTGGCCAGTTCATATATATAATCAATAAAATTTATTTATAATTATAAAAAAAAGTATGTAGTAACTAAAGATCTAAAGAATCACACCAGAACAAGAACATGAACATAAGAATAAAGCTTGAAATCATGAAGATCTAAGTTGTTTAGTGTATGTGATGAACTTGTTTGTTGATTTCTTGAATGTATGGTGTAGATCACCACATAAAATCTTGCTAGATGATGATTTAAAACATGATCTAGCAAGTATGAGGATGAATCTTGAAAGATCTGTGTTGATCATCCTTTATGTTAAGTGTGAACTTGAAGATAAACATGATTTTGTGTAGGATGATAATTCCTACAAGTTGTACGTCTTAAAAATATAAGATTTCAAAGATAAAAGTTTCAAGAAACTAAAGTTTACATCAAGATTTAACATGACTTGGTTTTTGAATGAAAGTAAACATGTTTTAAGTGTAAAATAGAACACTTGATGTATGGAAAACATGAAAAATTCAAGAAGATGATTTTTTGTAAAAATGTGTTACAAGTTGTAAAGGTTGAAATTTTGTAAGAATGAGTTTTATGAAATAAAAACCATGTTTTTAGTTTTAGTAAATCATGATAAACAACATGCTAAAATACTACAAGATCTTACAAAACTTCAAGTTCATACCATCTTGTAGAAGTGCATGTTATGGCTCATGGTAAGTTGTAGGCTAATTGTTGATGATTGATGATGAATTTTTGAAAAGAAAATGTTCTAATAAGCATGGAAACCTCCATTTTTAAGGGAAACTATGACAAAATTTTTGAAAAAATTCAACACTTAGAAAAATACTTTTAAACAAGTGTTTACAAGTAATTTTTTATCATGGTTTTAAAAATAAAAGTTGCCATAATTTTTTTGTTATAAAGATTACAAGCATTGGAGGTTGATTTTCTATAATAAAAATGACTAAGTATATATTTAGGAAAATATATATTTAGAAGTCACAAAATTATGTGCTACATGTATATTACTTGTATTAGTTATATTAAAAATTAGGGACTTGGAAATAATATATCACACCAAAATACTAAAAATTGTAATTTGAAATATTACAAAAATCACAAGAAAATAAATAAATAACTTATACCCAAATATTGGACGATTCGGACAATGGACACTTTGGACTCTATATATATATATATATATATGTATATATATATTTCGAAACTAAATTCGTATCTTGACAAATGTGGTAAATGGTATTTTTGAAACCGAAGAAACGACAAAGTATGGATCTTTTCAACTATTTTAAAATATATCGTATTTTGTTAAAATAGAAAATATATTATTTTTGAAGTGGAAGAAAATATATATTTTCAAGAACAACTCAAAGATATATTATTTTGGTGAAAACTAAAAATATATATTTTCAAGAACAACTCAAAGATATATTATTTTGGTGAAAACTAAAAATATATATTTTTCCAACTTTAATCTTAAAAATATAATATTTTTAAGATATATGTGGAAGTATACATATTTTATCAACTAGAATTTTAGGCATTTTCTATAAAAATTCCCTTAAAATATATGTATATTTTAAGAATATAAAGTTGGTGATTTTTAATTGTACAAAAATAATATTCCAGAAAATTACATATAAATCAAGTATAAGATACTTAATAAATACAAGAAAACGAGTTATCGTCTACCCGCGCGTTGCGGCGGGACGCTGTTTATGAATGTATTTGGCATCACTATATCATACGCAAAAAATCTTATGTTTGTCTAATGCCTACAAAATCATTTTACTTGGAAAGATTCTTTTCATTTTCAGAAGAAAACGTAATGTCATTAATGTACTAACCAAGTATTTTTATAAGTGAAGAAAAAATTATAGAAAATAATGTAAAATATAAAGTTTGTCATATATAGCATCTAAAAAGATTAGTAGATGTATCATCAATTTTGCCTCCTACACTATATGTATAAGCCAACATTGTAGGCAATATATTTGACCTTTATCCACACCGTAAAATCCGCTATGCTACCGTTAGTCTATCGATTGCAACCTTGAAGTTTGCCGGAAACCGGTTGGCTGCCACGAAGGTTGCCATATACTGTGCGGACGTTAGCATTGTAGTTGTGCATTGTTGTTGTTGCCCTAAGTTCTTTAACGTTGTAACCTTGTTACCCCAACCGTTGGCGGGATGATTTTGATCGGCACACACTTTTTCTTACTTGAACTTGAACGGAGTAAACACATACTCTTAGGAAGAAGAAAATGAACATCTTTAAAGCCAAAAAATAACGGACTTTGATTAAACCGGATTTATTCAAAACATGTGTCAATTAATGTGGTGTAACTGGGAGTCTTGTATATTTGGTGTCGTAATGTTTGGGGACCAGTTACTTGCTGGAACCATTTGAAGGAAATGGCCCGTTTTTTGTTAAAAAAAACATTCAACTTTGCCTGGTTGAATTTGAAGCCACATTTGATTTCCTGTTTTGAGATCTAAGGATAAAACATAAATCATCATCTTGATTCTTGAATCCCACAAAAAGTACGTAATCTACTTGTTCAAAATATAGACACATCTCATACCCGATTTTGATATCATCTACTTATTTTGATTCTCGCTCAAATCGTATCTAAGTCTGCGACTACGTTATAAATGTCGGAGTTTGTTTGACTTTTTACATTCCTCGGTCGATACTTCTTCATTTGATGTCCACAGTCCACACCATTGTTAGACTAATTCTTTGAACACAACACATAAATCAAACCATGAATCCATCTTGAATAGTTGAATCTGGGTAACATAATAGTGGTAAATGAGCCCACCGGTTTTCAAAAATCCCTCAAAATATAACAAATAATGTACCCTGGTGATACTGTGATTTCGTTTTTATTGTCCATGAATCCACTGACTTCATCATCGAATTGGATCAAAATCAAAACATTTACTAACCTTGGATAAATTTGCATTTAACCTCGAGCAAAAGTAAAATAAAATCATTTACCATGCAAGTTCATCCTACTCGACCTTTATCCTTAGATTTGCGACTTCATCCTATATACTTACATAGCCAAATTAACAAACAAAATTAAACTTACAAATCGAACGTCTTAGGCATCAAAACAAAATTTGGTGTTTGAGATTGAAGTTTGTTACCACCAAATTCGCCATTAACAATGAGACATAACTCTCGGCAAACCATCAGGATCACTGCTCTGTTTTCTCTGCGGGTAAATGATAATATTAGCATGAGTGAGTGTGTCGGTGGCGTAACGATGTTGAGGGTTATAAAGGGTGTGAAACGGTGGCAGATGACGCCATGGTAACGACGGTTGGAGAGGACGCTTCGGAGTACAAAGTTACGACGGTGTTAATAACCGCTTCCACCATCTACACCGAATCGGCAAAGTCTATGATATTCCAAATTCCATTTCTTAATCCTTCAATCTCCATTAACCTTCCGGCCACCATTTACGATCATATCAAAGATATTTCTTGGATTGTGTGTGTTTTAAAAGTATTTTGAGTCGATAAACAATCAAATTATTCAATGATTTTGTTTGAGGGATGATAGGGATGACTCTGTAATGCAGTATGCGTGTTCTAAATCTAAGATTGCACGTGGAAACATGTGAACGGTTATCAAATCTACGGTATGCAATATTAAGTTGCTTTTTCAACATAGATAAATGAACCGAAACGACATCCTTTTTAAACAGACGCGAGTTCAACTAAGCGCATACAAGTATTATACACAAGTATGGGAATACAAAATAACATACTCGAAATACAAGTATACCTATACTTGGAAATACATATATATGAACCGTATGCCAAACGAGTTAAAAATATGTTATTTTTAACAATAACCGAATAATTGTATGGAAATAATTTAAGTTAAAATATCCTTATTCTAACTAATATAGATATATACAAATTTGGAATTTTATATAATTATAAAATTATATATACAACATACACCAAGCGTGTAACTCAAAGTATACCAGAATTCCAAAATAAGTCTTAATAAATAACTAAGGCTAAGAGTCGTTACACGACCTAAGCGTCTAATAAAACATAGCACGTGTGTAGGTAGTGGTACGACCTATGGATAGAGACTTTGAGTACACGAGGTTGCTGATGCAAACTAGTGAGTTCATGTCCCCCTTTTTCTCGTAACTGTTTTCAGATTCATAACTTTCGGGGGTGAAATACATGTTTCAATGGTATGGTTTAGCTAAGGAATGAACTGTTAGATCATGTGGATGGATAGGTGCACACTTAAGACCATCAATCTTATTTAAGACCGAGGGGCAGGAGTGGTAGATCTATCGGGTGTAGCGAGCCCCACTCATGGGTCCTTGTGTGGCCGCATGTAGTGACTATGTCGTTCCAGCCGGGTGGACCGGAGCAAAATTCGCTAGGTTTGAGCCTTCCTACGCCATTGCACACATATTAATGTCCTTGCAAAACATTAATTGATCTGTTCATAGACGCTTTACATACCGGTTATCAAAGAAATTCTCTCAAATGATTACAAGTTTATTCGAGCTCACATAAAACACATGAACTCGCTCAACTTTTGTTGATGTTTTCAAATTACATGTATTTCAGGAAACCAAATGGATCTTGCAGCGTTGGAAATGTTTACAAGTAGTGAACTACAAGTTTGGATGTCATCCATTTTTGAAGGGTTTGATTTGTATATTGATGTGCGTAAAATGCAACATATAAATTACATCAAACGAGGCATAAAACTAACCCTTTTTTAGTACTAATGTTGGAAAAAGTGTGCTTTTGTCTTCCTTTTGTATTTTCAGGATTAAATGAGCGTAAATGAACAAAATAAGCAAATATGCAGCAAAATATAACATAATTACTAGAAAAGGAATAAACGTGACATGCCCGACCCCTCGACAACATCTTCCCAAGCAAAAACAAGTAAACAGAAGGCTGACCACGGCCCTGTGCCCAGCGGACACGGGGGCGTGTTCAGATGTCTGTAGAAAGGACAAAAGCATAGAAGCTACTATTTCCCGACACGAGGGCGTGCCCAGCTCAACACGGTCGTGGTCAACGCTAAGATTCGCAGAATCCAAGCAAATCTTGATAGTACAGATACGCTTCTACACACGGTGTGACACCTGTGTCACTTCAACCATCAAACAATTGCCAAACCAATGAAATATTGTATTTCATACTTGGGATTTGTAAAAAAATTGTGTATCGTTGCGCATATCAACTCTTGTTCGATTTTAAGCTTTAAATCGCTTTCTGGAGGGTTATACGCGCTCTGATACGTAAATATAACCAGTTTAATCCAACGAACACTCCGGAATAGTGAAATAGGCTTAACATACCTTAAATAACCTTTACATAACTTAGAAATAAGTTTTTAAGGCTTTGGTATGGCAAAAACAAGTTAATTCGCTTACAGGGACTAAACTTGACAAACTGCGAAAGTATGCCAATTTGAACTGTAACGAACATTCCGGAACATGACCATAAGTTAAACACACCTTAAATATCCTTTATATAGCTTAGAAATAGGCTTTGAGGGGTTCGGTGTGCTAAAACAAACTTTTGGGACATTCAGGGACTAAAAGCGTCAAAAAGTGCACAAGTTTGCATTTTCACGCATAACTTACGTTCTGAATACATCCGGACATCCAAAAATTTATGTAAGCACTAAAATATTTTATTTTAGTGTTTGGCATAAGAAAAATCCATTCGTCGCGCCATTTGAATCGTTTTTCGCGCTTATGCGCATTCCGTCGTAATTAACAGAACATCGCGATCGTACGACCAAACGAACCGACATCCGAGATATTTTTGAGCATTTTTTGAGTTCCCTATACTTTAACTTCATTTTAGAGCCTTGAAATGAGGTTAACGGGGTTCAAACGCATCGAAAATAGCTTAAACAGGCTGCATGGACCATTTCTGCCATTTTTGAAACTTTGCTGAAACTGGTAGGCAGTGGCGTAGCGCGAGCACCTCATGCCTAGGCAGTGGCGCTACGCGAGCGCCTCATCTGGACAGAAACATTGCATTTGGTCCATTTTCACTTGTGTACATGGTTTTGGCAATACCGTGGGCTCAAATGGTTTTAGAAAACCACTATCTTGATGTGTATGGTTGAGATCAAAGCACGGTTAACAAGGAACGATCTTAACGGCTAACCGAACACTATAAATACCCCCCCCCATGCCATTGCAAAACCCACAAGAATTTTGATCTTAGAAGCTCTAAGTTGAAACCATTGTTTCATACCTGAGTTACTTGGATCGAGATTAGCATTCGGGGACCCTTCATAAGTATTCTTTCGTTCTTTTATTGCTTTTCGAGTCTGAAAGTCAAACTTTGTTTGACTTTCTGCGTTGACCAGTTTATGGTCAATGCGAAGTTCGTTTGAACTTCGCAACGTGATTGTAATCACGATGGTTATAGTCCCTTGTGACTATGCCTACTGATTACCACGTTGTCTAGGGTCGTAAGGGTAAGCGATCTAATAAATCGCTTATACCTTCAAACCCGACCCATTTGGTCGATCATTAGGATCCGACCAAATACATTAGGTGACCATAGCATATAGGGAATAACATTTCGAGGTTATACCCTATGGTCACATCGTTTGAGTAGTTGTATGATAGGTAGTTTATATGCCTTAGGTAAATTACCAGAATACCCTTTTCATGTATAATTGGTAATTAAGCATATGTAACCTAAACTTTTGTCATATAACTGATTATGTAACATGTTTAGGCATATAACACTTGTCATAGGGCTAGTTAGACGTCTCGAGTGCGCTTTTGCGTGCACGACGCGTTAACGTAGCATAAGCTACCTTAATGGGTCGCGTTGGGTCGTAAGCAATTAAGTTAGGTTTCATTTAGTATGTAGGCTTTGTTAAACCATATGACACGAGTTTCCATACTCGTTTGGTTTACGAACCCTCATTCTATCTAAATCCTCCGATCTAGGTCCGTTTTATTAACATAGTTACCTATATTAGGTGCCGTTTGATATCCGTGATCTCTAGCATTGCTTGGTGGTTATTTTAGGACTTCTGAGCAATCTCAAGTGAGTACATAGTTCCCCTCTTTTACTGTTTTCAAACTGTTTTGGGGTGAAGCATGTGTACCTATCTGTTATTTTCATGATTTCAAAGTATAATTGATTATACATGTTATTACTTATCATTTGACAAACTAAATGACTATCTATGGTTTAAACACTAATTTCTCAAAGAACATAAAATAAATTGTTGAATTGTACTTATTTTGTTCACCAGACCGGTTGTTAGTATGATATAGCGCTATAGGATTTGACACCCCATTCCTGTTGTCATGGAATGTCTGAAACCAATTTGTTTCTCCATCCAAATAAGGATTGCCTTTGTGGTATCCTTATAGTCTCAAAGGTGTATTTTGATGCACTAGGTCTGAATGAATTCTTAAATCACATTATTTTTGTATATTTAGTTATACTCCCAAAAGTATAGTTTGATATGCTCCCATATGTGATATTGTACAAACCAACACATAATTTGTTAATCATCCAAAGCATATTTTGATATGTTATTTACAAAACCAAAACATAGTTTAATATGTTATTTATCACATCCAAAGCATATTTTGATATGTTATTTACAAAACCAAAACATAGTTTAATATGTTATTTATAAATCCGAAGTATACTAGTAATATACTATTGAAAACTATTATTTTGAACAACTAAAGTATAGTTAATGTACTATCTATCTAACGATTGGGTTTTGGTTAGTGTTTAGATAACGGACGGGTGTAATGTGATGAAAACATGGTAGATACGCCGCTGGTACTTCTTATATATAAGTGTTTTCATAGCATTACATACCGTGGCGATATTTAGTACACTCGGGTTAACGATATTGGAACTGAAATATATTTTAATATATTACTCATTCGATTCTCTTAAAATCCAAAGTATATTTTCACATATACTATAACATACTTTTCACAAGATATTGTTTTACAAACAACTTATCTTATACAAATTCATTTTTACTTGGTTATTCAATTAACCTTACATTTATTTATACATATCATCTGATCTTATCGTTTTTCAAATGATTTACAAGACAAAGCAAATTACAAGGATCATGACTAACTTTTGTTAAACAACTTTTTCTAAACTTATAAGTCATGAATCCTATATTCACAAAACCTATGTATCTCACAGGCATTTTTATGCTGACGTACCTATTTTTACACATGTTTCAGGTACTGCTTTGCAATGATTGTTGATACATGCTACATTTAGGATGGACTCGTGCCTTAGCAACTTTAAAACTTGGAAGATCATAGTTGTACTGATTTGATTGTATTAAAACAATGAGTTCATTTATTCAATAAAACAGAATTTATTTATTCCATGGTTATGAAACAATGATTCTGTTACAACACTCCCCGACGTTTCTGCCACGTCTTGTTGCATTACGTGGTCGGGGTGTGACACACGGGGGCATGTGGAGCTAATGCAGACAAATTACAATTAATGAAGAAAGAGAAAGTGGATGGACACGGGACCGTGCTCAATGGACACGGGGCCGTGTCCGGGCTTCTGTGCAGGCTATAAATAGGGGTGCTTGGTTCACTTCAAAGGCATCCCTTGGCAAACCACCTCTCTCCCACTTCACCCACACTCCACCACCCTCACAACCCACATCCACCACCATCATCCATCATCCATCTTAGAGTGTGTGTAGTAGTCTCGGGATCCAAGATTGATAGTAAGAGTTCTTGACAATCAAATGCTATGTTTGCCAGTCTCTCACATCACTTGGTGAAGATAAGCATTTAGTGTAATACTTTTGTTTTTTAATATTTTCGCACTATTTATTTGGTTTTGTATTAATGACTTTAATAACTAGTTTCTTATGTTGAAGGTGAAACTTCCTTATCATTTGTCCGTGGTGTTTTGGCATTATTTTACTGTCTATATAAAATAAAAGATTTACACCATTCATATCTCTACGGTCTATATAGAGATATCTTGGCTACCTGGTCTGGGGTTAAGGGAATGGTTTGGTAAGGTTCTTGCCTTGTTCAGTGTATAGATCCTGCAAGGACCTGGGTCAAGGTTACTAGGACCTCCTTCAATACCCATTGGTATTGGATGGCGGGGGTGCGAATGGCTTGATCCCCTCATATGTAAACTACTATTAATACATTAACCCGGCTACTTGGGATTGTATCCTTGTGACTCAAACCACTTAGCCAAGGGTAACGTCACCTTCAAAAGAGGGGCCTACTAGTATAACTAAGATAATCTCTTAAAAAGTGCAAAAGCGCGGAAATCATCAAAGGTTACACTAAAGGCGAGTCGGATCCAAGTGATTCATCTTGTCTATCTTTATTTTATTTTATTTTATTTTATTTTTCAGCATTTTTAGTTTTTATTTTCACGTTTAAAACTTTTTCTAAACTTTTGATTTGATTAGACGTTGAGGATAGACCGGTACTAAAAGCTCTTGTGTCCTTGGACGACCTCGGTATCTCACGATGGGTGCACTTGCCCATATGTGTGTTTAGTGTTAGTAAAATATCGTGTTTTATAAATTTAAAACTTGACTAAAGTGCTAAAAAGGGCTTAAATATAACTAAAAATATATAACACACTACACGCATCAAGTTTTTGGCGCCGTTGCCGGGGAACACAAGGATTTTAAGAAAGCTTAAAATCGACGGCCTAATCAGTTTTTAAAACCTTTTTAAAACGCGCGCACATTTTCTGCATTTTAGTTAGTTTTTGCGTTTACAGTAGACTGAACACGGGGCCGTGCTGCATATTTTTTCACAAAACTCCCAGATACAGAGTCTGAACACGGGGTCGTGCTCACTGAACACGCCCCCGTGCTGCACAAAACCAGTCACTTTTATTAAAACGCCCAGATACAGAACCTGAACACGGGCCGTGCTCATTAAACACGGGGCCGTGTCCAGCCTCTGTTTCTGTTTCCGTTTTTATTTTTGTTTTCTGGTCACGAGACTCTGTTGTGGTCTGCTGAGTGATTCCTATGGTTCAATACTCAGGAGATTACAACTACCACTATGAGGAGGATGATTATAGGGAAGACTATTGCACCATTTGTGGTAACCCTCATTCGGTACAATATTGTGACCTCTTTGAACCATCCGCTTTATACACCTACTATGAGGAGCCCAGGTACGAGCCTTCCACTTCATACACACCCTGTGAAGACCCAAGGTATGAACCTTCTCCCTCATACTTATATTTTGATGAACCAAGGTATGAGCCTTCATACTCATACTTTGAGGAACCAAGATATGAGCCTTCACCTTCATATGCTTACTATGAGGAACCATGGCGTGAACAACCCAACTCATATGAGTATTATGAAGAACAAAATTACGATCCTTATTCATCATATACTTACAATGAGGAACAATGGTATGAACCATCTACCTCATATGAGTATTATGAGGAACCAAGGATCGAACTTCCGACTTCAAGCTTTGATAATACTTATTCAACTCAATTTGATGAACCACCAACTATTTCACCTGTAGCCGAAAATATAATAGAACACCTTAAAACTATCGAGCGCTATATAAAAGAAGCCCACGCAAGGGAAGAATTAACTCGTAATAAAGAGGAGATAGTTGAAAAGGTAAAAATGGAAGAACAAGTAAGTGAAGAGCCGACACATGAGTTAAACAACGAAAAAGGTGAGTCCGACAACGTTAAAATTCAAGAAGAATTTAATTTTAAAGAAATTAACCTCTTGTCACCTTCTTTCTAAAATCATTGTTTAGTACCCACTCATGCAAAGTTTTTAAAAGAGTTAAACACTAACACTAAAATTGACGAAACGGTAAGCATTAAGTTAACAAATGATCAAACTACGCTAATAAAAGAAGATCCATTTGAAATTAACATTACACCAGTTCTATGTTTTTTTCAAAATTCCTTTATTAGTAATATTACAATTGATAAAGATCTTTGTGTTAATATAATGCTAAATTACATTTTCAAAAAATTAAGTATTGGTGATTTTTCTCCACTTCAAATACCCATTTTTCTATCCAATCGGAAAACAATAAAATCAATAGGGATAGTTGACGATGTGTTGGTCCAGTCCAATCAATTGGTAACCCCAACCGACTTCATCATCCTTGATGACGCTCCACTGGTGTTGGGACGACCTTTTGTAAAGACCCACGAAGCTTTGAAAAATCAGAAGTATAACAATCTACCCATTCAATTAGGGGCATTCAAAAAAAGTGTTGATCTTGAGCGTTCAATGAAATATCCATTCGGCAATGATGACCCCCTAATTGAAGATGAAGCTGAACCACCCGATAAAAGAAAAGAAATTGACCACTTTGTTGAGGAAGAGGTTGCCATAGAACAAACCTTTGTGTTCTTGACTGAAACGAGCAACCAAATAAGGAGTCTTCTAAAGACCCACCTCTTGAGCTCAAAGAACTTCCAAAAGGTTTGGAATATGCTTTTCTCGACGAAAATGGTAAATCACCTGTAATTATTTCGTCAAAATTAACTAGTTCAGAAAAAGAAAAATTAATTACGCTTTTGAAAAAAACACAAAAACGCGATCGTTTGGAAGCTTGTTGATGAACCACCAACTATTTCACATGTAGCCGAAAATATAATAGAACACCTTAAAACTATCGAGCGCTATATAAAAGAAGCCCGCGTAAGGGAAGAATTAACTCGTAATAAAGAGGAGATAGTTGAAAAGGTAAAAATGGAAGAACAAGTAAGTGAAAAGCCGACACATGAGTTAAACAACGAAAAAGGTGAGTCCGACAACGTTAAAATTCAAGAAGAATTTAATTTTAAAGAAATTAACCTCTTGTCACCTTCTTTCGAAAATCACTGTTTAGTACCCACTCATGCAAAGTTTTTAAAAGAGTTAAACACTAACACTAAAATTGACGAAACGGTAAGCATTAAGTTAACAAATGATCAAACTACGCTAATAAAAGAAGATCCATTTGAAATTAACATTACACTGGTTCCATGTTTTTTTTTTTCAAAATTCCTTTATTAGTAATATTACAATTGATAAAGATCTTTGTGTTAATATAATGCTAAATTACATTTTCAAAAAATTAATTATTGGTGATTTTTCTCCACTTCAAATACCCATTTTTCTATCCAATCGGAAAACAATAAAATCAATAGGGATAGTTGACGATGTGTTGGTCCAGTCCAATCAATTGGTAACCCCAACCGACTTCGTCATCCTTGATGACGCTCCACTGGTGTTGGGACACGAAGCTTTGAAAAATCGGAAGTATAACAATCTACCCATTCAATTAGGGGCATTAAAAAAAGTGTTGATCTTGAGCGTTCAATGAAATATCCATTCGGCAATGATGACCCCCTAATTTAATATGAAGCTGACCCACCCGATACAAGAAAAGAAATTGACCACTTTGTTGAGGAAGAGGTTGCCATAGAACAAACCTTTGTGTTCTTGACTAAAATGAGCAACCAAATAAGGAGTCTTCTAAAGACCCACCTCTTGAGCTCAAAGAACTTCCAAAAGGTTTGGAATATGCTTTTCTCGACGAAAATGGTAAATCACCTGTAATTATTTCGTCAAAATTAACTAGTTTAGAAAAAGAAAAATTACTTACGGTTTTGAAAAAACACAAAAACGCGATCGCTTGGAAGCTTGTTGATGAACCACCAACTATTTCACATGTAGCCGAAAATATAATAGAACACCTTAAAACTATCGAGCGCTATATAAAAGAAGCCCGCGCAAGGGAAGAATTAACTCGTAATAAAGAGGAGATAGTTGAAAAGGTAAAAATGGAAGAACAAGTAAGTGAAAAGCCGACACATGAGTTAAACAACGAAAAAGGTGAGTCCGACAACGTTAAAATTCAAGAAGAATTTAATTTTAAAGAAATTAACCGCTTGTCACCTTCTTTCGAAAATCATTGTTTAGTACCCCACTCATGCAAAGTTTTTAAAAGAGTTAAACACTAACACTAAAATTGACGAAACGGTAAGCATTAAGTTAACAAATGATCAAACTACACTAATAAAAGAAGATCCATTTGAAATTAACATTACACCGGTTCCATGTTTTTTTTTTCAAAATTCCTTTATTAGTAATATTACAATTGATAAAGATCTTTGTGTTAATATAATGCTAAATTACATTTTCAAAAAATTAAGTATTGGTGATTTTTCTCCACTTCAAATACCCATTTTTCTATCCAATCGGAAAACAATAAAATCAATAGGGATAGTTGACGATGTGTTGGTCCAGCCAATCAATTGGTAACCCCAACCGACTTCGTCATCCTTGATGACGCTCCACTGGTGTTGGGACGACCTTTTGTAAAGACCCACGAAGCTTTGAAAAATCGAAAGTATAACAATCTACCCATTCAATTAGGGGCATTCAAAAAAAGTGTTGATCTTGAGCGTTCAATGAAATATCCATTCGGCAATGATGACCCCCTAATTGAGGATGAAGCTGAACCACCCGATACAAGAAAAGAAATTGACCACTTTGTTGAGGAAGAGGTTGCCATAGAACAAACCTTTGTGGTTCTTGACTGAAACGAGCAACCAAATAAGGAGTTTTCTAAAGACCCACCTCTTGAGCTCAAAGAACTTCCAAAAGGTTTGGATTATGCTTTTCTCGACGAAGATGGTAAATCACCTGTAATTATTTCGTCAAAATTAACTAGTTCAGAAAAAGAAAAATTAATTACGCTTTTGAAAAAACACAAAAACGCGATCGCTTGGAAGCTTGTAGATATTAAAGGAATAAGTCCTTCCATGTGCACGCACAAAACTTTAATGAATGATGACTTCAAATCGGTAATACAACCACATCGTAAAGGAATAAGTCCCTACGGAACTTTTGTTGATCAAATGTTAGAAAGATTATCCAGTCACAAATTTTGTTGTTTCTTAGATGGTTTTTCAGGTTACTTTCAAATACCGATAGCACCCGAAGACCAAGAAAAGACAACATTTACATGTCCCTACGGAACTTTTGCTTACCGACGCATGCCTTTTGGTCTATCTAATGCCCCCGCAACCTTTCAACGTTGCATGGTGGCCATCTTCCATGACATGATAGAAAAGACAATGGAAGTCTTCATGGACGACTTTTCTATCTTTGGAGATTCATATGACCAATGCCTCGATAACCTTGAACGAATGCTATCCCGATGTGTGGAAACTAACCTCACCATTAACTGGGAAAAATGTCATTTCATGGTAACAGAGGGAATAGTACTCGGTCACAAAATCTCAAGCGAAGGAATGGAGGTTGATCGAGCAAAAATAGACACTATTTCTCGATTACTATCCCCATCCTCCGTTAGAGCTATCAGAAGTTTCCTAGGGCATGCCGGATTTTATAGGCGATTTATCAAAGACTTTTCAAAAATATCAAGACCTCTAACAAAATTACTTGAAAAAGATGCCCCTTTCATCTTTGACAATGATTGCAACCAAGCATTTCTAACACTAAAAGAAATGCTAGTCAATGCACCTATCATGATAGCACCCGATTGGAAATTACCCTTCGAAGTCATGTGTGATGCAAGTGACTTTGCAGTTGGAGCTGTCTTGGGACAACGAAAAGATAAGCATTTTCACCCAATTTATTACGCTTGTAAAACACTTAATGATGCACAAGAAAATTACACAACAACAGAAAAAGAATTACTAGCTGTGGTATTTGCTTTTGATAAATTTCATTCTTATCTTGTTCTTTCTAAAACAATAGTTTATACAGACCATGCAGCCATTCGATACTCTTTAAGAAACAAGATGCTAAACCACGTTTGATTCGGTGGATTCTACTCCTCCAAGAATTCGACATTGCAATAAAAGACAAAAGAGGAGTAGAAAACACCGCAGCAGACCATCTTTCCCGCTTGGAAGACCCAGCTTTGGAGGCAACCAGGGACGAGCTAATCAATGAAAAGTTCCCAATGGAGTCCCTGGAAATGGTGGAATACCGAGAAGAGCCATGGTACGCCGACTATGCTAACTGCTTAGCTAGCGGTTTAGTCGCAAAAGGATGGCCACATCATAAAAGAAAAAAATTATTTGCTGATGTAAAGCATTTTTTTTTTGGGAAGATCCTTATCTTTTCAAAATGTGTGCCGATCAACTCATCCGTCGATGCGTACATGGAAGTGAAGCAAGAAGAATTCTCCGCCATTGTCATGAAGGTCCATACGGAGGACATCATGGTGCCGCTAGTACCGCACGAAAGGTATTTGATTCAGGATTTTATTGGCCAACCATTTACAAAGACGCTCAAAGTCTTATCAAGACATATGACGCTTGCCAAAGATCAGGTAATATTTCTTCCAAAAACGAAATGCCACAAAATGGCATTCTTGTTTGTAAAAATTTTGATGTGTGGGGACTCGACTTTATGGGACCTTTCCCGCCGTCAAGAGGAAACAAATATATACTTGTGGCGGTAGATTACTTGTCTAAATGGGCCGAGGCTGAAGCACTTCCAACAAATGATGGAAGAGTTGTGGTAAGATTCCTGAAATGATTATTCTCTCATTTTGGAACTCCAAAAGCATTAATAAGTGATAGAGGTACCCATTTTTGTAACCATCAACTTGAAATTTTTTTAACAAGGTATGGGGTCTATCACTGGGTCTCAACAGCATATCACCCTCAAACAAACGGACAAGCCGAAGTGACTAATAGAGGTTTAAAAAGAATGCTTAAAAAAACCGTAGGGTTAAATAAAAAAGAATGGGCCGATAAATTAGACGACGCTTTATGGGCTTTTCGAACAGCGTACAAAACAACAATAGGTACAACCCCATATAAGCTTGTCTATGGAAAAAGTTGTCATTTGTCGGTAGAAATATCACACAAAGCCTACTGGGCAATTAAAAACGTAAACTTAGACTTAGAAATTGCCGGTAAAAATCGATTTTGTCAATTAAATGAATTAGACGAATTAAGAAATCACACATACTCTAAATCTGAAATTTATAAGGAAAGAATGAAAAATTTGCATGAAAAACACATTAAACCTAATGAATTTCAGGTAGGGGGTCAAGTTCTGTTGTTTAATTCACGACTTTGATTATTTCCTGGTAAATTAAAGTCTAGGTGGTCAGTACCTTTTTTCCATCACCCACATTTTTCCTCACTGTGCAATTGAAATTAAATCTCGGAATGGAATCCCATTCAAGGTTAATGGCCAACGGCTAAAGCTCTATCAAGGATTTATTGAGGATGAAGAGGAAGAAATCTCGCTACAAGCAGCCGAAGAATGAAACGAAGGTTCAAGCATCAACATCATACCTTGCAGGTTACGAACATCAGGAAAACATCTAAATCGGTCAGATTTCTAAAACCAAGTTTCGGGAAACAGGGGCACTCACACGAGCACTAAAAAAATTATTTTAAATTGCCCGCACACGGGGCCATGTCCAGCCGACACTGGGCCGTGTCCGCGCAACTGTCGGGGATAAAACCCCTTTTTCTTTTACTTTTTCATTTCAATACGCCCCGTTTCCCCAAGAACTCTCTGGTTCTGGTGAATTTTTCCACAGATTTCAACGTTCCCCCGACTTCTAACAACGTCTAGGTATGATTCTATCATCATAATTAGTTAGTTTAATCACTTGCATGTAGTTTAACATAAAAAATTTGGGGAAAAATCTAGGGTTCTTCAACTTGAACTGAGTCAAACCTCAAATTTTTGTGTAGATCTGTTAGCATTAGTATAGATACATGTTATATGAAGTAAATCAACTTGTATTGTTTGTAGCTTTGCCCGATTTCTCACAAAAGCCTCAAACCCTTGTTTTTTAACCGAAAAAGATGAAATTGAAAGGGTAAACAGTTTGTTTTGGGAAAAACGGCATGTTGGTGCATATGTCTGTTAACTTCATCATGTATCGAGTCTTGTAATAGATTAGATAGATCAGGGCATGTAGTAAGAAAAACGAGAAATAGGTTGGTTGTGGCCATTTCGCACAAAATGGAACACGTCCATTTCGCACGAAATGGCACTGGCCAAGTCGTGTGAGTCCATTCCACACGAAATGGGTCTGCCTATATATAGTGTGCTTGGTCATTTCATTTGTAACTTTCTGATTCCGGTGCCGAGGTGCTGCCGAAGTGTCTCCAGTCTGTAAAACGTTGTGTAATCAATACAAGAGACAGATTAAAGTGAATCTTGTGCAATACAAGCTGAACGAAGACTAAACCATTGAATTCTGCCTCTGATTTAGTCCGAGATCTCTTCTGAATGACTCGTTTGGTCGTGCAAACGATCCTACATGTGGTATCAGAGCTCAGGAGGAAGAGTTCTTACCGATTCAGCTTGATTTCATCCGAAAATTCTGATTTCTACTCACTTTCTTCATATTTTTCAAAATTAATCAAGATTTAACAGATAAAATGGCTTGATTTTCTCACATAATCCTCGAAACATTGTTTTAACAAACCCTTGAAAGAATTAGACCTTAATTCAGCTTAAAACTTGATCAATTTATCAAAATCATGGCCGATTGGATGACATCAGCACCATTTCACACGAGTTGAACCTTCCATTTCGCACGAAGTGGACCCATTTCACATCAAAGTGTCATTTCGTTAGAAACATACATCCATTTCGTACGGATTGAGCATTGGTTGATCCAATTCGCTTGAAAAGTCCAATTCATGTGAAAAATACATCCATTTCGTACGAATTGGGCATTTGTGACTCATTTCGCACGTATTGAACATTTGTGATCCAGTTTCGTGCGAATTGAACCTTATCCAGTTTGTTTGAGATTTGTTTTCAGGTTGTGTGAAAGATTCCAGTTCGTTTCAAGATCATCCAGTTCGTTTGTAAAGTCTGATTTTGTGAACTTTTGATTACCGAATCATGGAGAATGAATTCTACAACGCATTTGCTACCCCGATCACTGTGACTCAAAATATGATGCTAGAAAATGAAACAGGCACCATGCAAAAACCGCCTAAGCTTATGAACATTGAGGAGTATAGTGGATGGGCGGAACATTTTGAAAATTGGGTTCAAGCATATTACTTAGATGCATGGGAATGTACTGAATATCGATATGTTAGACCGGTTAAGGACAACGGAGAGAAGGTTGATATTAAAGATCTAGGTGTTGATGAGAAAAAGAAATACAAAAATGAAAAGATGATGGTTAGTCTCTTGCAGCAAGCTATTAAGGAAGAAATCTTGAGTTTACTACAACACAACGGAAGTGCACATTCAATATGGAAAGAACTAAAATCGAAGTTTGTTGGAAGTAAAGAGATGATCAAGAACAAAATGTCACTTTTGAAGAAAGAATTTGATCTATTTCATGGATTAAAAACTGAAAACACCAAGCAGATTATAGAAAGATATTGCAATTTGGTGATGAACATGAAGAGATTGAACATCAATAAAGATAAAGAAGAATTGATTGAAAAGTTGGCCGATGCGTTGCCACAAGATGTTTGGGGCACGTATCTTATGATGTTGAAAAATAAACCTGAATCTGACAATCTAACGCTGAGCACGTTTATTGAACAACTTGAAGCTCAAGAGATGGAACAACGAAAGATAGCGAGAATGAAAGACTTTGATGGTGAACAAGACATTGGTCTGTATTACAAACGAGGTATTAGTGATAAGACCAACATTGCACAAAAAATTGAATCTGCTTTCAATGCAAAAAGTTCTTCTGGAGGATCATCTCATGGATCAAATAGCAAAACTGGATTCTCTTCATATCCATCATTCGATCCAAATTTTTCAGCAACCAAGAATGGCAAAGTACTACAATGCAACATTGCGCTAAATCTTGAGAATGATCAAATTTACTCTGAAGAAGTAGTCAAAAGTCATATGTCTTTGTTGGTGACTGTGTTAGAGTCTTATGGGAGTTTAGTTGCAGGAAGGATTGGAAATCTAATGTTGACAAAAGAGGATTACGATCAAATTGATGCTGAGGAGATGGAGTTAATGGATATAAAGTGGTGTTTGGCTAGTGTGTTGAGAAGAGCTGAGAAGTTTAAACAAATTACGGGAAGAGATGATTTTCGTGATGCAAATGTTTCTACTTTAGGATTTGATAAATCTAAAGTTACTTGTTTTCGTTGCAGGGGAAAAGGGCATTTCAAGAGAGAATGCACGAACCGCGAAGCAAGTGGAGCTCAAAATCCATTCGGTAACAATGATTACTATCGAAAAGCGATTTATCATCAAGTTGCTCAACAGCCGTATCAACAACAACAGCCACAAACTGCTCATGCTAAGAAGGCAATCGAAGAGTCATCAAGAAAAGCTTGTTATGGTATAATAGATCAAGAGGATGAAAGATTGCCAGAAGGTTTTAGCTGGGACAAATATTGTTCGGATGAAGAGATCTTAAAGGCTAAAGCTTTTGTTGCTCAAATCATTGAAGACAGTGCTGATGATAATTCGTATTGGGCAGATAGTATGAAAGAGCACTTAAAATATCTAGCCGAGAGAGATGCTGAAAATGCTCGAGTGGCAAAGAAGAAGGTTGAAAAACAAGATAATCATGATGATGATAATTCGTATTATGCAGATAGTATAAAAGAGCATTTAAGATTTCTAGCCGAGAGAAATAAGAATGATGATGAAGATGTCCGAGTGATAAAGAAGCAAGACAAAGAAATTCCAGCTTTCGAAATTAAAAAGGAAGCTGATGCAGTAAAGGTGTCTGAGAATTGTGAAAACTGTGAGACTCTAAAAAGGCACAACAACGAGCTGATTCATAACATGAACAGATTGAAAGAATCGTATGATGTTTTAAACAAAGCCATGAATCAATATAACGAGTCAAGCAGTGAACAGGCTATAGCTATGAAGACACTCAATGGAGCATACATGACAAAGCAGAAAATGGTCAATTATTACATTGATATGTGTGCGGAGCTTGAACAGAAATTGGAAACTCAGAGGATAGAAACTGAAAGAGTAAAGTTGTTGAAAAGTTACTCATGTTCTTCTTATGTGATTGACATGATTTATCCTACAGTTGAAGGCGTTTGAAGAAGAAACATCTGAAGAGAAGATTTTCGAAACAAAAGAGAAATCTGAAGAAAAGAATTCTGGTAAGAAACAAAGTGTTAGTTACAAAAAGTGTCCACCTCCGATTGAAAATGGATATTCTCCACGAAATCCTAATTCAGAAAGAGTCAAAAAGGCAACCAACTTACAGTGGGAATCTGAGCCTTCAGATAACTTGCCAGACAACATTGATGTCACTTTCACATCATCCGACACTGATCATGAGTCCGAGATAATTAAGAAAGTGGTCGATCAGGTGTTGGATAAAGATGACACGGAGGAGTCAAAATCAGATTCAAAGTCTGAGTCCGACAATTCAAGTCCAACAGTCAGAAAGGACAAACGGGTTTACAATAAAGATTTTCTGTTATCAAAAAATAATTTGAATGATGAAACATTCAAAGTAGCATATACTTTGAATGATTCTGACAAATTATATTCTGATGAAGAATTTCCAATAAGAGGTGTCAAATCTGAAATGATCAAAAAGGTTTTCAAACTAACATAAATTAACATTTTTGAAATAAAAAATGTAAATTTTGCTGAAAAACCTAAACCTTACACCTCAAGAGTTCAACAAAGGTTAAACAAGAAAAGGGGTTACAGTTCTGGTTCAGGTTATCGAAAGAAACCAAACCATAATGGTAATTTCAAAAAGAAGGGATTGGGTTTTATTCCACCCAAAAATCATAAAAATGAGAAAATTTATACACCAAAAACTGTTTTTGTTTCAGGAACATCATCTGTAGAAGAAAAAGAGCAAGTTTTCAGAAAGCAGACAAACAAAGAATTCCTTGCTAAGAAGCAAGAGGGAATGAAGAAGGAAGTTGCTCAGAAGAAGAAGGAGACAAGAACTTGTTATAAATGTCAAAAAGTTGGTCACATTGCCTTGAACTGTCCAAAGGCAACCAACACAAAACAGGGAGTCTCTCAAAAACCTGAAAGAAAAGATGGTTGAAAATGAACCACCAACCAAACAATTTAAAGTTTTCAAAAATTCAAAGTTTGAGGTTGGTGAGTGTTCAAAAAGTTTTTACAGAAGAAAAGTGAAGCTTAACAACCAAAAGTGGGTTGTTAAGAAATTAGATGATAGTTCAAGCAATGATTCTGATTCGTCAAAATCAGAGGAGCTATTTTCTGGCGATGAATCTGACTCGTCAAAGTTAGAGGAACCGCAAGTTGAGATAAAAAGTGAAAATTCAGTTCCGCCATTGGATGATGCAAATTTTCCACCATTGCAAGCTGAAAATTTAAAATCAAAAATTGGAAAAGTTGAGATTTCAAATCAATTTTTTTTCTGAAAAGAAAGAATTTGATGTTGAAAAAGCCTTTAACCCCACAGTTCAAAATATTTTTTGGAAAAATGATTGACGGGAAGGTCAAAGGGGTAAAGAAATTTTATGAAAAGAAAACGAGTAAACCAGATGAAGATGGTTCACCCCAGGTTAGTAACTGGAATAGAACCTATCACGACTAAAAATCTGGACTTGCCGGAGCTCCCAAGTTGGTAATCGTGGAGCAGGAATCGGCATCCTTCTTGATTACTTAATATTGTCATATTTCGATTTATAAGTGGTATTGTTGATAAGTTCTACACGTGAACCTACAAGTGGTTAATCAAGGTCATTAAGTTGAACTTGATTTAACTTTCATACAAATGGTTGAAGGAACAATATGATGATTATATCCCCGATTTTACAAATGGTATCAACAAAACTAATTTTCTGGATAAACCATTTTGATTAAAACAAACTTAATTGTTTTGGAATCATAATGGGAAAACAGTTTGTTGTCAAGGGGAGTTCTGATTGTTTATGCCAAGTGAATGGAGGATTGAAGCAATTCTCATCGGTTTATCAAATTTTCTTTAAATGGTTTTGAATTTTAGGGGGAGTAAGTAATTTCAGCAAATCCAAAAACATTAGAAATTTGAAAAATCCAAAAATATTGAAAAATCAAAATGAGTTTTGTTGTGAAAAAGAGGAAATGATAGTACATCAGTATTACAATCACAGTACGCTAAAGAATTGGAAAGTTAAAATGTGATAAACGGTCTCACTGATTATATGCCAGTAGGTTTTCGCACGCTTAGTAAAGTGTTTTCGAGATATAAACCTAAATATCATACTTACTTATTTCGTGGGGAACATCTCTCGGATATATAGGTAACCCCTGAAATCTTGTTTGAAGGGCTTTCTATTTCTGACTTACTAGGTCTTTGTGCGTGGTGATATCTGGGGTATTATACCTGGACTTCTGATTTTGCGGGAGCAATAGCCTAGTCCTCGTATAATACTTTGCATTGCTTTAATCTTAAAGCTCGCCCTCAGCATAAAAAATGATGAAACATTGAAAAATGCCAATCATGTGCTGTTGAAAAGAAAAGATTCTCTAAAGGGAACCCACCGAAAAGCGAACCATCATCTCTCTGATTTTGCGGAAGCAATAGCCTAAGCTCTCACGGTCTCGCATTTAACCCCTTACAGATATCATTAGTATACATTCACCTGTAAGACTGAATATAAGAGTCTGGATACGGGAGTATATTCTGAGGTGGGACACGTGAATAAGTTTAAGTGCTTAAAACACTAATCTCGTGTCTCGAAACAATTGAACTTTGTGTGAAAATTTAAGTGGATCAGTATACTGACAATCTATGTGAATCGTTTAGAACTTAAAGTGTTAAAGCTCAACGGTGCTAGTGATTTGTCATAAACTGATATGATCCTCTTACACAAACTCACAAAAATATTGTCTATAAATATTTCTTTACTGTTTTTCATTAAAAACAAAATCCAAAAAGAATGTGTTTTAGTATAAAATTTTGAAAAATCAAAACGATTTTATTTCATCTTATTTTCGACAACTGATGTTGAAAAGCTGATTTTCAAAATTCCGAGTGCTAAACATGATGAACAACAGGTTTGGGAGAGTGTGTTTGAGATGAAGAGTGAAGTTAAAAGTTTGAGAAAATTTGAGAAATGTCATAATCTAACAAGTGATGTGTTGAGATTGATTTTACAAGTTGTAAGCAGAGATTAAAATTGTCATAAATACATATCTTATGTTTTGGGTAGAGAATTGTGCAGGTAAAGCCAGGTTACGATCTTAGAACTGTGAAAGCCTGTAGATTGTGAATTCTAGACTGCGATCTCAGCTTATCGAAAGGGGGAGTCTGAAGACATCAAGAGGGAGTCTGAAGATGTGAGAGCCAGATTCAGATCCAGGAACAGTGTTCAAGATAGAATCTGCTGATGCTGAAGAACTTAAGGAATCAAGAGATCTGATAAGAGAATTAGAGAGAGGATAGAGTCAGGTTGTGATTCTGAAAGAGAAAGAGGGAGAGAGAAGATAGAGAATGAGGATAATTACAATGGAGAATATTTTGAAAAGAGCGAGAAGACTGATCAAGACTGAAGAGTCGACATGCTGAAGACTCATACCGAAGACTTCGTCAACATCTAAGGGGGAGTCTGTTGGTGCATATGTCTGTTGACTTCGTCTTGTATCGAGTCTTGTAATAGATTAGATAGATCAGGGCACGTAGTACGAGAAAAATGAGAAATAGGTAGGTTGTGGCCATTTCGCACGAAATGGAACAGGTCCATTTCGCACGAAATGGCACTGGCCAAGTCGTGTGAGTCCATTCCACGTGAAATGGGTCTGCCTATATATAGTGTGCTTGGTCATTTCATTTGTAACTTTCTGATTCCGGTGCCGAGGTGCTGCCGAAGTGTCTCAAGTCTGTAAAACGTTGTGTAATCAATACAAGAGACAGATTAAAGTGAATCTTGTGCAATACAAGCTGAACGAAGACTAAATTACTGAATTTCGCATATGATTTAGTCCGAGATCTCTTCTGAACGACTCGTTTGGTCGTGAAAACGATCCTACACGGCACTTGGGGTTTCATTTTCGGGGAAAACCGCCCCTACTGGGCCAAAAATTTTCAAGTTTTCTGGTTCTGGTCGAAAAATGGGTTTTTTGGGAAACAGACGCCTGAGCACGGGGCCGTGCTCAGCGAGCACGGGGGCATGTTCAGCTAATTTTAGGCGAACATGGGGCGTGTCCGCTGAACACGGGGTCGTGTTCAGCTGGCTGTTTTCAGTTTTCTTCAAAAATTTTACTGTTTCGTCCTAATTGTTTGGTGTTTTCTTTCAGATGGCAAAGAAATTTACCAGATTCAACGCAAGTAAGTTGGATGCACAAGCGCGAATCGAGGTTCTCAAGACTAGGCCGGAGGAAAATCCCCGACAGGTGTGCATGGAACCCTCAAGAAGCTCTCGTCCTACACGCTCCACATATCTGTCCTCCTCCCCAGTACCACTACCAGCACCATGGTGATGTGGGTCAATCCTCCTCTTAAGGCGGTGGTTTTCCTAATTTCAAAGTTTACATAATTTATTGCAGGAAAACCTCATGTGTACCCGGAACACCTACAACATGGCCAGCAACACATACGCCCGGGTCGGAGTTATAGAAAGAAACATCTTCGACATGCAGGATGACATTGGCAACATTCAGGAATATATGGCGGGCCAAGGAGGGGATGATGATGATGATGATCATGATGAGACATGGATTGAGCTGGAGGAGTTGGAGGTGGTATTACACAGTTGGAGGTCGTCACAGGTTAACCCTTTATCTCTCAAAAACAATTTCCTGGCCTGCGTGCCACTTGTTGACCAATTTACTTCTCTTAACACTTTTTAATTTCGTGCATTTCTTTTCTTTTTAATTTGTGATGTTGATGATGAAACTTTGGTAAATTAGGGTGTTTGTTATTTTGTTTGGTGTGGTATTTATTAGTAAAACAGGTACCTACGAGGCTTGAAGCACTAAATATTAGTGCTACAAAAGCCGGGAAAGCTGAACCGAAAGCCGAAACCTGTTTTCAATAATTGCAGATTGTCCACATCGGGCCGTGCCCAACCGTCACGCCCCGTGTCCACTGACCAGACCTGCTGTTTGTTTAAATTCTGCAGATTGCTATTTAAATTCGGCCCAACACGGGGTCGTGTTCACCCGACACGCCCCCATGTCCACCTTCTGTAAGTTTTCGTTACTGGCAATCTGACCACGGGGCCAAGCTCATTCGACACAGGCCCGTGTCCAGATGCCAAGTAACATAAAACTTTGTTTTTAAACACATTTTTACACATTCAATCAACCTAAAAACTTATTTTTGGGACACATTGAGGACAATGTGTAATTTAAGTGTGGGGGGGATGCTAAAACCTTGAATTTTGCAAGTCCTAATAACAAGCCTTACACAAAACTCTATTGGAACCGCTAATCACCCCAAATATTTTTTCAAAAACTTTTCATTTTTTTACTTGTCTTGGTTTAATTTAGGAATAACAAGTTCTAAAAAGGTTATATTTATACAAATTTACAACCGATAGCGTCGTGATAAAAAAAGAACCAACATAAGAAAATTATGAAACGGCATGACAAATCTAGTTAAAATTTGATTATATATACTTGATCACATTATAAACCCATTCCCACAAAAAGTGAGTTTTGAGCCTTTATTGAGCATATAAATACACATCTTTTGACTAAATGCTCATCTTTCATTTCTTGTGTGAATAGCCGCTTGGTTTCTTACGACTCTAGAACTTGCCATGACGATACATTCCCGGTCCTTACCAACTTAAACCCAAGTAAGTAAATGATGGAGACATTAGGACTAACCCTTTTTCTTTTCAACACCATTATTTTTCAATTTTTTTTACCACCTACCCAAAATCCCCCTAGTTAACCCCTTTGAGCCTAAACCTTTTCATTTCTAAACCCACAAAACAAACACCCTTCACCCACCAAAAACATTTTTATTTTTAACCCTTTATTTTAGTAAAAAGCTCGGTCTTCATGTGACATCCTATCAAAAAAATATGAAGTCAAGCAATAAACAAACAAGTTCCTCAAAAGAAACTTTGTTTGAAAATGCTTCGTTTGAATAAAAGTCACAAACACAAAAAGTTTCACGACGACCGACGCTTTTTACACTTTTAGCCCTTTCTACTAACCACTAACCCAAAACCACCTACCTTTAACCCAAGCCTAACCCTTCCCTAAGTCCTCTTGATATTTACAAAGGTGTATAGTTAAAAAGGAGGAGGATTGAATGCTTGGCAAGCATATGGTAGAAGTAAGTTCCATGCCGGTCTCGAGTGTTTCACAAAAAAATACATCTTCGGCCGAGTGTTGAGTGATCTCCCGTGAGGTATGTGAACTTGTATATAAATGGAATTTTAAAAAAGCATGTTATGCCCAAATAAGTAATTTCTCTTATAAAATGTTCTAAATAAATCATAACGAATAGGATTGTAAATAACATAAAAATAAAGCCTAATAAAGATCTTGGATTCCCGACACCCAAGACAAGCCCAAAACTTCTCTTCTACCCATTCCATTTGGGCGTGTAAGTCACATTATAAAGAGTTTTGCTTGAGGACAAGCAAAGATTCAAGTGTGGGGGTATTTGATGTGCGTAAAATGCAACATATAAATTACATCAAATGAGGCATAAAACTAACCCTTTTTTAGTACTAATGTTGGAAAAAGTGTGCTTTTGTCTTCCTTTTGTATTTTCAGGATTAAATGAGCGTAAATGAACAAAAAAAGCAAATATGCAAATATTACGGAAAATTACATACTTAATAAATACAAGAAAATATGTATTCCTATACGTATAAACACATACCGACATACATCACCAACACTTGGTAAAATAAGCGCATACAAGTATTATACACAAGTATGGGAATACAAAATAACATACTCGAAATACAAGTATACCTATACTTGGAAAAACATATATATGAACCGTATGCCAAACGAGTTAAAAATATATTATTTTTAACAATAACCGAATAATTGTATGGAAATAATTTAAGTTAAAATATTAAAATATCCTTATTCTAACTAATATATATATATATATATATATATATATATATATATATACACATACTTGGAATTTTATATAATTATAAAATTATATATACAACATACACCAAGCGTGTAACTCAAAGTATACCAGAATTCCAAAATAAGTCTAAATAAATAACTAAGGCTAAGAGTCGTTACACGACCTAAGCGTCTAATAAAACATAGCACGTGTGTAGGTAGTGGTACGACCTATGGATAGAGACTTTGAGTACACGAGGCTGCTGACGCAAACTAGTGAGTTCATGTCCCCCTTTTTCTCTTAACTGTTTTCGGAATCATAACTTTCGGGGGTAAAATACATGTTTCAATGGTATGTGCACACTTAAGACCATCAATCTTGTTTAAGTCTGAGGGGCAGGAGTGGTAGATCTATCGGGTGTAGCGAGCCCCACTCATGGGTCCTTGTGTGGCCGCATGTAGTGACTATGGCATTCCAGCCGGGTGGACCGGAGCAAAATTCGCTAGGTTTGAGCCTTCCTACGCCATTGCACACATATTAATGTCCTTGCAAAACATAATTGATCTGTTCATAGACGCTTTACATACCGGTTATCAAAGAAATTCTCTCAAATGATTACAAGTTTATTCGAGCTCACATAAAACACATGAACTCGCTCAACTTTTGTTGATGTTTTCAAATTACATGTATTTCAGGAAACTAAATGGATCTTGCGGCATTGGAAATGTTTACAAGTAGCGAACTACAAGTTTGGATGTCATCCATTTTTGAAGGGTTTGATTTGTATATTGATGTGCGTAAAATGCAACATATAAATTACATCAAATGAGGCATAAAACTAACCCTTTTTTAGTACTAATGTTGGAAAAAGTGTGCTTTTGTCTTCCTTTTGTATTTTCAGGATTAAATGAGCGTAAATAAACAAAAGAAGCAAATATGCAGCAAAATCTAACATAATTACAAGAAAAGGAATAAACGTGGCATGCTCGACCCCTCGACAGCATCTTCCCAAGCAAAAACAAGAAAACAGAAGGCTGACCACGGCCCCATGCCCAGCGGATGCGGGGGCGTGTTCAGATGTCTGCAGAAAGGACAAAAGCATAAAAGCTTCTATTTCCCGACACGGGGGCGTGCCCAGCTCAACACGGCTGTGGTCAATGCTAAGATTCGCAGAATCCAAGCAAAACCTGATAGTACAGATACACTTCTGCATACGGGGCCATGCCCAGCGGACACGAGGGCGTGTGGAGCTAATGCAGACAAATTGTAATTAATGAAGAAAGAAAAAGTGGACGGACACGGGGCCATGCTAAATGGACACGGGGCCATGTCCGGGCTTCTGTGCAGGCTATAAATAGTGGTGCTTGGTTCACTTCAAAGGCATCCCTTAGCAAACCACCTCTCTCCCACTTCACCCACACTCCACCACCATCACAACCCACATCCACCACCATCATCCATCATCCATCTTAGAGTCTGTGTAGTAGTCTCTGGATACAAGATAGATAGTAAGAGTTCTTGACAATCAAAGGCCATGTTTGCCTAAGTCTCTTACATCACTTGGTGAAGACAATCATTTAGTGTAATACTTTTGTTTTTTAATCTTTTCGCACTTTTTATTTGGTTTTGTATTAATAACTTTAATAACTAGTTTCTTATGTTGAAGGTGAAACTTACTTATCATTTGTCTGTGGTCTATATAAAATAAAAGATTTACACCATTCAAATCTCTACGGTCTATATAGAGATATGTTGGCTACCTGGTCGGGGGTTAAGGGAATGGTTTGTTAAGGTTCTTGCCTTGTTCAGTGTATAGATCCTGCAAGGACCTGGGTCAAGCTTACTACGACCTCCTTCAATACCCACTGGTAATGGATGGCAGGGGTGCGAATGGCTTGATCCCATCATGTGTAAACTACTATTAATACATTAACCCGGCTACTTGGGATTGTATCCCTGCTGACTCAAACCACTTAGCCGAGGGTAACGTCACCTTCAAAAGAGGGACCTACCACATTAGGCATTAATAACTTAATTAATTATCTTTCAATAATCCAACCCTTTAGGATTGTATCCTTGCTGACTCAAACTACTAGGTTGAGGGTAACGTCACCTTCAAAAGAGGGGCCTACTACTATAACTAAGATAGTCTCTTAAAAAGTGCAAAAGTGCGGAAATCATCAAAGGTTACACTAAAGGCCAGTCGGATCCAAGTGATTCATCTTGTCTATCTTTTATTTTATTTTATTTTATTTTTCAGCATTTTTAGTTTTTATTTTCATGTTTAAAACTTTTTCTAAACTTTTGATTTGATTAGACGTTGAGGATAAACCGGTACTAAAAGCTCTTGTGTCCTTGGATGACCTCGGTATCTTACCAACGCTATACTACGCTCACGATGGGTGCACTTGCCCATATGTGTGTTTAGTGTTTGTAAAATATCGTGTTTTATAAATTTAAAACTTGACTAAAGTGTTAAAAAGGGCTTAAAATATAACTAAAAATATATAACACACTACACGCATCATATATCTTATCATGGATAGGATATATGAAGCAAAGCCTTGGTTTACTAGCTTTTGTTAAAAAGTCCTTTTATGGAACTTATTACTATTTGGATGGTTTGTAACTTAACCTAAACAACTTATGTTTGTAATATTTTTAAAACTTATGAATGGATGAACATCATGTTTTAGTTATAAAGTTGTTTATTATAATTGAATGCAATGAAACTGATCTAGTCACATGCATACGCTTCCGCAAAAGTCAGGGTGTGACATTGATCAATAGGTTTTCTACGACACCTTGAGGGTATTTGTCACACCCAAAATTTCCACGTGTCACCGGTGGACCCGGTAGGGGAGTAACGTGACGTGGTTGGCAACATAATAGTCGAACAACACAATATATATGAATGCACAGCGGAAGCAAAAGATAATATATTACAATCCGAATATAAAGTAATATCCAAGTATTACAACGGAAAGTAAGGATCCACAGGCGGATCAAAATAAAATGGAAATTGTTCAACAGACTTTGACATCTAGAGTTTGCGAGACTTAAGTAATGATGCCTGGAGTAGCCAGCCAATTTCGCCTAGCACCTGCACTTAACCTTTTTAGAAAATACGTCAGTTTACACTGGTAAATACAACTCAACTAACTCATTTTAAAAGAGTTTAATAAAATTGATTTGAATGCACTTCGGCACAAAATATCTTTATAATTTGATTAAAATGCACAGAGGCAAAATTAATCTTTTTAACTTGGGAAAATTATTTGTATATAATCTTGTATACAGTTTTACTTATTTGTCGTCCGTTAGGATAGATTAACAGACACGCCACAGGTATAATGCCCACAGGCTATCATCCTCTTAGTGGATTACCAGATCCGGTATAATGCCCACAAGGATGATACCTCAGAGTGGATTACCAGTTTTTACATAAGGCATCTGTCAGGTGTACGCCTACACCCCGTGCTTAGGTCGTGGCCATTTTATAATACAATGATGCCAAGGATATCCGGGACATGGTCATTTAACCCCCAAAGGCCATACACCAAATAATACATATTAAACGGGTTGTAAGTACATCAATCACAATACGATTTAAATAACTACACACCCGACCAGGCGGTACTTTTATAGTGCCGTATCCCAAGCCCATATAGGGAAAATAAGTTAAGAGTATTTACCTGAGCAAAGTATAAATCCAATACAGTAAGTGTACGTAGCTTTTACTGGGCTCCTAATCTGGAACGAAGGTTTTATAATAACCTATTAGATTTCTAATGGGTCGTTAATTAAGCCTAAGCTTAGACCGATTAGTTTTAAAAGGAAAACACGGTTCAAACGCATGAAGAAGCGAAGACCGGTTTAGAATGTGGTTTTTGACCTGACAAGCTTACATGCTTGACTAATGTGGGTAACTTAAACACATTCTGGGTTTTGAGACAAAACCGATAAGGTTTGACCCGTTTCGGCTAATTGATGTAAACTTGTTACATAAACCGAACCGTACGCGTAATAAGCGTAACGGGTATCCAAAAGAGTCATTTATGGGTTTCCTAAGTTAATATGCCTTAAATATGTTGTGATATCAGTAGGATACCTGCCATAATGCCCAAAACGAGTTTAATCCTTAATTATGCCCCGTAGGGGTATTTTGGTCATTTTAAAGATTATAAAAGGGATTAATTCGATTTCTGTGATAGGGGTCTGAACTAATCAGTAAAATAACTTATTTTAATAAGTTATATCAGTAGGTATTTATTCCTAGGTGTTTAAAATAGTTTTAACGCATACTACGCGCTTAATACGCGTAAATGTCGGTTTAAAGCGATTTTCGGGTTTACATGAGGATTCTGAGTTTCTAATCAGTTTATAAGGTTCAAAATACTTTATTTAATAAATAAAATCAGTAGCAATTGGATTCGTGTCAAAAGGATTTATAAAACTCATTTTATGCGCGAAAAGGGTATATTCGGTATTTACCGAATCAAGGCGATAATCCTAGCTTATGATCAGTTTAAAAATAATTAAAAATCTTCAAAAATCCCAAAATATTATTTAACATCAGTGGGGAAAAGGTTTGGTGCTGAAAATCGGGTTTAGATAGGCTATGCGCTAATCGCGTCGTTTAATTAACAAAAAGCCTACCGTTTACGCTAATGCGCATATCTCCTAATCTAGACCTCAAATTGATGCCAAAATTTGTGGGCATGTTTATAAATCGGTAGACAAGGTTCTTGTCCACTTATTTTATCAAAAAGTTCGTTTTACGATCGAAAGGGCATTATGGTCAATTTTAAGCACTTAACGGAAACGCGCGACTGAATCGGATAATCAACGAAACAAGTACAGAGACTTATACTAACATGTAACCCGGTCCTAACGGAACTTTAAGGCATGTCTAAACCTATCAAAACCGGGTCAGAACTGAAGTCAAAGAAAAAGTCAAACTTTTGCGTCTTTCGGTTCCGAATTGGGTCAAAACAGAAAGTTGTCGAATCAAACAAGCTAAGACAAGTTATTATACTTATTTTCAAGTTATATGAGTGAAAAAACAGGTTACACACCTTATATAACATTAATTATGCGTTTAATGATCCTGTTGACTTTTTCGTAAGAGGTTTGACTCGACAAACGACCTAGTTAGAACGGGTATCAGTGGGTGCCCTTTTAAGGGTTTATTGTCCACATAATTACCAACTTATAACAACTTTCGTTTTGACCAAACACTGATCCATTTGTGTTTTATCGCTAAGTCAAACCGTAGTTACGACGGTTTGATTTCTAGGCTATAAACTAAGCATAACTGAAATAGAGAAGATTAAGCATACTTACACAAGTCTAATGATCGTTTTAGGATGCTTGAGAATGGTCCTTATGCTCCAGAAACATTCAGATGATGAATGGGAATGGATGAACACAAAGTTGTCAAAAAGAGGCCTTATCTAGTGATTGTAATCACCGTAGATTGTTGACACATAATGCTATAAATGATCTTGGATCCTTACATGTGCCCTATAATGTCTAAAAACCAGTATAGCAAGCCCATTGTATGCCAAAATGGCAATTGAAGTCAGTTACACAGCTTAACAGGCAGCTGCCTGTTTTTTTCTGCATCTGGCAGTCGCAGGCGGCCCGCGTGGGATTTTGATATATGGTAGGCGGGCCGCGTGGCCCTTCTGGTCAGGTTAAACATGTTTTTCGTTATTGCATTTTGGTCCTTGGTCCCCCGAAAGGTCGTTTTCACAACAATTCTTGCATTATGAGGCTTCAATATTAACATATGGGGGCTTTAGGGCTTATACCATCTTTGTTAAGTCCTCGGGTAACTTTGTGATCACCCGAAAAGCCCTAAATTTCAATGTTAACGATTCTAACCCTTACACACGAATTTTATCACAACTTTCTCATACGGTAACGAAACTTGGTGAAATTTTTATGGTACATTCTAGTGAGCATATTTAATCGTTACAAGGCTTCGGGTTTGTTAAAAGGTCACCCAGAGGTATATCTTAACATGTTGACACATTTAACCCCTGTAGTTTGTAATCTCTCACTTTCTTTCACAATTCGCTTCGTATGATCCATGATCCATTCGTTTAAGGTTATAAACATCATGTAGGGTTATTGTAAAGTATATTTATTCATTGTTGACACTTTGAACCCTTATATTTACATAGTTTCATTGTTTGTCAACTTTAGTCCTTCAAGAACCTTCTTTCACACGTTCAAACCTTTGACACGTGTCAAGACATTATAGGACGTAAATTTTCGAGGTGTTACATCCTAGCCCCCTTAAAAGAAATCTCGACCTCGAGATTTGTTAAAATGCTGGAAGTACTCTTTGTCGCATAATGGACTTAACTTTTATAGCATATCTGGAGTCTTTCCAAGCTCCCAAAATGACTCTTATGTTAGGCGTATATATCCTTTTTGGAGCTTCTTGACCTGTCGATCCTCAATCGATACAGGATGCTCATCACATCATAATTCTGCATATCATTATGTGATAGTGCTTCTTGACTTATTGGCCGAACACATCCTCCAGTCACTAGTGTGCAATGTATTGCGAGCTCCTTCAAACTCCTTAAGTAGGTTTTAGCTTACAAGCTACTTGATCTTGATACATTCGATTTCCTTCGAATGATTTCATATATTCAGAGCTTAACTAGCCTGATAATTTAACAAATTTGGTACATCCTTCCTGGGTGATATCTTTTGTTAAACCATATTCCTTAACAAGAACTTAGGAAGTTTGCTATTTTCATAACTCCTTGATTTCTTGCCGTATATTGGCAACCTACAATCGATTATGGATTAGTATAATCTTATTTGTTGTCCCCCAGGCAACTTTCAGATCTTGATAATTGGACTTACAAATTCTCTATCTAACACTAGACATTTAACATTCCATCTATACAAGGTCTCCAAAGGAGTAGCCTTAATACTTACATATCAATTATTATAGAAAAGTTTATTTTTTAAGGTGAGATGGTTATTCCAACCACTGCTTAGCTAATGTTTAGGGAATAGCTAATCCTTGCCGTTAGTCGAACAGATCAACGATCCTGGGCAGTTGATGGCAAATTCTTAATCGTTGCCTAATTAGGGTTGCGGTGATAATGCATAAGCAAAATGAACCGTCTTTCTTAATTAACTATACCGGATTCTCAGGGTATTGAGTTTGGCTTTATGAATCTATATCTTTAAAACTTACTTAACCAGGGTTTTCGATTCTGCCAATATGGTACTAGTTGTCTTGGGGATTTCATAATAATGCAGCCCTAAATGGGATATTAAACTTAACTCTACCTGCCTCCCAGGGGTAAACAGGGTAATCTTAGGAGAAGATAATCAAGGTACAAGGAGGTTACAGAGATTTCCACATCTCAGGCTCCAGTTCACGTATCATTGCTCGTGTCAAATAAGTGACACATTCATGTTATGAGTCCACATATTCCGTTACCAGGGAATATTTATTTGGACAATTCTATTCCGGATATCTTCTTTGAATACTATTAGTCGACTTTAGTACCATATGATCATTGGGATATCTTTGTGGTCCCATGCATTAAACCTCCATACTGATCAGGCATGGAAGCAATCTATGGAACTTATTAAGATACACCAATCCTCGTATAGCGCTTTTGTCATACCATTTGGTATTCGAAATCGATAGAGATTAAAGAGATATCAACTATGTGTGCTTATATTTAATCAGAATGGAAATTTTCACAAACTAGGCACCTAGCTCGGTTGGTTAGGCGCGCGAAAGGGTGCGGCCTAGACCCAGGTTCGACTCCGGGGACGGCCGATTCCACCATTTTTTTTAGGTATAAATTATATATTGTTTAATATTAATTAAACATACTGACATATGTAATTATGAGGGTTATCTCATAATAAGTTTTGTGATAATTAATTGCTTCTTATCACCCACAATACGGGCTTGGTCACAAGACGACCAATCCTTTCCTATTACTATAACGAGTCCTCCTATTAACGAAACAAGGACAACGGAGAAGAGTAATTCCTAATGGATATAAAACATCCACCTAATATTGCTGAAGTAGTCTCTGAGGTACTATCGGCCAATTTTTACTTCATACTTAACGCTTAGAGTTTTAACAGGCAGATTTAAAGATTTACAATATCTATTGTCTACGAGAGACTTATCTAAACCTGAATCAATCAATACTCTAGCAGGAGCGTTATTGGTAAAGAAAGTACCTGTTGTGACATTTTTATCCCGAACAGTCTCTTGCGTCCATTCTGAAGACCCTCGCATTGGTCTTCTTGACTTCCTCAGGCTTTTTAGCGTACTTAGGGCAGTTGGTCTTAATGTGCCCCTTTTCATGGCAGTTGAAGCATGTTGCATCTTTTATCTTCTTGCACTCTATTGTCTTGTGTTCTTTAGACTGGCATAACCCACATACAGGTGATCCTGATTGAGAATTGGTCTCAAACCTGCATTTTCCAAAGTGGCGTCTTTGGCAAGTCGAGCACCTTGGTTTCTCCTCTGTTTGCTGATTACCCTTGTTAGATCCAGACTCTTTCCTGTGGTCCGTATTTCCCTTGTGCTTCTTATCAGATCTTCGTGAGGTATCATCCTCACGCTTCCTCTTACTTTCTTCAGAATTCTTTAGCGATCTCAACCTGACCGCATCCAGAGTAAGGGATAGAGAGAGATCAGCTGTTGACCTAAATGTAACAGGTCTCGAAGCCTTAACACTAGCTTTGATTTCAGGGGCTAAACCCCCAATGAAGCGAGCAATTCTCTTGGGTTCCGGTGTTATCAGATATGGAACCAGTCTGGACAGGGTATTGAAAGTGGTGAGATACGCTTGACAATCTAGATCCTTCATCACCAACGCTAAGAAATCTGATTCAATCCTTTCCACCTCATGCTGCGGGCAATAATTCTCCCTAATGAGATCAGCAAACTGTTCCCACGACATGTTGTAGAGTGGGACCTTCCCCGCAGCTTGAATGAGAGATTTCCACCACGCTAATGCCTCTCCCTTGAACGATTGGGAGACATACTTCACCACATCCCTTTCTGCACAACCGTTGATGTCGACAATTGTGTCCATTTCATCCAACCAAGTCATACTATCAATTGCCCCTTTCTCCCCAGTGAAATCCCGGGGTTTACAGGAAATAAAGTATTTATAGGTACAGGACTTGGTACGCGGTTCTTTATCGAACACTACCTTTTTGGATGGAACACTGTGTTCATTAGATGAATGTCGATCATCATCCTTCTTTAGTTCCTCTTTCTCAGAGGGCGGTTTGTTAATATGCTCTGAATGAGTTTTAGGGATGGATTTAGGGTGGGGTACAGATAAGGCTTTACTATGTGTCTCGCTATACTCCTTAAACTGTTCCTCTATAGCTTTAGATACAGCTGTATCAATCAGCGAACGAAGTTCTCCTCTGGTTATATTAATCCTCTCATTATCGCGGTTTTCCAGAGGATAACTGTTTATCTCGTCAGAGTTAGCCATGTAGTCTTAGTTGCTACAAAAAGAAAATAAGGGCAAAGTTTATTTAGAAGCCCTTAAATTACTATCGTTCTTGACGATTTATTAACCATGTTTTTAATACACATACTAGTTAATTTGTTAAATATAAAATTGTTCAGGATCTTTATCATAATCCTAAGTTATAAGTTAATAATAGCACAAAAGGCCTAGTCACGTAGACAAGTTTAATTTATAAGCCTTGATTTTACAGAATCGAGGCATTAAGGTTTGAATCAAAGTTCATTACCTTTTCTGTACAGAGAGTTGTAGGCTACCACTGTCTTTAGTCCAGAGGACGTTAATTATAGCCCGTAGGCACTTCATCCATAAGGGATGATTATATAAATAAGGGAATTTATAATAACCCAATCAAAAATGACTTATGTGATTTTATCGTATCACACTTTGTCAAGCATGTTAATATGCTTTCTTATGTCTAATAATGATTTGAATCTCTTGAATAGGTTCTACCATCTTGGCCTTGAATGCAGTGACATTTAGGCTAGGTTTTACCTTTAAGATTCTTTTTAATATTTAACGCAGAACAATCCTAAATTGAACTGTTAACAAGGATCTTAATCTAATTGCGGATTTACCATCTTGGCCCTGTCTTAATGTGACATATGGCTAGGTCTTGTCCTTTTTAGATTTTGCCATTTTATCATAATGGTAAATCTTATAATATAGGAATGATATTTTAAATATAATCGTTCCTTTAAAATTTAACAAGTATATGGTTGCCCTACACGGGACTTCTAATAAAAAAAAATTCCTTGCCCATGCAAAGGCTAATCAGAAAAATAACAAGAGAGTCAAATAAGGACAAAATAAACAAATTTAGAATTTGTCCTATGTTCTTGTCTAGACTCAAGAATGTGCAATTGTGTACTGAGATTAAACACAAAATAATAGTGTTTAATTCACTCAGTGTTGGCTCTGATACCAACCTGTCACACCCCGAATTTCCACGTGTCACCGGTGGGCCCGGTAGGGGAGTAACGTGACGTGGTTGGCAACATAATAGTCGAACAACACAATATATATGAATGCACAGCGGAAGCAAAAGATAATATATTACAATCCGAATATAAAGTAATATCCAAGTATTACAACGGAAAGTAAGGATCCACAGGCGGATCAAAATAAAATGGAAACTGTTCAACAGACTTTGACATCTAGAGTTTGCGAGACTTAAGTAATGATGCCTGGAGTAGCCAGCCAATTTCTCCTAACACCTGCACTTAACCTTTTTGGAAAATACGTCAGTTTACACTGGTAAATACAACTCAACTGACTCATTTTAAAAGAGTTTAATAAAATTGATTTGAATGCACTTCGGCACAAAATATCTTTATAATTTGATTAAAATGCACAGAGGCAAAATTAATCTTTTTAACTTCGGAAAATTATTTGTATATAATCTTGTATACAATTTTACTTATTTGTCGTCCATTAGGATAGATTAACAGACACGCCACAGGTATAATGCCCACAGGCTATCATCCTCTTAGTGGATTACCAGATCCGGTATAATGCCCACAAGGATGATACCTCGGAGTGGATTACCAGTTTTTACATAAGGCATCTGTCAGGTGTACGCCTACACCCCGTGCTTAGGTCGTGGCCATTTTATAATACAATGATGCCAAGGATATCCGGGACATGGTCATTTAACCCCCAAAGGCCATACACCAAATAATACATATTAAACGGGTTGTAAGTACATCAATCACAATACGATTTAAATAACTACACACCCGACCAAGCAGTACTTTTATAGTGCCGTATCCCAAGCCCATATAGGGAAAATAAGTTAAGAGTATTTACCTGAGCAAAGTATAAATCCAATACAGTAAGTGTACGTAGCTTTTACTGGGCTCCTAATTTGGAACGAATGTTTTATAATAACCTATTAGATTTCTAACGGGTCGTTAATTAAGCCTAAGCTTAGACCGATTAGTTTTAAAAGGAAAACACGGTTCAAACGCATGAAGAAGCGAAGACCGGTTTAGAATGTGGTTTTTGACCCGACAAGCTTACATGCTTGACTAATGTGGGTAACTTAAACACATTCTGGGTTTTGAGACAAAACCGATAAGGTTTGACCCGTTTCGGCTAATTGATGTAAACTCGTTACATAAACCGAACCGTACGCGTAATAAGCGTAACGGGTATCCAAAAGAGTCATTTACGGGTTTCCTAAGTTAATATGCCTTAAATATGTTGTGATATCAGTAGGATACCTTCCATAAAGCCCGAAACGAGTTTAATCCTTAATTATGCCCCGTATGGGTATTTTGGTCATTTTAAAGATTATAAAAGGGATTAATTCGATTTCTGTGATAGGGGTCTGAACTAATCAGTAAAATAACTTATTTTAATAAGTTATATCAGTAGGTATTTATTCCTAGGTGTTTAAAATAGTTTTAACGCATACTACGCGCTTAATACGCGTAAATGTCGGTTTAAAGCGATTTTCGGGTTTACATGAGGATTCTGAGTTTCTAATCAGTTTATAAGGTTCAAAATACTTTATTTAATAAATAAAATCAGTAGCAATTGGATTCGTGTCAAAAGGATTTATAAAACTCATTTTATGCGCGAAAAGGGTATATTCGGTATTTACCGAATCAAGGCGATAATCCTAGCTTATGATCAGTTTAAAAATAATTAAAAATCTTCAAAAATCCCAAAATATTATTTAACATCAGTGGGGAAAAGGTTTGATGCCGAAAATCGGGTTTAGATAGGCTATGCGCTAATCGCGTCGTTTAATTAACAAAAAGCCTACCGTTTACGCTAATGCGCATATCTCCTAATCTAGACCTCAAATTGATGCCAAACTTTGTGGGCATGTTTATAAATCAGTAGACAAGGTTCTTGTCCACTTATTTTATCAAAAAGTTCGTTTTACGATCAAAAGGGCATTATGGTCAATTTTAAGCACTTAACGGAAACGCGCGACTGAATCGGATAATCAACGAAACAAGTACAGAGACTTATACTAACATGTAACCCGGTCCTAACGGAACTTTAAGGAATGTCTAAACCTATCAAAACCGGGTCAGAACTGAAGTCAAAGCAAAAGTCAAACTTTTGCGTCTTTCGGTTCCGAATTGGGTCAAAACAGAAAGTTGTCGAATCAAACAAGCTAAGACAAGTTATTATACTTATTTTCAAGTTATATGAGTGACAAAATAGGTTACACACCTTATATAACATTAATTATGCGTTTAATGATCCTGTTGACTTTTTCGTAAGAGGTTTGACTCGACAAACGACCTAGTTAGAACGGGTATCAGTGGGTGGCCTTTTAAGGGTTTATTGTCCACATAATTACCAACTTATAACAACTTTCGTTTTGACCAAACACTTATCCGTTTGTGTTTTATCGCTAAGTCAAACCGTAGTTACGGCGGTTTGATTTCTAGGCTATAAACTAAGCATAACTGAAATAGAGAAGATTAAGCATACTTACACAAGTCTAATGATCGTTTTAGGATGCTTGAGAATGGTCCTTATGCTCCAGAAACATTCAGATGATGAATGGGAATGGATGAACACAAATTTGTCAAAAAGAGGCCTTATCTAGTGATTGTAATCACCTTAGATTGTTGACACATAATGCTATAAATGATCTTGGATCCTTACATGTGCCCTATAATGTCTAAAAACCAGTATAGCAAGCCCATTGTATGCCAAAATGGCAATTGAAGTCGGTTACACAGCTTAACAGGCAGCTGCCTGTTTTTTTTCTGCATCTGGCAGTCGCAGGCGGCCCGCGTGGGATTTTGATATATGATAGGCGGGCCGCGTGGCCCTTCTGGTCAGGTTAAACATGTTTTTCGTTATTGCATTTTGGTCCTTGGTCCCCCGAAAGGTCGTTTTCACAACAATTCTTGCATTATGAGGCTTCAATATTAACATATGGGGGCTTTAGGGCTTATACCATCTTTGTTAAGTCCTCGGGTAACTTTGTGATCACCCGAAAAGCCCTAAATTTCAATGTTAACGATTCTAACCCTTACACACGAATTTTATCACAACTTTCTCATACGGTAACGAAACTTGGTGAAATTTTTATGGTACATTCTAGTGAGCATATTTAATCGTTACAAGGCTTCGGGTTTGCTAAAAGGTCACCCAGAGGTATATCTTAACATGTTGACACATTTAACCCCTGTAGTTTGTAATCTCTCACTTTCTTTCACAATTCGCCTCGTATGATCCATGATCCATTCGTTTAAGGTTATAAACATCATGTAGGGTTATTGTAAAGTATATTTATTCATTGTTGACACTTTGAACCCTTATATTTACATAGTTTCATTGTTTGTCAACTTTAGTCCTTCAAGAACCTTCTTTCACACGTTCAAACCTATGACACGTGTCAAGACATTATAGGACGTAAATTTTCGAGGTGTTACAGTATTTTACCGACCTATCCGCAAGTTGGATGCTTATCTTTGTAGGATATGGCTTTCCTAATCCAAGCCGGTTGAACACAGAGGTGGGCATTAAGTTAATGCTTGCCCCTAGGTCGGCAAGTGTATTGCTTACCGGTGATCCTCCGATGGAGCAAGGACTGGTGAAGCTTCCGGGATCAATCTTCTTTTTGGGAGTTTGTTAAGGAGTGCCGCCGAGGATTCTTCACTCAAGTTGACTTGTTGGATGGATTCAATCCGGTTTCTTAAGTTGGTAATGTTTACTTGGGCTTTTGGGTTTGGTTCGGTTTTACTAGGCAAGGCTCCTTGTGGTCTTTCAGAGAAATTTTAGGCGAGTTGGCTTACTTGTTTTTCAATGGTTTCCATGCTAGACCGTTTGTTCCTAAGTTGTAACACCCCGACCGCGTAAAACAACAGACCGTGGCAGAAACATCGGGGAGTCATGTCACAGAACTATTGTTTCACAACACATGGAATTCAAAGTTTTGTATTTATTGTTTAAAATGTTACATTGTCTTGGAATTGAAAACAAACAAACACTAAAATTGTCTTTCCTGTTTTTAAAGTCACTAAAGCCCGCGTCCATCCTACATGTGTCATGCATTCAGATCATCAAACATTGGCTCCTGAAACATATGTGAAAAGAGAGTCAGCATAAAAGCTGGCGAGTACATAGGTTTTGTGAGTGTCAAATTCTTGGCTTTGTATACAAATTTGCAATACCTCGTCTGACTTCGAGAGTCGATGAGTATGAACCTTGAATCAAAAGTGTTTGATATTGCAATACAATTAACCAGCTAAAACTCGTTGGTTTAAGTTTGTGAAAACCTTGTAGCCATGAATCTTGACCAAAACATTTCTTTTTGTAAAACCGAGTAGTAAATCGATTTAAAAGAAAACTTTAAACGGTTTATATCTTTAAGTGAAAATCGTTGCGTGACATCGTTCAAAACCATTTGTCCAAGTTACTAGGATAATGCTACGATATGTAATACAATATTAGCACTTATATATAGAAAGTACCAGCGGTGTATCCACCATGCTTATATCATATTTCACACGTCTCGTTATCTAAATCACTTACCATAAACCAATCTTCCAATTGTTCATGTTAAAAACCATTTATACGTGTTATAAACCAATTGTACGTGTTATATACCAATCGTCTGTGTTATTAACCAATCGTCCGTGTTATAAACCAATAGTTCGTGTTATAAACCAATCGTCTGTGTTATAAACCATTTGTCCATATTTTAATTGTGAAAACTGTGGTTGTTCTTTAATGAACACATTCAAACCTGTGTTGACTATACCACCAAAGGGTATCTTTAATAGACCACCAAAGAGTCTCTTTAAATAGATTAACAAACCAACAAATGATACGTTAATCATAAACAGTTTCTGTCGTTACCCAAACTTCCACCAAATCAGAGAACAGTCTAGTGATGGGATTGTCAGTCCTATGGTACCATAACATACTACTGGTCGGCTCGGGCAAAGCTAATGAATGTCATTCATGTTATGGATAACACACCAACAAGTTGTCCACATTATTGAAAACATAGTGTTATATATATATAAACCATCGACTTTGTTTTGAAAACTTGAAAATGATTTAGCACATATAAGTCACCCCAAAACATTTAGAAAACGTAAAAGAGGGGAGCTATGTACTCACTTGGGATTGCGAAAGTGTCCTTGATCAAGAGAATAAAAAAGCTCAAGTGCGTCCTAATGTGTCGGATAACTATGTTAGTATGTTGAGACTTTAATCAGAGGATTCGGATAAACTGAAGTCTTATAAACCAAATGAGTGTTGAAACTCATGTGATATGGTTTAACAAACTTAACATTATGATTTAGAATGATCCTAAGTGCTTTTGACCCGTTATGACTCGTTAAAGTAGTTTACGCTACTTTAACGGGTCATTTGTGTGACTATGTGTTCAGATGGTCAAACAAGTCCTATGATGAGTATTACATGCCAAACATGTTTGATTATGTTAAAACATCAGTTTAGATGTCAAAACTTTGGTTACATATGCTTAAAATTGATTTATGCGTAAAAAGGGCATTTTGGTCATTTTAAAAGAACATAAAAATGACTCATCATAAAGCTAATCAAACCAAAAAAAGCATAAGGTATAACCTCAGTGGGTTATTGTAGGACCGTTATTGACAGTCATGTGAGTCAATCTGAGCTAGCAACTACCGAAAATGCAGCGGAAATACAAAATCGGCATGAATCAAAGCAGAAATGGAGTAGAAACAGATACAGATCACTTTAAACTGGTTTTCTCATTAATTCTTCAGGAAATAGTCGAGCAGCAGTTCGGCTACACAGTAAACATGAACGTACCAAATGAGAAAACAAACTGGGTTTATATAGGGATGAAGGTTTCGCTTATGTGACCATGTCCATAAAAGTGAAACTATCAAGTTAAGGTTTCGCTTTTATGGCACATGTCCATATAAGCGAAATTTCAATATGTAAATCAACCAATTTCACTTCAACCCCCTATACAATACATATTTAACACATCTAGACCCTATACATTGATCAACTAAGACTAAGACGCAGGCTTTAGACATTCGTGCACCAACAAACTCCCCCTTGGATACAGCCGGAGTCTTCAGTCTTATCTTTAGGTCTTCAGAGTGACTTGAACTTTCCTTCTCTAGACTTAGGCTTCTTCAGCAACTACCTAAGCTTCTCTTTCTCTTTCGCAGGCTCCCCCTTTCATCAATCTTCTGTGCTTTTGGAATCGACATCTGGATTACCAGAAATAAGATTCCTTTTGCATCAAACTCATCTTCAGACTCCCCCTAAGACTCTGCTATCGGGATCTTAATCTAGAACTTTCACCTGCAAACCTCAAACATTTATAAGAATAAACATTTTAAATGTCCAGAATTGATGATCTGGTTCTTTCACAATCCTATAAAGATTTGACTATATAAAGAATCCAAACAACTAAACTTAACACTTTACAATCAAATTTTAAACCTTTTAATTTTCAAAATTATTGTTTAGTGACACATGAGCAAAATCAGGATACTGTTTTTCAAAGATTTTACATTTTGACACTTTTCAGATTAAACACCGTCACACCCAGTTAACCAAGTTCAATTCAATGACCTTGGACAACTGCTTGGTCCACCAAGTCCAAGTTAATGACCTTGGTTGATCGAATTATGAAGTACGCAGTTATTTTATTCTGAAAATAGTTCAAACGAATGAACTTTTGAACATTTTGAACTTCCAAACACTTTTCAACTGTCCAGCACTGTACCAATCATTGTTCTGCATCACCAGCTTACCAAGCCCTCATCATACACTGACATGATCTGCACTAAGCTTTGATCATCCGATTCCCAATGTCAGTTGTCAAAAATAAAATGAGAAACTAAAATCTTTTTGGATTTTTAACTGGATAAACTGAAAACTGTACACACAATCTTTTTGCGAGCGTGTTAAGGGATCATATCAGCTTCCGACAAGATACAAGTACCGTTATGCTTAGGTGACATTTTAAGCACTAAACAGTTTACAATGACTGTCGATATACTGGTCCACTTTAAATTTTCACACAAAGTTCAATCTGTTCAGGATACGGATTTAGTATTTTAGAGACTTAAACTTATACGTGTGTCCCACCTCTTGAATATACTCCCGTATCCAGATCCCAATATTCAGTCTTACAGGTGAGTATACCACAGATGATATCTGTAAGGGGTTAATTGCGAGGGCCGTGAGAGCTCAGGTCGATCTTTCGATACGCAGAGAGATGACGGCTTCGACTTTTGGTGGGTCCCCTTTAGAGGATCTTTTTTACAACAGCATTGCTAAGCAATTTTATTGTCTTATCATATATGCTGAGGGTGATGCTATGTTTCAAGCATTTGCGGAAAGTATTCTCCGGGGACTAGGTCAGAAATTTCTTTCAGCAGAAGTCCCGGGATAATACCCCAGATATCACTGAGTATAAAGACCTAGTATTTCAGAAAGAGGGATCTTTCAAACGAGTTTCAGGGGTTACCTATATATCCAAGTAGTGTTCCCCACGAAATAAGCAAGTAAGAATTTAGGTTTATATCTCGAACAAATTTACTAAATGTGTAAAAACCTATCGGCATATCATCTACAAGACTGCTTAACACGTTTATACTTTACAATTCTTTAGCGTACTGCACTGTCTAGCTGATGTACTATCATTTCCCTTTTATACACAAACTCATTTTTACTTTTTCAAATGTTTTTGGTTTTTCTAATTTTTATCATGTTTTTGTATTTTTCTGCAAACTTTCTCCCCCTAAAAAGAAAAACATATTTTTGTGTTTTTGTTTTTAACGAAAAGCAGAAAATAAACTGTACAAACAAAATTGACAACACGACAAAAGTTCACGTCAGATCGCCGCCCAACTCGGCTTCACATTCAATAACCCTCCCAGATTGCAGATTTTTCATCCCATTTAATTTCAAAAGATAATAAAATCTCTTTTTTCATCCCGTATAGAAATCCGCTTTCTGATCATCGGTGTGCAAGTGTTCAATCCGAATTAACTTTTTCTCGTGACAATCACGGATAAAGTGGTGACGGATCTCAATGTGTTTTGTTTTTGAATGGTGAACTGGATTTTTAGTGATGTTAATAGCTGCTTCATTGTCCACATAGATCAGAGTATCTAAGAACTGCAAACCGAAGTCGCGCATCTGCTGTTGGATCCAAAGGATCTGCGAGCAACAGCTGGAGGTTGAAACGTATTCAGCCTCGCATGTAGAGAGCGCTACTGCGGTTTGTTTCTTACACTGCCAGGTAATGAGTCGAGTTCCGAAGAACTGACACCCAGCAGTGGTGGACTTTGCGTTTTGCTTGCAGCTCCCAAAATCAGAATCAGCAAAACCAGATAAAGTAAAGTCACCTGATCGAGGATACCACAAGCCGATACTTGGGCAGCCTTTCAAATACCGTAAGATACGTTTCACTATGGTCAGGTGTGACTGCTTTGGATTTGACTGATATCTGGCGCAGAGACACGTCGGGTACATGATGTCTGGACGAGAAGTCGTGAGATACATCAGAGATCTAATGATTGATCGGTACAATGTCTCGTCCATCTTCAATCCATTCTCGTCTGGACAAATTCCATGATTCTGCGCGAGGGGGGTGGATGCAGGACTGCAATCTGTCATGTCAAACTTGTCAAGCACGTCCTTCACATGCTTCGTTTGGTGAATGAAGATTCCATCGGGCATTTGTTCCACCTACAGCCCGAGGAAGAACTTCATCTCCCCCATTGAACTCATCTCGAACTTCTTTTTCATTACCCTCTCAAATTCTTTACAAAGGTCATCGTTGGTGGATCCAAAAATGATATCGTCCACATAAATCTGCACGATCAACAAGTGGCCTGCCTCTTCCTTTGTGAACAATGTGCAATCTACTGTTCCTCTTGTGAACCCATTGGCTAACAAGTACTGAGAAAGCGTCTCGTACCAGCCTCTCGGGGCCTGGTGAAGACCGTACAGCGCTTTGTCCAGTAGATACACCTTGTTTTTGTGCAGTGGGTCTGTAAACCCCGGCGGTTGCCCAACGTACACTTCCTCTTTGATCTTTCCGTAAAGGAAGGCAGATTTGACGTCCAGTTGATATACTTTAAAATCTTTCCACGACGCGAAGGCTAGAAATATCCGAATTGCCTCAAGTCTGGCAACTGGTGCATAAACTTCATCATAATCTATTCCTTCCTGTTGACTGAAACCTTGAACCACAAGTCGCGCTTTGGTTCTAACCACTCTCTGTCATCACGCTTACATTTAAAAACCCATTTCGTCTTGATTAACTTCTGGTTTTGTGGCAAATCAACAAGTCTCCAGACGCCCAACTTTTCGAACTGTTGCAGCTCTTCTTGCATTGCATTCACCCAGCTATCCTCGGTTAATGCCTCTTTGTAGGTTCTGGGCTCGATCTGCGAAATAAAACATTTTAATGAGACTTCTTTCTGCATATCAGCAATAGAAGAATAGAAACATGTAAGAGCTCGGTCTATTTGATGTCGGGTTTTGACACCACATTGTAGGTCACCAATTATCTGCTCTGACGGATGGTAAGACAACGTCCGTGGCATAGCATTATCAGGCACATTTACTTCCGATTCCAAGCTCGATATGTCAAGATCAACGGTTTGATCCTCAGCTTCCGTTGGATCCTCGTCAAAAGTCGGAGCGGGTTCCGCTTCTGAGTCGTCAGATTCATCAAAAGATGGAGCTGGTTCCTCTGGTGGTTTGTGAGCTATTCCACTTGGTCCTGCTTCATCATCGTGAGTACCCACGGTGGGTTGAGAAACTTCTAGCGGTCTAGATACTTGCTCCTGTGACACAGTTTGCTGATACAGGTACATAAGAGCTAGTTCCTCCTCACTCGGCTCGACCGGCAGATGAAACGACTCCCAGAGCTTATCGTAGTTGAACAGGAATCTTTGTCTGGGAAGTTGTGATGATGGAGTGTGCTTCTGACAATCCACGTGTTGGACTTGAATCACCTTACCCAGGCATGGTACGAACACCCTCTTGAGTGGGCTAGCGTAACCTACAAAGAAACCCTCATTAGATTTAGCGCCAAATTTACCGTTTTCATCAATAAAAGTACAAGGAGACCCGAATGGCTCCAAAAACTCAAGATTCGGCTTATAATTTTGCAACAGCTCAAAGCAAGTCCTTTTATACTTCTTGACAGTGAGAACTCTATTCAATGTGTAACAGGCTGCTGATGCTGCTTCACTCCAGAAAAAGATTGGTAGCTTGGAATCAGCTAACATTGTACGGGCTGTTTCTATCAGGGTCCGATTCTTTCGTTCAGCTACGCCGTTTTGCTGTGGTGTGTACGGCGCACTGAATTCATGAAGAATTCCCTTCTCGTTGCAGAACTCGTACATCTTGTTGTTCTTGAATTCTGTTCCGTTGTCGCTCCGAATCCTCCGGATTGGCAGTTTATACACCGTTTCCATCTTCTTGAAAAGCACCATCAAAAACTCAAAAGTTTGATCTTTTCGTTCCAAGCACACTACCTAAGAAAATCTCGTAAAGTCATCAGTCACCACCAAGCAATATAAGTCTCCGCTGATGCTCTTTACGTTGACAGGCCCGAAGAGATCCATGTGCAATCTCTCAAGAGGTAACCTGATCGAGTTCATGATCTTCAAAGGGTGTGACTTCCGAGTCTGTTTTCCTTTCTTACACGCCACACAATCATCATTTAAGTGAAAATTCTTCAGATTAACACCATCAACCAAATCATTATGTACCAAAAAAGTTCATTTTGCGAACATGAATGTGGCCCATCTTACGATGCCACATTATTGAATCTTTTTCCGTCGCTTTAGTCTTTGACACAAAACACTGTTTCTGATGGGATGTTGGCGTTGCGACACTCATATCTAGATAATAAAGATCATTCTCCCGCGAAGCACGCAACAGCACCATCTCATCGGGGATTTTAAACCCTGGTTTCAACACAACACATTCAGTTTTAGTAAAGTGTACGCTAAACGCTTTATCACAGATTTGTGAAATACTGAGTAAATTGATTGTTAACTCTACTATGTAGTTCACTTTGTCGAATGAAATCACGCCATTTGACAGCGTTCCTTGACCAACGATCCTTCCACCTTGATTCCCTGCAAATCCAACATAGCTTCCGCTTATGGATTTGACATCATATAGCAAAGCAAGCGTCCCAGTCATATGCCTTGAAGCTCCACTATCCACAATCCACTTGATAGTATCGACTTGGGCAGCCCCTGCACACATCAAATCAATTTATTCAAAAAATGAAGCCCAGGTTTTCTTAACTTCTGACACACTTCCAAACACGACATCACACTTCTCATTTGTTTTCAGAAAATCAAATGTGACATTTGGAACCTCTTCTTTCACAATTTGTTTTATTTTATTGTTAATTGTTGGAAATTCTGCGACAAATTTATCAAGCTCAAATTCAAATTCATGTTTATCATTAGAAACCACTTTTGATTCATAAAATTCCTTTACCCCTTTGACTTTTCTGTCAACCATTTTTCCAAAAATATTTAGAACATTGGGATTAAAGACTTTTGAATCAAACTTTAACTCATTCTCCATTTTCTTCACCTCAACTGATTGTTTTGGTTTAACCACCCATGATTGAGTTTCAAAAATTTTTGTTTTCGGATAAATCTTTGAAGTCTTTTGTGACTTTGAAGATTCGCCAATCTCGAAAATCGATTTCGGCTTATCCTCCGACTTCAAAGATTCACCTCTCTTCAAAATACGGATCGGAGAAACCATCGGCTTTTTGCCCTTTGTGTCAGTCGGAGATTTAGGTCGAGGTTTTTGAATGTTTGTCTTTTGAACAGTTGGTTTAGAAACAGTTTGTTTTTGAACACTTGATTTTGAAACAAATTGTTTTTGAACCGGTTTTACAACAACAGGTTTCTCGATCACTTTCTGACACTGTTTCGCCATGTGTCTGATTTCACTGCAGCGGTAACACACCCTTTTGTCATATTCGACAAAAGTAGATTTGACTATTCATCATCATCAAGCATCATAACCAAAACCACTATTCATCATTTGTATTTTGTAAACTCTTGTATTTGTATTTTCCCGTAGTTTATAAAACTAGAATCTCGTGTGTATGCATATTTCGAAAAATACGCTTGTTTGAAAAACCGGTATAAAACATAAGCTTTTCGTAAACCATTTGTGTCAGTTAAAACTTGCTTGTAAAATGGTTTAGAAATATGTAATTCTTGCTTTGCAAAAAGTGCATGTCTTTCCACCCCGAAAACATTTATAAAAATGTAAAACCATAAAAGGTGGGGTTATGAACTCACCTGAATATTCCTGTGCAAAGCTAGCTATATACGACTTCGTAATGTCGTTTCCCGGACGTGTCTTGCTAGCGTGTATTCTACAATATTCCTAACACGGAATATCTTATAAGTTTCTAAATAACGCAGTAACTAACTACGTGTAATCGAGCTCTACCGAATCGTTAATCGAACGATTTGACGGTAAATTGTCAACTTAAAAGAAGTGAAGAAGTTATACTTGTTAGCTCGTTTTAAGAAGTCGTATGTTGATATAAAGGAATATTCGTATGAAAGTAATATATAATAAACTTGTATTATATATCGCGTCTTGTATGAAAGTTATCAAAATATGTGTATATGTCGTTTAGGCGTTCGAAATAAATATAAAAATTTATATTTATTTTATAGAAGTATCATCGAGTCGTTCGATGTTGAAATAAATATATAACTATATTTATTTTATACAACAAAGTCGTGTTGTTTGATATTCGAAATAAATATATTAGCTATATTTATTTTGTAATAGGATACGAGTTAACGACGTTCGAAATAAATATAACATTATATTTATTTGTAAAAGCGTTTGGAAATATCAAGGTTTGAAATATTATAAACTCAAATTCCATTAAGGGTCGTTTTTGAAACTATAATACGTGTCGTGTTTACGGATTTTTCTCGAAAAACGGGCAGAGTTTCCTCTGTTTTTAGATGATCCTGACAACTAAAGTGTCGATTTTCAAAGTTCAATCAGTCAACATTTCAACGCAATGTAACGACAATATATAGTTTTCGACAAAATGTCAAAACATAAATAAATCACTAATCGAATGGGTTCGAGCTCGTTTGTCACGTGAGTAATAATATTATAAAAATAACAAAATAAACGTGACGTTAATTTTTACCAAGTCTTCGCGTCGAATCGTCGAGCCGCTGACTGTGTTGACCGGATCAACCGAGTTGAACTCGGTTCGACCGAGTCAACCGGGTTAACCGATTAACCACTATTGTCTGAACTTGAACCACGAGACGTGACCCAAGCCATCATCTAATCTGAACCGATCCTTGACATAAACGAGCCAGCATAACCAAAACCACTATTCATCACCATCAAGCATCATCATCTTCATCAGGATGAAAGGAAACGAATCAGGTGAGACGACTTACCCGTAGACCCGTCGGATAACGGCAAGGACCGCCGGATAAACAAACGGACCGGTGGTCCGTGTCTCCGACTGCTGGTTCTTTCTCTCTCGGTCTCTTTCTTCTTCTCGGCCCCTGTGTGTCGTCGCCGCACTCTACTGCCACCGCCGCTCACGGCGGTGCTGCTCCATCTCCGGCGCTCTCTCTCTCATCTCGATCTCTCTCTCTCTCTCTGCTCTGTCTTTCTTCGTCGCCTGGCCCCATCGCCGCCGCTCACCACCACCCAACAGTGGTGGTGGTCCGTTTCTGGATCAAGGGGGTGTTTGAGTGGAGGTGAGGAGGTGAGGGGATGTCGGACCACACAGGAAGGCCGGTGACCTACCGGTGGTCGGATTTCAGCGAGAAAGAGAGGCATAGATGAGGTCATGTGTTTGTTGATGAGCTGCAGAGGTTTTATGAAGATAAGAATTTCTCTGGGTTTGTTTAGGTAATAGAGAGAGAGGGTAATTAAATTTTATGTGTGTGTGTATATTGTTGTGGGTGTGAAAGATGTGATACAGCCTTTATTTATAGAGTGAAATGTTTTTATTGCCTTTCATGTATACAAGTTATATTCAGGTTGCATGATTTATCCTTTGAATCAAAATCTTATGTAGAGATTATATAGGATTTAGTTGATTTTTGCAGAGATCTCTTAAAGATTTAACAAGATCTAATATCTTATGAGTAGGTTTGGGCTTGTGGGTTTTTGGGCTTGGGCCCGGGGCCCACAAGTCCATCTCATGTGTAAGTGGCCCGTAATTCCTACGGGACCCAATATCGTGACCCAAACTCCATGAGCATAAAATATTCGTGTAACATCCATACTTGTCGGTGTCGTCAGTATTTCGTACGGTTTCAGTCCGTTGTCATTTGATGTTTTGCAGATTCCACGCGAATCCTCATATGCGTACTGTATAGCTGAACAAATGTTTCTGGGCACTCCAAGGGCCTGGTTAAGTTAATTAGCGTCGTAAACACTATTTATTATTACGTTAATCACCTGTTAATCACGTAATTAAGGGCGTAAATTACCGGTTGTCACAAGGTAGTTCTTCAGGAAACACCTTAGGATAATCTCGAACAATAGGGATATCTTGAATACTTTTGCTCTTGCCTTTCTCCTCTACGATATGTGCCAAAAAGGCAACATAGTTCTTTCATAGGTATTTTTGGGCTTGAGTACATGTCATGAGCTTCAAGCCACTAGAGGGTTTCTCTCCACGAACTTCTAAGTTTCCACCAAACGAAAGAGGTATACGAACCATCTTGTCAAAACAAATCACCTCGGAATGGTGTTTGGTTAACCAATCCATTCCTATGATGACTTCAAAACTCCCGAGTTGCATTAGTGTGAGATCAATGGGAAAAGGGTGGTTATCGAGGTTCAATTGGCAACTACGAATGACAGAGTCGAGCACAAAGGGTTCACCACTAGCTATTTCCACCATTAAGGGCTTTCCTAGTTTTGTTCTAAGCATCAAAAGCAAATGTTCAAAGGCTAGTGATACAAAGCTTCTATCGTCACCCGAATCGAAAAGAACAGAAGCAGGCTGATTGTTAACAAGGAACATACCGTTAATAACTTCGTTATCAGCACGATCCTCGATGGCGTTGATGTTGAATGCGCTTCCACGGGCTGGATTTGCATTCGTAAGTTTTGAGCAATTGTTTCTAAAGTGCCCCATCTCACTACAGTTGTAGCAAGAACCAGGTGGGAATGGAGGTCTAGCAGGGTTGGCTCGGGATTGAATAGGATCTGAAAAGCTTAATGTGGGGCATAGAGACAAACATTGGCTATGTGACCAAATCTTCTACGCGGGGTGCATTGGCGGCACTGTTGGTGGCTTGATGGTGACCATTGCACCGGTTGCACAACGGTGAAGTACCAGCATAGGGTTTCCTCACGGGAGGTTGTGCTGGTTGGTTTTGGGTAGCTTGATTGGGTTGAGCAACAACCGCAAAGTTCTGTGAAGCCTTACGCTTCCTCGACTTCTTGGAAGGCTCAGCTTTGTTCTCCTTTGTTTTCTCTTGAGTGGTCTTAGTTGCTTGTTTCTTATTGCCCTTTTGAAACAATTTCCCCTTCCTGACCTGAGACTCAGTCAGGGTAGCAGCCAACTCGATAGCCTGTCGAATAGAGGTAGGATTGCTACCAGAAACAATGTCTTGAACTAGGTCAGGAAGGCCATCGATGTACCTCTCGATTTCTTTATCCAAAGGTGTGACCGTGGTGGGACACAGCAGGCTCAATTCTTCATAACGGACAGTGCAAGGACGATGATATCCACTATCTTGTTTAAGATCATGGAATTCATTCTCCAGTGCCCTTTGTTCGTGACGTGAGCAGAATTCCTTCATCATAAGAGCTCGAAGCTCTTCCCACGTTTGAACCATTGCCACATCGGCACCTCTATCTCTCATCACTCTGTTCCACCACGTGAGTGCTCTCTTCTAGAATTCACTCGATGCAAACTTAACTTTTCGCTCGTTCGGACACTGAACATGATGAAATGGGCTCTTGAGACTCTCAAACCACTGTAGGAGCCTAGTAGCTCCTTTAGACCCAGTAAACTTGAGTGGTTTAGCGGAATTGAATTGTTTGTAGTTGCACGGAGCGGGTGCGTTGTTGTTATTGTTGTTGTTTGCTTGGTTCATTCGGGTCACTAGGTTTGGGAGTACATAAGCAATTTGTTGAGCGATCATAGCCGCCATATCATCATCTTGATTAACATTACGTCGAGGAGGCATTCTAAAAGAGAAGGAGACATGAAAGAAAACGTGTGAGATTGACATTGGATAATCAAAAGAGATGTTATGAATATCGAAGAAACATAAGGATGGTGGTCATTTTTTCGTTACTTAAAACAAACAAACAACACACAATAACTAATCAAAGTAAATGGGTCTTTATAATGTATAATGTAGACATGCTTTACCCTATAGGTCGACACTCACCCCAAGAGTTCCCAGGGTAGGGTGACTAGTCCAATAATGCGGATTTGTACGAACACTCTAGCCTTAGACATAAAACTCAGGTTACAGGCACCCACCCTTCCAGATTGCACGTGCTCACATTAATAAGACCCAAACTTTGACGAGATTTTGAAAACTTTAAAGGCTTAAAGCCAAAAATAAATCATCTAAGGATAGATGATTGATTTTCAATACGAATTTGTAACTTGTGGACTTGTTTTGGTAATCAACCAAGGATAGGTGATGGTATTGTTTTAAGATCTAAATACAAGATAACTTGTGTTAGGGTCTGATGTGTGCGGTGTGTTATAAGTTTTTATGTATATTTTAAGCCCTTTTTAACACTTTAGTCAAGTTTTAAATTTATAAAACACGATATTTTACTAACACTAAACACACATATGGGCAAGTGCACCCATCGTGAGCGTAGTATAGCGTTGGTAAGATACCGAGGTCGTCCAAGGACACAAGAGCTTTTAGTACCGATTTATCCTCAACGTCTAATCAAATCAAAAATTTAGAAAAATGTTTTAAACATGAAAATAGAAACTAAAAATGCTGAAAAATAAAATAAAATAAAAACAGATAGACAAGATGAATCACTTGGATCCGACTCGCCTTTAGTGTAACCTTTGATGATTTCCGTACTTTTGCACTTTTTAAGAGATTATCTTAGTTATAGTAGTAGGCCCCTTTTTTGAAGGAGACGTTACCCTCAACCCAGTAGTTTGAGTCAGCAAGGATACAATCCTAAAGGGTCGGAATATTGAAAGATAATTAATTAAGTTATTAATGCGTAATGTGGTAGGCCCCTCTTTTGAAGGTGACGTTACCCTCGGCTAAGTGGTTTGAGTCAGCAGGGATACAATCCCAAGTAGCCGGGTTAATATATTAATAGTAGTTTACATATGAGGGGATCAAGCCATTCGCACCCCCGCCATCCAATACCAGTGGGTATTGAAGGAGGTCCTAATAAGCTTGACCCAGGTCCTTGCAGGATCTTTACACTGAACAAGGCAAGAACCTTACCAAACCATTCCCTTAACCCCTGACCAGGTAGCCAACATATCTCTATATAGATCGTAGAGATATGAATGGTGTAAATCTTTTATTTTATATAGGCAGTAAAATAACGCCAAGACACCATGGATAAATGATAAGGAAGTTTCACCTTCAACATAAGAAACTAGTTATTAAAGTCATTAATACAAAACCAAATAAAAAGTGAGAAAAGATTAAAAAACAAAAGTATTACACTAAATGCTTGTCTTCACCAAGTGATGTAAGAGACTTAGAGAAACATGGCCTTTGATTGTCAAGAACTCTTACTATCAATCTTGGATCCCGAGACTACTACACACACTCTATGATGGATGGTGGTGGATGTGGGTTGTGATGGTGGTGGAGTGTGGGTGAAGTGTGAGAGAGGTGGTTTTCCAAGGGATGCTTTTGAAGTGAACCAAGCACCTCTATTTATAGCCTGCACAGAAGCCCGGAAAAGGCCCCATGTCCGCTGGACACGGCCCCGTGTCCATCCACTTTCTCTTTCTTCATTAATTACAATTTGTCTGCATTATCTCCACACCCCCCCCCCCCGTGTCCGCTGGGCACTGCCCCGTGTGCAGAAGCGTATATGTACTATCAAGATTTGCTTAGATTCTACGAATCTTAGCATTGACCACGGCCGTATTGAGCTGAGCACGCCCCCGTGTTGGGAAATAGAAGCTTCTATAGCTTTGTCTTTTCTGCAAACACCTGAGCACGCCCCCGTGTCAGCTGGGCACGGGGCGTGTTCAGCCTTCTATTTGCTTGTTTTTGTTTGGGGAGATGTTGTCGAGGGGTCGGGCATGCCACGTTTGTTCCTTTTCTTGTAATTATGTTAGATTTTGCTGCTTATTTGCTTCTTTTGTTCATTTACGCTCATTTAGTCTTGAAAATACAAAAGGAAGACAAAAGTACACTTTTTCCAACATTAGTACTAAAAAAGGGTTAGTTTTATGCCTCATTTGATGTAATTTATATGTTGCATTTTACACACATCAAATACCCCCACACTTGAATCTTTGCTTGTCCTCAAGCAAAACTCTTTATAATGTGACTTACACTCCCAAATGGAATGGGTAGAAGAGAAGTTTTTGGGCTTATCTTGAGTGTCGAGAATCCAAAATCTTTATTAGGCTTTATTTTTATGTTATTTACAATCCTATTCGTTATGATTTATTTTGAACGTTTCATAAGAGAAATTACTTATTTGGGCATAACATGCCTCTTTAAAATTCCATTTATATACAAGTTCACATACCTCATGGGTTATCACTCAACACTCGGCCGAAGATGTATTTTTATGAAACACTCGAGACCGGCATGGAACTTACTTCTACCATATGCTTGTCAAGAAATCAATCCTCCTCCTTTTTAACTATACACCTTTGTAAATATCAAGAGGGCTTGAGGAAGGGTTAGGCTTGGGTTAAAGGTAGGTGGTTTTGGGTTAGTGGTTAGTAAAAAGGGCTAAAAACGTAAAAAGCATCGGTCGTCATAAAACTTTTTGTTTTTGTGACTTTTATTCAAACAAAGCATTTTCAAACAAAGTTTCTTTTGAGGAACTTGTTTGTTAATTGCTATACTTCATTTTTTATAAGGGATTTCACACGAAAAACCAAGCTTTTCACTAAAATAAAGGGTTAAAAATAAAAAGGGTTTTGGTGAGTAAAGGGTGTTTGTTTTGTGGGTTTAGAAACAAAAAGGTTTAGGCTCAAATGGGTTAACTAGGGGGATTTTGGGTAAGTGGTAAGAAAAAGTGAAAAATAATGGTGTTGAAAAGAAATAGGGTTAGTCCTAATGCCTCCATCATTTACTTACTTGGGTTTAAGTTGGTAAGGACTGGGAATGTATCGTCATGGCAAGTTCTAGAGTCGTAAGAAACCAAGCGGCTATTCACACAAGAAACGAAAGATGAGCATTTAATCTAAAGATGTGTATTTGTATGCTCAATAAAGGCTCAAAACTCACTTTTTGTGGGAATGGGTTTATTATGTGATCAAGTATATATAATCAAATTTTAACTAGATTTGTCATGCCGTTTCATAATTTTCTTATGTTGGTTCTTTTTATCACGACGTTATCGTTTGTAAATTTGTAAAAATATAACATTTTTAGAACTTGTTATTCCCAAACTAAACCAAGACAAGTAAAAAAAATAAAAAAGTTTTTTAAAAAATTTGGGGTGATTAGCGGTTCCAATAGAGTTTTGTGTAAGGCTTGTTATTATGACTTGCAAAATTCAAGGTTTAAGCATCCCTCCCCCCCCCCCCCCACACACACTTAAATTACACATTGTCCTCAATGTGTCCCAAAAATGAGTTTTTAGGTTGATTGAATGTGTAAAAAGGTGTTTAAAAACAAAAATTTATGTTACTGGGCATCTGGACATGGGCCGTGTTGACTGGGCACGGCCCCGTGTTCAGATTGCCAATATCATAGTTTACAAAAGGCTGGGCATGGGGGCATGTTCAGTAAACACGGCCCCATGTCCAGTTACCTGAACTGGGCATTTTCTGCAGAACCATGAGCACGGGGTGTGTTGGCTGAGCATGGCCCCGTGCTGAACTTGCTGTAATGAAGAAAAATTGTCAGGAGGCTCTGTTTTTGTGCATGGGGTGTGGGTTCAAGTTTCCCTTAGTATCCTCCATCATCCCGGGTGTGTTTTATCCATGACAACACCATCCAAACACCATTTAATACTTAAAACCATCATTCATTGAAAATAACAAATTACATAAGTTACTAGAAAATTAAAAATGAAGAAGAAAAATAGAAAAATAGAAAAATAGAAAACTAAAAAGTTCCTAAGATAGATAGGTCAAGTGATACATGAAATAATACTAAGGAGTTCTACCCTTATTGTAGGAATACCAAAAGCCCGGAAATAGCTTTCCGGTATTTAAAGGCGTCGTAGAACTCGGAACCGAGGGGTGTCCTCTAGATGTCGTTGAGCCATTCTTCTATCTCTCTCGGGAGGAAGAAGGTGGGCTCATTTTCCACAATATCTTGTGGAGGGGGAGCGACAACAACCGGGACCCCATGTAATATGTCTCGAGGGTCCTAGAAAGGTTATAGTCTAGGTCAAAGTATTACTAATAACCTAATTCCCTAAAACCATGGCTCTGATACCAATCTTTCTATAACACCCCGACCGCGTAAAACAACAAACCGCGGCAGAAACGTCGGGGAGTCATGTCACAGAACTATTGTTTCACAACACATGGTAATTAAAGTTTTGTATTTATTGAATTAAAATGTTACGTAGTCTTGGAATTGAAAACAAATAAACACTATAGTTTTCTTTCATGTTTTAAAGTCACTAAAGCCCGCGTCCATCCTACATGTGTCATGCATTCAAATCATCAAACATTGGCTCCTGAAATATATGTAAAAAGTGAGTCAGCATAAAAGCTAGCGAGTACATAGGTTTTGTGAGTGTCAAATTCATGGCTTTGTATACAAATTCACAATACCTCGTCCAACTTCGAGAGTCGACGAGTATGAACCTTGAAATCAAAAGTGTTTAATATTGCAATACAATTAACCAACTAAAACACGTTGGTTTAAGTTTGTGAAAACCTTTTAGCCATGAATCTTGACCAAAACATTTCTTTTGTAAAACCGAGTAGTAAATCAATTTAAAAGAAAACTTCATATGGTTTACATCTTTAAGTGAAAATCGTTGCTTGACATCGTTCAAAACCATTTGTCCAAGTGATTTGGATAACGCTACGATATGTAATACAATATAAGCACTTATATATTGGAAGTACCAGCGGCGTATCCACCATGCTTATATCATATTACACACGTCTCGTTATCTAAATCACTTAACATAAACCAATCGTCCAAGTGTCTGTGTTATAAACCATTTGTACGTGTTATAAACCAATTGTACGTGTTATATACCAATCGTCTATGTTATTAACCAATCGTTCGTGTTATAAACCCATCGTCCGTGTTATAAACCATTTGTCTGTGTTTAATTTATGAAAACTGTGGTCATTCTTTAATGAACACATTCAACCTGTGTTGACTATACCACCAAAGGGTATCTTTAATAGACCACCAAAGGGTCTCTTTAAATAGATTAACAAACCAACAAATGATTCATTAATCATAAAAAGTTTCTTTTGTTACCCAAACTTCCACCAAATCCAGTGAACAGTCTAGTAACGGGATTGTCAGTCCTATGGTTCCATAACATACTACTGGTTGGCTCAACCAAAGCTAATGAATGTCATTCGTGTTATGGATAATGCACCTACAAGTTGTCCACATTATTGAAAACAAAGTGTTATATATATAAACCATCGACTTTGTTTTGAAAACTTGAAAATGATTTACCACATATGAGTCACCCCAAAACATTTAGAAAACGTAAAAGAGGGGAGCTATGTACTCACTTGGGATTGCGAAAGTGACCTTGATCAAGAGAATAAACAAAGCTCAAGTGCGTCCTAATGTGTCAGATAACTATGTTAGTGTGTCGAGACTTTAATCGGGGGATTCAAGTAGAATGAAGTCTTATAAACCAAATGATTGTTGGAACTCATGTGATATGGTTTAACAAACTTAACATTCTGATTTGGAATGATCCTAAGTGCTTTTGACCCGTTATGACTCGTTAAAGTAGTTTACACAACTTTAATGGGCCATTTGCGTGACTATATGTTCGGATGGTCAAACAGGTCCTATGATGAGCTTTACATGCCAAAAGCATGTTTATTTATGTTATAACAACAATTTAAATGTCAAAACTTTGGTTACATATGCTTAAAATTGATTTATGCGTAAAAGGGCATTTTGTTCATTTTAAAAGAACATTAAAACGACTCATCATCAAGCTAATCAAACCATAAGACCATAAGATATAACCTCAGAGGGTTATTCACTATACAACTATGGTCCAATAATGCGCTTTGTCGAATCCAACGATCGACCAAACGGGTCGGATTAGAATATCAAAGCGGTGGTCAAACCGCTCGACTTACGACCCAAATAAAGCACTAAACTTGAAATGACGAGTTAGACATGTTGAAACATGTCTAACTAAATTATAAAACTGATTTGGTACTAAAAATTAGAGTTTTAATACCCGAAAATAGTTTCGTCATAAAATGCACTTTATGCGCATTTTTGCCCAAAACTTTGACTGGTCACTTCGCCTAGTAAACGTGGTAATCAGAAGGTGTAATCGCAAGGGATTATAACCTTCGTGATTACGATCACGTTGCAAAGTTCAATTGAACTTTGACTTGACCAAAAATGGTCAGAATCGAAAGTCAAACTAAAAATCAAACTCTTTGACTTTTAGCTCAAAAATAACTAAATAAATGAAATAGACTAAGGAAGAGTACTGACTTGTGTTGAAGAACACTATAAGAACTCAGTTAGGAGGCCTCCAAAGCTGGAAGCAAGCTCCAAAGAGTTGGGAGAAGAAGAATGAGAAATGAGCAAAGAATTTGGTTGAATGAGCTTGTTATTTATAGTGTTATGGATGCTCTAGGGTCATCACAATTGCCCATTAAGGTGGCATGATCAGGAGGGAGGTGTAACATATGTCAATTGATAGAAACAAGCTGGAAAATTCGAGTTCTTGGGCTCCAAGCAAACAAAACAAGTGGCTGCCAACAATTTTGTTATTGGGAAGCCCTTAAGGACCGTAATGGGTGTATGCATACGGTCCATAAGCAGGTCTGGGGGCCAAGTTTGGCCTTTTGGCAGATTTAGCCCCTAGACTTGTTTTGTCACTTTTAACCCCTTTTAACCCCAAATTTAAGTGACATAATGGCGTTAAGGCATAAGTAACTTGGATCTTTCTAGAAAATGTCCTGGTTGGCGGTTCGTTCGGTTGTACGGTTACGCGCTTCGCAAATAACGCACAACCCGTTATCAAACATGAAAAAGACCGAAATTGCGCAACGATTAAAATTTTGAATTCCTACCAATAAAATACATGATTTTATTGAATACAAAAGTATTTGGATTTGTACACATGGTCCGTATTCAAAATACGAGAATGGGCAGACTTTCACAGTTTGTCGAAAATAGTCCCTCGACTTGTATAAGCGTGTTTTTGTCATACCTAACCCTTCAAAACTTGTATCTAAGTTATGTAAAGGGTATTTAGGGTATGTGTAGCTTATTTCCTTGTTCCGAAGTGTACATCACATTAAAATGATTATATTTGAGTATCGATTAACGAATTACTTCAAGAAAAGTTTTTTTGAGAGTTCGAAATCGTAGAAGACTTAAAATGTGCGAGGTTTCATTGAATACGAAATTGTTTGGAATTATATAATGATTAAAAAGGAACAAATGTCACAAAAATTCGGCCTCAGTTTGTAGGAAACTCTTCGCATACCTTATTTCGGATTCAGAGAAAAGACGAATGATTAGATCCCCATGTCTTTCTCTTCATCCTTGTTGTAGTTGCAAGCCTTGTTGCTCATTTCGGGGTTGTTGTTGAATGTTAGATCGTTGATTTTGATTTTGTCAATTATTGATCCCGATTCCCTCCAACTAAAGTTGGGGTGATTTCGCCACTCAGGAGTAAAAGAGTTTCTTGGGGCTCCCATTGGTCGTGGCCGGTTATTTAGGTAATTTATCACTTCCGTTTGATTTTCTAAATCTTTCATACAACTTTGGTTTTCATGGGGGCCGCCACACCCTTCACAAGCCATAACCGGAGCCGTTTTATTTTATTCAAGTTTCTTTATTTTTGATGTTAAGGCTTCGATTTGGGCTTGCAAAGAAGCAATTTCATCCACTTTATGGGCGCCCGGGGCTATGGATTTTGAACCCCTAGGAGTGTGCCATTGAAAACTTTTTTGAGCAATTTCTTCAATTTGATTATAAATGTCCTCTGGGCGGCGGTTCACAAGGAGTCCCCCGGAGCCGGAATTAAGGATTTGCCTTGTGTGTCGTAAGAGTCCAATGGAGAAAATGGACACTTGTTGCCGACGTTCAAGACTATGATGTGGGCATTTCCTTAATAGCTCCTTGAACTTTTCCCATGTCTCGTTCAACGATTCCCGGTCGTCTTGAGAGTAGGAGTTGATCTCGGTCATGAGTTTGTCGGTTTAACGGGAGGGAAATATTTGTAGAGAAATTTTTGGGCAATTTCATCCCAAGTGTGCATGAACCCACTTGGGAGGGTGTTTAGCGAAGCTTTCGCTTGGTCTTTAAGGGAAAAAGGGAACTTACAAAGCTGGATAGCATCGTTGGCGGCTCTGTTGATCTGAAAGGCATCACTTATTTCCAAAAAGTTGGTAATATGTAAATGGGGATCTTCATCGGGTAGGCTGTGAAAGGTGGTGAAATTTTGGAGCATTTGGATTAGGTGTGGTCAAAGCTCAAAGTTATTGGCATCGACATTAAGTGGGTTAATAGCGGCTCCAAGATTACCGACCGTAGGTTGTAGGTAATCCATGAGAGTGCGTCGATCCGCCATGGGGATGTTATGGGTTGAGGCTTTTTATCGGTTTTTAGCTTAAAGTCACTTTCTCAAAAAGCGCTCAGGATTGTCAAGTGGCACTTTTATGTCTTTGTCGAAGGTGGAGGTCATGCTCCAGGTTGTATTTCCTGTGAATTATATAGAGGTGCGTGACTTCCTCCGAACAAAAACACAAAAAAAATGTCTAATCAGAAGAGTAGCACAGCCCCGTGTTATATAGGCACTGTCCCGAAAAAGTTTGTTGTCTTTGTCGAAGGTGGAGGTCAGCCCCGCGTGTCACCTGAGCAGTCGCTGTAACCAGATTCTAGACAACACCTGGTTTTGTTGTCTTGGAGCATAAGATTCGTGTTCTCCATGCTCTAGCTTGATCTTAAACGTTTTAGGACATGTGGAATGATGTTACAATGATCCATGACACTTGTAATGATCAAATTCATCCTCTACAACTATAAATAGCAAGTTCTTTCAACACCACAACTTGCTCATTTCCCTTATCTTCTCTCATCTGTTCTAATTTGGAGTTTGCTTCCCATTGGAGGCCTCCTATTGAGTTTTCTTAACAACCTAGAACACAAGTAAATGTTCTCTCCTAGTCTTGTTCATTATTTTGGCTTATTTTGAGCTAAAAGTGAAACAGTTTAACTTACTGTTTGACTTTCAGTTTTGACCATAATTGGTCAAGTCAAAGTTCAATTGAACTTTGCAACGTGATCGTAATCACGAAGGTTATCATCCCTTGCGATTATACCTAGTGATTACCACGTTTTCTAGTCGAAGTGACGAGTCAAAGTTTCGGTAAAAATGCACATTTTGTGCATTTTACGACGGAACTATTTTCGGGTTTCAAAACACTAAGTTTTTATACCAAATCAGTTTTGCAACTAAGTTAGACATGTTTTGACATGTCTAACTCGTCACTTCTAGTTTAGTACTTATTTATGGTCGTAAGTCGAGCGGTCTTGACCACCGCTTTGACTTTCGAAACCGACCCATTTGGTCGATCTTAGGATCCGACCAAACACATATTTGTGACCATAGTTGTATATGGAATAACCTACTGAGGTTATACCTTATGGTCACACCGTTTGGTTAGTTATATGATAAGTCGCTCATTTGTTCTTTAAAAATGACCAAAATGACCTTTTTGCGCATAAATACATTTTAAGCATATGTAATCAAACTTTTGACATATAAACTGATGTTATAACATTTCAAACATGTTTAGGCATTTAATACTTATCATAGGACATGTTTAATTATCCGAACACGCATTTACGCAAATGACACGTTAAAGTAGCGTAATCTACCTTAACGGGTCAAAAGCACTTAGGATTCATTCCAAATCAGAATGTTAAGTTTATTAAATCATGCCACATGAGTTCCAACACTCATTTGATTTATAAAACTTCATTCTATCTGATCCGCCAATTTAAGTCCCGACTTATTAACATAGTTATCCGATATTAGGACGCACTTGAATCCTTGATCCTTCAACGCTTTGTTTGATCTTTTATACAAGACCTATACGCAATCCCAAGTGAGTGCATAGTTCCCCTCTTTTACTTTTTCAAAAATTTTGGGGTGAAGCATATGTACATAACATTACTTTCTTGTTTTCATGACATTATACATGCTATGTTCATCTAGTACATATTAATACATGATTTCAATTGCATTTTGCTTCGTATGTTGACCTAACATGCCTAGCACATTGATTTCATAGACAATTTTGCTTCATATGTTGACCTAGCCTACCTAGCACATTGATTTCAAAGACATTTTGCATCGTATGTTGACTTAGCATACCTAGGACATGGTTTTCAAAACATTTTCACGACATGCTTACATTGTTTATGACATTTTGGTATGTTGAACTTGACAATGATACATTCATTAACATTGATCACGCCGACTGGTAGTATGTAATGGTACCATAGGATTGACAATCCCGTTCCCGCTTCCTAGGTTTGTTTGGAAGTGACCTTAGGGAATGACAGAATTCGATAAACATTGATAAACCTTTGACCTGATAAGGGTTTATCCGACAGTCGACAAGGCTTGAATGTATTCGCCAACAAACCTAATAAATGTTTATGCAATAAAAGCCATGATTTTTAAAACATAACTTTTGATTTTAACAAAACCTTTGTTTATTCAAAGTCATTGTTTTAAACAAGACATTTTGGTTACACAAGACACTTTGGTTATACAAGACATTATTACATGTGGTTTAAGCAAAGACCCTTTTGCTAACCATACAAGACATTGGTTTATACATGACATTTGTTTACACAAGACATTATTTACACATGACATTTGGTTATTTCAAGATATTGGTTTAAACAAGACATTTTTTGATGGTTTATGGTAAGTGATTTAAATAACGAGATGTGTGTAATGTGATAAAAGCATGGTGGATACGCCGCTGGTACTTCCTATATATAAGTGCTTTTATTATATTACATATTGTTGCGTTATCTAAATCACTTCGACAAAGACAAGACATGACATTTTTACACAAAACACGACATCTTTTATACAAGACATGATATTTTATTACAAGACATGATATATTTTATACAAGTCATTTTCATTTGGTTATTTACTTAACCATGCATCATTTCTTTTAAATCATATTGATTTTCAAATGATTTATAAAAGAAAACATTTTATAAGGATACATGGCTACTTTTTAGTTAAACACTTCTTTTAATATTCAAGTCATGAATCCTCATCATCAAAACCTATGTTACTCATAGGCATTTTTATGCTGACGTACCTATTTTCACATATATTTCAGGAGCTAATGTTTGATGTTGATCATGCTACACTTAGGGGGGACTTGGGCCTTAGTGACTTAAAATCAAGAAAGACAGTTTAATTTATGTTAGGTTTTCACTTTAAACCAAGACAATGTAAACATTACTTCTAATAATACCAAACTTTAAATACCATGCGTTTTGAAACAATGATTCTTTGACATGACTTCCGACGTTTCCGCCGAGGTTTATTGTTTTACACGGTCGAGGTGTGACAAAACTTCGGTTGATTTCTGGAACACCTGCACATTCAAACAACTTAATTACTTGAATAGTGCAACCCAGGCCTGTTTGACCTTGGGTATTTTGACACAATACGAATCATTCAATTTCGGAAAATCTTTGTCGTTTTTCATAAAAACCTTTTCATTTTTTACTTCAACCTTTTTGGTTGAATCGCTTTTCCTTTTCTCATCAACAGAAGTATTTTGTTTCTTTATCACCCAAGTTTGTCCTTTTGAAACAATCTTTTTAGAAAATCTTGAATTATTTTGAATGCTTCGTTTTGACAAATTAATCTTTGGTTTCCAGATTTGTTTTAACTTTCAAGTATCAACCTTTTGTTTCCAAATCTGTTTTGGTTCAAATTTGGGTGACTTCTGTTTCACAGCTTCATATTTCTTTTTCTCTTTTTCAACATCAACAGGCTTCAGATTTAGAAATTTGCGACCAATATGTCCAATTTGTTGACATATAAAACATGTTTTCTTCTAAACATCTTTGGCCTGTTGTTTCTTTTTCTAAGCATAGAATTCTTCATTAGATTGTCGACTAAATCAGAGTTCTTTCTCTTCTTCAGAACCTGTTCCATGAACAAAGTTCATTTTCTGAATTTTTTTCTTTTCAAACATTTTCTTTTGATTTTGTTTCTTTTTATAACCCAACCCAACCTTTGTTTTTTTTCCTTTTGTAACTTGGTTTTTTATAAAAAGTTTTCTTGCTCGCTTTACCGGAAAATTTATCAATTTCAGATTTTTCGATTTCTACTAATTTAAACACTTTATGAATCTTTTCTGCAATCACATTTTGAATCGGAACTTCAATATCTGAGAATAATTTGTCTAATCCAATCATATAATAAGCTAACATTATTGGATCATCATTCACATTTATCTCAGATTTTGAATTCTTTAGATATTTTTTTTTGAAAACTTTTTTCATCTTCAACTTGTGATTCTGACTTATCATTTTTGGTAGAATCTTCTCTTAGAACGCTTTCAACAACCTTACTTACCACATCTGAATCACCAACATAATCAGATTTGGAGTAAGTCACATCAATGTTTTCAAGCAATTGATCAACCATGTTAAATGTCTCTGCCACCTTTTCATCATCATAGAAAGTATAATTTTTCTCCAATGGTGGTGGAACCTGATGATACTCTGAACCAATTCCCTTTTTGTTCTTTTCAGAATCATTATCATCCGGTTTAAGGTTGAAAATATGTTCAAGAATATACGAAGAAGCATGATAACTTTGTAGTTTATTATTTTTCTGTTCTACATCAGCCATTTGACGTTTAAGCTCAGCAACTTCGTCAATATACTGATTTAATACTAAGTGTTTTCCTTTATATCTGGCTTCAAGGAACCTTGTTGTTTCAGAATATTTATAACTTTTTCTTCAAGACGTTTAACTTAACTTTTCAAAGTTTCATATGCTTCTTTTGTTCTATGCTGTGAGTATTTCATCACATCATATTCCTTTTTCATTTCTTGAACAACATTTTCTTTTTGGAAACATTTTCACAATCTGCTAAACACTTTTGTTTCAAAATTTCATTTTCTTTTTCAGGATCATTACATTTTTGTGTCAGTTCTTCTTCTTTTTGTTTCAAAATATTTTCATTTTCAAACATTTCTTTACATTTTTCTTTGAAAACCTTTTTAGTTTTAGTAAATTCAATATTTCTGGATCTTAAGTGTTCATCCTTCTCAGTACAGGCACTGCATGTTTCCATGCATTTCCTACACTGCTCATCATTTTTATTATTAGATTTATTACTATTTTCATCATTTTTATCCATTGACTTAACCTTGCTTAACGAACCAAAAGATTCAGTTTGAGTTTTTACCTCAGTTTTTTCTGACATCACAGCTTCTTTTGTCGTCTTCTTCAGCTTCTCAACCATCTTCTCTAGGTTTTCATAAATGATTTCTACCACATTCTTTTTCAAATCTTCTGTCGATTTTTCCAGATTCGCATGCATCACATCTTTTATGCGCTTCTCCGTTTGTGCAACATAGTTTTTATCTTCTTTCTTCTTTGAATAAAGTTCCCCAGCAGTAGGAATAACAACAAGCAGTGCGTCAAAATCTACACTCTTTGGATCACTGCAGGATTTCCTTGAGGATCTATGTAACAATTCCTCTGCTCATCCCACCTCTTGGCTTGTTTTGCCTCTTTGAAGATTTCAAACATATCATCCAATATGCTCCGTGCAATTCGATATTCTCGATCAGTTTTCACTTTAGCAACCAATGCACTTCCCTCTTTTGGAATGTATTTGTTCCAATTGAATCATTCGTCTTCTTGAATCACCACCAAAGCTTGCTTTTTCTCTTTCAAAGAACCTTCATCGATTTGTGATCGATTAAGCTTTGGCAGTTGCTCATTGGTACGATGATAGATTGCTTTTCTGTAGTAACCATCATGGAATGGATTTACACTTTCATCAACACTCTTATTCTTGCACTATCTCTTGAAGTTTCCTTTCTGCTTGCACTTGAAGCAAGTAATCTTAGATTTATCAAATCCCAGTTTTGTTGTCGGCCCTCCAATCATTGCCTATCGGTAATCTCCATGAATCTCTAAGCCCTCCTGATAACACTAGCCATGCACCATCTGATGTCGATCGGTTCCATCTCTTCTGGATCTATTTGATCATAGTCTTCCTTGGTCATATTCAGGTTTCCAATTCTAGCCGCTACCAAACTTTCATAGGATTCCAGAATTGATGCTAAAAATATCATCTGTTACTTGGCTGAATCAGCATTCATATTCGGAGAATTGTTCAAATTCAAGGCAACGTTGCATTGAACCACATTTGATTTTGAATTCTTTGGTGCTGAAGATGAATGATATCCAGAATCATAATTTGAAGAACTGCCTTTTGGTGAATCTTTTGAACTTTCAGCACTATAAGCAGTACCTGTGACAACTGTGCTCTGTAATCGATGAACAATGTAAAACAATGTTAATTATCAATAAAACAATGTGTTTTGGTGTTACTATATGTGTATTTGTGTTTGTTGATTTTACAATTTGATTCGATTCCGATTTTAAGCTTTAAATCGCTTTCTAGAAAGTTATACGCAAACTGGTGCGTAAACGCAGTCAGTTTAATGCGACAAACACTCTGGAATAGTGACATAGGCTTAACATACCTAAAATAACCTTTACATAACTTAGAAATAAGTTTTGGATGGTTTGGTGTGTTGAAAACAAGTCTATTCGATCGCAGGGACTATTTGTGTCAAACTGCGAAACTATACCGATTCGTATGATGTCGAACCGTCCAGAACTTGATCATAAGCTAAACATACCATAAAGAGCCTAAACATAGCTTAGAAATAAGCTTTGAGGGGTTCGGTATGCGAAAACATGTTTATTTGATCTTACAGGGAGTAAAAGTGTCAAAAACGACGTAAGTTTGCATTTTCGCGCATATCTTACGTTCTGACCACATTTGGACACCCAAAATTTTTGTACACACTAAAATATTTTTATTTTAGTGATCGGCATGCAAAAATACCGTTCATCGCTTAATTTGGTTCGTTTTCACGTCCGTTTGAGTTTCGTCGTAATTTAACGAACAACGCGACCGTACGACCAAACGAACCGACATCCGAGAGTTTTTTGAGCACATTTTGAGTCCTCTAAACTTTATTGACCTTGTAGAGCTTTGAAAATGGCTTAACGGGGGTCAAAAGGGCCTAAAATGAGCTTAAACCAAGTACAGGGACCTGAACTGTAATTTTTGAAACTTTGGCTGATCTGGGGAGCTCAGGTGGGGCGCGTAAGCCCTCTCCCTATGCTTACGTGGGCTGTGTGAAGTTCCCAGTGACCAGAAAGTTGTTTTTCAACAACTGTTTGATAATTCAGGGGCCAATCTTGCAAGTTCTTTGTGTGGTAGCCAAGTTAACACCTCTCCAAGGCTTCTAACCTGCATCAAACACATGTATGGCTGAGATCTTTGCTTAGAGACCACACAAACAAGTGTCATGATCCTATGAACTTGCAACAACTATAAATAGCCACCCTCACTTCCTCAATCTTTGCTCATTCTCTCATTCTCTTCTCTACAATCTGAATTGGGAGCTTTCTTATTTGCTTGGAAACTTATTCTTTGTAGAAAAGATAGCTAGGACCCTTTGTAAGTCTTCTTTCATGCTTATTCTTTATGTTTAAGCAGAAACTCAAACAGTTTGACCAACAGTTTGACTTTCGGTTTTGACCATCAATTGGTCAAGTCAAAGTTCAATTGAACTTTGCAACGTGATTGTAATCACGATGGTTATAATCCTCAGCGATTATACCTACTGGTTACCACGTTAACTAGGCGTAGTGACGAGTCAAAGTTTCGGTCAAAATGCGTTTTAGCACGCATTTTGCAACGGAACTATTTTCGGGTATCAAAACCCATTGTTTTGATACCAAATCAGTTTTCTAAGTAGGTTAAACATGTTTTGACATGTTTAACTCGTCACTATTAGTTTAGTGCTTGTTTAGGGTCGTAAGTTAAGCGGTCTAAACATCCGCTTAGACTTTCGAACCCGACCCGTTTGGTCGATCATTAGGATCCGACCAAGCTTGATTAGTAATCATAGTTGCATAGGGAATAACCACTGAGGTTATACCTTATGATCACATAGGATTGGTTAGTTATTTGTTAAGTAGCTTGTAAGCCCATAAGAAATGACCAAAACGCCCTTTTGAATCATAAATCCGTATTTTACATACGTGAACATGATTTTGACATATAATCTGATTTAGTAACATGTTTAGGTAATATTGGGCATGTAAGACTTGACATAGCACATAGTTAACCATCCGAACATAATTGCGCGCTAACGACGCGTCAAAGTAGCATAAGCTACCTTAATGGGTCGTAACGGGTCGAAAGCACTTAGGTTAGGTTCCGATTTAGGATGTAGGCCTTGTTAAACCATATCACATGAGTTCCACACTCAATTGGTTTACAACATCTCATTCTATCCGATCTTCCGATTTAGGTGTCGATTTATTTACTAGTGATCCGATTACTAGGTACCACTTGAATTTCCTTGGTTTGTCTGAGCTTCGCTAAGTTCTTTAGATCAAGGATACCCTTCTATTCAATGTGAGTACATAGTTCCCCTATTTTACTGTTTTCAATTGTTTTGGGGTGATTCATATGTATTAAAACGATTTTCGATATTTAAACGATGGTTTCAAAAACGATAAAGATAGTTTATGTTAAACTAATAACGATTTCAATAATGTGAACGAACTCGATGGTTGTAATTACATAACGAATGACATTCATTAGCATTCATCAAGCTGACCAGTATTAGGTTATGGTACCATAGGATCTGACAAATCCCGTTATCAGACTACACCCATGGTTATGTGTGGGGGGTTATGTAGGTAACGACCGAATCTGATGATTGTTAACTTACCCTTTGGTGGTTTGTTAATACGATAAACGAGGTGGTCGAGTCACGAAGGTTTGAATGTATTAGCGAGACGACCAAAAGTAGTTTCACAATTAAAACGAATACGATTTTGGGATGAATTAAACGATTTGGAACGACTTAAATGATATAAAAGATTTGAACGAACGATTGGTTTTGGGTAGTGATTAGATAATGGGATGGGTGTAACATGATAAAAGCATGGTAGATACGTCGCTGGTACATATTATATATAAGTGCTTTTATCATATTACATTTCATGTCATTATTTAGTTCACTTGGGAAACGATTTTGAAACGATATCACACAACGAGGTTTTCGAAATGATATAAATCATACGAGTTTTATTAACGATTTTTAACGAGATGTTTTACGAAATGGTTTTCTAAAACAAAATGTTTTCGAGTTAAGAATCATGGCTACAAGATTTTATAAATTGTAACCATCTTGATTTGAGTTGGTTAATCATGTTGCAATACTATATACTTTTCAAAACAAGGTTTTCGAGGTATTACAATATATATAAATGAGCCATGATTCTGATACTCTTACAAAACCTATGTGCTCGCCAGCATTTCTTTGCTGACTTTATTTTTACATATGTTTCAGGTGATGTTGCGTGATGATTGCTAGGGAGCATGTTCACTTAGGATCTGGACGTGGCCTTAGTGACATAAAAACGATAGTAGACGATGTTTAATTTGTTTGTTTGGTTTTAAAGACAATGTACAATACTTAATAATTCAATAAAACGAAACTTTTGTACCATGGTTGTTGAAACGATGATTCTGTTACAACACTCCCCGACGTTTCCGCCACGGTTTGTTGTTTTAACGTGGTCGGGGTGTGACAGAAGAGTTGGTATCAGAGCCAATGGTTATAGGGAATTAGGTTATTAGTAATGCTTTGACCTAGACTATAACTTTCTAGGACCCCAACGCGAGTTATCTTGCGTTTAGATTTTAAAACAATACAGTCACCTATCCTTAGGTGATAACCACAACGAGAACACAATAACGAATCCGCTTCGAAAATTAATCATCTATACTTGGATGGTTGATTGTAAGGTTTTGAACCCTCTGAATTTCCAAAATCTCGTCAAAGTTTGGGTCTAAATAATGTGAACACATGCAAACTGGAAGAGTGAATGCCTGTACCCTGAGTTTTCTGTCTATGGCTAGAGTGTTCGTACAAATCCGTAGTATCAGACCAGTCACTCTTACCTGGGAACTCTTGGGGTGTGTGTTCACTTATAGGCGAGCATGTCTTCGGTGATACATTATTATGACCCATTTACTTTGATTAGTCACTGCGTATCGTTTGTTTATTCGAGGTAACGAACGAATGATCGCCTTCCCTGTGTTTTGGCGATGTTTTCAATACCTCTTTCGTTTCTCCAATTGTCGACCTCACTCGTTTCTCATGTTTCCTTGTTAGACAATGCCTCATCGACGCGATGCTCAAACTTTTACTGCTGAAGAAGTCGCAACCCTTGTCTCTCAGCAAATGGCTGCTGTACTTCCAGGCGTTGTGACCCAAATCCACGAGCTATACAATAACAATAACAACAACAATAATGCACAGTGTAATTTCAAGAATTTCAATTCTGCGAAGCCGCTTAAGTTTTCTGGGTCACAAGGAGCAACTGCACTCCTGCAGTGGTTTGAGAGTATCGAGAGCACATTCAGACATGTGCAGTGTCCGAATGCACGTAAGGTTGAATTTGCTTCAAGTGTGTTTGAGAAGCGAGCTCTTACGTGGTGGAACGGAGTGATGCGTGATAGGGGTGCCGAAGTGGCATTAGCGCAAACTTGGGAAGAGCTCCGAGCTCTCATGATGAGAGAGTTCTGTCCCCGTCATGAGATTCGAGCTTTGGAACGAGAATTCGATGATCTGAAACAAGATGGGGGAGAACACCGTGCTTATATGGATCGATTCGAGGAGCTTAGTTTGTTGTGTCCCACTATGGTTACCCCACTGGTGAAAGCAATCGAGAGGTATATCGATGGTTTACCTGATTCCATTCAGGATATTGTGACCGGTGTTAATCCTACTACAGTCTGTCATGCAATCGAGTTGTCAGCTACCCTGACTGAGTCTCAAGTCAGGAAGGGTAAACTCACCCGCAAGGGTGATAAAAAGAGGTCGACCGATTCTGACAAGGGTAAGGGTAAGAAGCAGGGTGAGTCTTCTAAAAAGTCAAGGAAGCGCAAGGCTTCCCATAACTTTGCTGTTACAGCACAGACTGCTCAGAACCCACCGACTCAACCTCCTGCAAAGAAAGCATATGCTGGTACCGCACCTCACTGTGCCCGATGCAACGGTCACCATGTTGCCCAACAGGCTTGTAAACAGTGTGCTACGTGTGGTAGACTTGGGCATTTGGCCAACATTTGTCGTTTTGGCCAAAATCAGGCTGCTCAGGTTCCAGCACAAGCTCAAGGGAATGTTTCAAGGTTTCCACCTGGTTCGTGTTTTAATTGCGGGGAAATGGGTCATTTCCGCAACAATTGCCCGAGATTGGTAAATGCAAATGTCAATCTGAATGTCAACGCGAATGCAAATGTGAATCCCACTCATGGACGGGCATTCAATCTGAATGCGAACGAGGCGAGGGCGAACAACGAGGTTGTTAACGCTACGTTCCTTGTTAACAATCAACTGGCATCTATTCTTTTCGATTCTGGTGCCGATAGGAGTTTTGTTTCGTTATCCTTTGAGCCTTTACTTGCGATACCTAGAACTAAACTGAGGAAACCCTTATCTGTCGAGATTACGACTGGTAAACCCCTTGTTCTCGATTTTGTTATTCATGGTTGTCAATTGAACCTCGATAACCATCTTTTCCCCATTGACCTCGTACCGATGAAACTTGGGAGTTTCGACATTATCGTGGGGATGGATTGGTTAACCAAACACCATGCTGAGGTGGTTTGTTTCGATAAGATCATTCGTATTCCTCTTTCGTCTAGTGATGTCCTAGAGGTTCGTGGCGAGAAACCATCTGGTGGATTGAAACTCATGTCGTGCACGAAAGCCCAAAGTTACTTACGAAAAGGATATGTTGCTTTTCTGGCACATGTCACCGAGGAGAAAAGAAAGAGCAAGAGTATTCAGGATATTCTGATTCTTCGAGATTATCCAGAGGTGTTTCCTGATGAACTGCCTGGTTTGCCTCCAGTTCGACAAGTCGAGTTTCATATTGACCTTGTACCCAATGCTAACCCAATTGCGAAAGCACCTTATCGTCTTACACCGTCTGAGATGCAAGAGTTATCGAAACAGCTTCAAGAGTTGTCAGATAAAGGATTCATCCGTCCGAGTTATTAACCTTGGGGCGCTCCTGTCCTCTTTGTGAAAAAGAAAGATGGATCTTTTCGAATGTGTATCGATTATCGTGAGCTTAACAAGCTTACCATCAAGAATCGATATCCCCTACCCTGAATCGATGATCTCTTTGATCAGCTGCAAGGTGCTACCTGTTTTTCCAAGATCGATCTGCGTTCTGGGTATCATCAACTTCATGTATTCGAAGAAGATATTCCCAAAACTGCTTTCCGCACGAGATATGGGCATTACGAGTTCACTGTCATGCCTTTTGGTTTGACGAATGCCCCAGCTATCTTCATGGACTTAATGAATAGGGTCTGTAAACCTTATTTAGACAAGTTCATTATTGTGTTCATTGACGATATTCTCATTTATTCGAAGTCTCAAGCCGATCACGAGCAACACCTTCGTTTGACTTTAGAACTCCTGAAGAAGGAGCAACTTTTTGCTAAATTCTCCAAGTGTGAATTTTGGCTTAAAAAAGTTCAGTTTTTGGGACATATTGTCAACGAGCAAGGTATTTATGTGGATCCATCCAAGATTGCAGCAATCAAGGATTGGAATACACCGACGACGCCTACCGAAATTCGTTCTTTTCTTGGTCTTGCCGGATATTATCGTCGATTTATTTCGAATTTCTCGAAGATTGCGGTTCCACTCACTGCTTTGACTCAGAAGAATAAGCCTTTTAAGTGGGGACCCAAACAAGAAGAAGCGTTTCAAACGCTGAAACAGAAGCTATGTGATGCTCCTGTTTTATCTTTGCCCGAGGGAAACGATGATTTCGTTGTCTATTGCGATGCATCCAACTTAGGCCTTGGTTGTGTTCTTATGCAACGAGGCAAAGTTATAGCATATGTGTCTAGACAATTGAAAGTTCACGAGAAGAACTACACGACTCACGATCTTGAGTTGGGAGCTGTGGTTTTCGCTCTCAAAATCTGGAGACACTACCTCTATGGCACGAAGTGTGTGGTTTTCACAGACCACAAAAGTCTCCAGCACATTCTTAATCAGAAGGAGCTGAACATGAGGCAACGACGTTGGGTTGAACACTTGAATGACTACGATTGCGAGATTCGCTACCATCCTGGTAAGGTGAATGTCGTAGCCGATGCGCATAGTCGAAAGGAGCGAGTCAAGCTTCATTCTGTTCAAACTCTATCTGATCTTCAAACTCGTGTTCTTCAAGCTCAGCAATTATGTATTTCATAAAATTTGATGGGTAAGGAATTACCACGTCAACTTGAGCTTAAGCTCGAAGCAAAGGACGATGGTTTACTCTATTTCAAGGATCATCTGTGGATTCCAAAACAAGACAATCTTCGCACATTAGTGATGGATGAATCTCATAAGTCCTGATATTCTATCCATCCTGGTGCTGATAAAATGTACAAGGATCTTCGTACTAAGTTCTGGTGGCATGGTATGAAGAAAGATGTTGCCTTGTATGTGTCGAAATGCCTAACTTGTCTCAAAATCAAGGCTGAACATCAACGCCCTTCTGGTTTGCTTGTACAACCAGAGATACCAGTTTGGAAGTGGGAGAACATTGCGATGGATCTCATCACTAAACTACCGCGTACATCAAAAGGTCACGATGCTATATAGGTTGTTATCGATTGATTAACGAAGTCAGCTCACCTTATTTCGATTCGCGAGGATCTATCTGCTGATAAACTTGCAAAGATTTATGTTGATGAGATTGTATCTCGACATGGTGTTCCTTTGGACATCATATCTGATCGTGATGCTCGATTTTCAACTCATTTCTGGAAGACCATGCAATCTGCTATGGGAACCCAACTAAATCTAAGCACTGCTTATCATCCCCAAACAGATGGACAATCTGAGAAAACGATTCAAACTTTGGAGGATATGCTTAGAGCATGCATGATTGACTTTGGTGGTAATTGGGATTCTCATCTTCCATTGATCGAGTTCTCTTACAACAATAGTTATCATGCTAGCATTAATATGGCACCATTCGAAGCTCTCTATGGTCGAAAATGTCGTTCACCTGTCTGTTGGAATGAGATCGGTGAAGCTCAGCTTACTGGACCTGAGCTCATTCTAGAAACAACAGACAAAATCAAGAAAATTCGTGATAATCTTGTGACAGCTAGATGCCGTCAAAAGAGTTATGCGGATTTACGACGCAAACCCTTAGAATTTCAAGTCGGAGACCATGTCCTACTCAAGGTGTCACCTTGGAAGGGAGTGGTGAGATTTGGAAAGAAAGGAAAACTTGCACCACGATATGTTGGACCATTTAAGATTGTTGAAAGAGTTGGAAAGGTTGCCTATCGACTAGAGCTACCTCCAGAGCTTGGAAATATTCATCCGACTTTTCACGTGTCCAATCTACGAAAGTGTTTAGCTGATGCTGATCTTCACATTCCTCTCGACGAGATTCAAATCGATGAAACGATGCACTTTGTCGAGAAACCTGTGGAGATAGTGGACCGTACATACAAACAGTTGAAGAACAAACCAATTCATTTGGTCAAGATTCGCTGGGAATCCAAACATGGCCCAGAGTTTACTTGGGAATGTGAGGACCAAATGAAGGCGAAATATCCGCAATTGTTCTCACAAGTTTCCTCTAGTTAATATTTCGGGACGAAATTTCCTAAAGTAGGGGAGACTGTGACAACTGTGCTCTGTAATCGATGAACAATGTAAAACAATGTTAATTATCAATAAAACAATGTGTTTTGGTGTTACTATATGTGTATTTGTGTTTGTTGATTTTACAATTCGATTCGATTCCGATTTCAAGCTTTAAATCGCTTTCTGGAAAGTTATACGCAAACTGGTGCGTAAACGCAATCAGTTTAACGCAACAAACACTATGGAATAGTGAAATAGGCTTAACATACCTAAAATAACCTTTACATCACTTAGAAATAAGTTTTGGATGGTTTGGTGTGTTGAAAACAAGTCTATTCGATCGTAGGGACTATTTGTGTCAAACTGCAAAACTATACCGATTCGTATGATGTCGAACAGTCCAAAAGTTGATCATAAGCTAAACATACCCTAAATAGCCTAAACATAGCTTAGAAATAAGCTTTGAGGGGTTCGGTATGCGAAAACATGCTTAATTGATCTTACAGGGACTAAAAGTGTCAAAAACGACGTAAGTTTGCATTTTCGCGCATATCTTACGTTCTGACCACATCTGGACACCCAAAATTTTTGTACACACTAAAATATTTTTATTTTAGTGATCGGCATGCAAAAATACCGTTCGTCGCTTAATTTGGTTCGTTTTCGCGGCCGTTTGAGTTTCGTCGTAATTTAACGAACAACGCGACCGTACGACCAAACGAACTGACATCCAAGAGTTTTCCAAGCACATTTTGAGTCCTCTAAACTTTATTGACCTTGTAGAGCCTTGAAAATGGCTTAACGGGGGTCAAAAGGGCCTGAAATGAGCTTAAACCAAGTACAGGGACCTGAACTGTAATTTTTGAAACTTTGGCTGATCTGGGGAGCCCAGGCGGGGCGCGTAAGCCCTCTCCCTATGCTTACACGGGCCGTGTGAAGTGCCCAGTGACCAGAAAGTTTTTTTCAGCAACTGTTTGATAATTCAGGGGCCAATCTTGCAAGTTCTTTGTGTGGTAGCCAAGTTAACACCTCTCCAAGGCTTCTAACCTGCATCAAACACATGTATGGCTGAGATCTTTGCTTAGAGACCACACAAACAAGTGTCATGATCCTATGAACTTGCAACAACTATAAATAGCCACCCTCACTTCCTCATTCTTTGCTCATTCTCTCATTCTCTTCTCTACAATCTGAATTGGGAGCTTTCTTATCTGCTTGGAAACTTATTCTTTGTAGAAAAGATAGCTAGGACCCTTTGTAAGTCTTCTTTCATGCTTATTCTTTATGTTTAAGCAGAAAGTCAAACAGTTTGGCCAACGGTTTGACTTTCGGTTTTGACCATCAATTGGTCAAGTCAAAGTTCAATTGAACTTTGCAACGTGATTGTAATCACGATGGTTATAATCCTCAGCGATTATACCTACTGATTACCACGTTAACTAGGCGTAGTGACGAGTCAAAGTTTCGGTCAAAATGCGTTTTAGCATGCATTTTGCAACGGAACTATTTTCAGGTATCAAAACCCATTGTTTTGATACCAAATTAGTTTTCTAAGTAGGTTAAACATGTTTTGACATGTTTAACTCGTCACTATTAGTTTAGTGCTTCTTTAGGGTCGTAAGTTAAGCGGTCTAAACATCCGCTTAGACTTTCGAACCCGACCCGTTTGGTCGATCATTAGGATCCGACCAAGCTTGATTAGTGATCATAGTTGCATAGGGAATAACCACTGAGGTTATACCTTATGATCACATAGGATTGGTTAGTTATTTGTTAAGTAGCTTGTATGCCCATAAGAAATGACCAAAACGCCCTTTTGAAGCATAAATCCGTATTTTACATATGTGAACATGTTTTTGACATATAATCTGATTTAGTAACATGTTTAGGTAATATTGGGCATGTAAGACTTGACATAGCACATAGTTAACCATCCGAACATAATTGCACGCTAACGACGCGTTAAAGTAGCATAAGCTACCTTAATGGGTTGTAACGGGTCGAAAGCACTTAGGTTAGGTTTCGATTTAGGATGTAGGCCTTGTTAAACCATATCACATGAGTTCCACACTCAATTGGTTTACAAGATCTCATTCTATCCGATCTTCCGATTTAGGTGTCGATTTATTTACTAGTGATCCGATTACTAGGTACCACTTGAATTTCCTTGGTTTGTCTGAGCTTCGCTAAGTTCTTTAGATCAAGGATACCCTTCTATTCAATGTGAGTACATAGTTCCCCTATTTTACTGTTTTCAATTGTTTTGGGGTGATTCATATGTATTAAAACGATTTTCAATATTTAAACGATGGTTTCAAAATCGATAAAGATGGTTTATATTAAACTAATAACGATTTCAATAATGTGAACGAACTCGATGGTTGTAATTACATAACAAATGACATTCATTAGCATTGATCAAGCCAACCAGTATTAGGTTATGGTACCATATAATCTGACAAATCCCGTTATCAGACTACACCCATGGTTATGTGTGGGGGGTTATGTAGGTAACGACCGAATCTGATGATTGTTAACTTACCCTTTGGTGGTTTGTTAATACGATAAACGAGGTGGTCGAGTCACGAAGGTTTGAATGTTATTAGCGTGACGACCAAAAGTAGTTTCACAATTAAAACGAATACGATTTTGGGACGAATTAAACGATTTGGAACGACTTAAACGATATAAACGATTTGAACGAATGATTGGTTTTGGGTAGTGATTAGATAATGGGATGGGTGTAACATGATAAAAGCATGGTAGTTACGCCGCTGGTACATCTTATATATAAGTGCTTTTATCATATTACATTTCATGTCATTATTTAGTTCACTTGGGAAACGATTTTGAAACGATATCACACAACGAGGTTTTCGAAATGATATAAACCATACGAGTTTTATTAACTGTAACAACTGTGCTTGTAATCACTATGAACAGTTCTGTTATCAATAAAACAATGTTATTTGATCACAATGTTTGTTTTGTTATGTTTTACATTTTTCATGTTTTGACTTTTATCCAATTCCAAACTCTATATCACTTTCTGGAGAGTTATACGCAAACTAGTGCGTAAACGTACTAAGTTTAATGCGACAAATACTCCGGAACATCAACATATACTTAACATACCTTAAATAACCTTTACATAACTTAGAAATAAGTTTTGAAGGCTTTGGTATGGCAAAAACAAGTTAATTCGCTTACAGGGACTAAATATGACAAACTGCGAAAGTATGTCAATTTGAACTGTAACGAACATTCCGGAACATAACCATAAGTTAAACACACCTTAAATATCCTTTACATAGCTTAGAAATAGGCTTTGAGGGGTTTGGTGTGCTAAAATAAACTTTTGGGACATTCAGGGACTAAAAGTGTCAAAAAGTGCACAAGTTTGCATTTTCGCGCATAACTTACGTTCTGAATACATCCGGACATCCAAAATTTTATGAAAGCATGACTACATTATATTTTAGTGTTCGCCTTAAGAAAAATCCATTCGTTGCGTCATTTGGATCGTTTTTCGCGCTTGTGCGCATTCCGTCGTAATTAAGCGAACATCGCGTTCGTACGGCCAAACGAACTGATATCAAACATATTTTTGAACATGTTTCAAGTCCACAATGTTTAGGCATCATTTTAGGGCCTTAAATTTGGCTTTACGGGCCTTAGAAGTGTCGGAAATGGGCTTAAACACGTGCAGGGACTGAAACTGTCATTTTTCAAACATGTTTGCTGATCAGAAGGGCCAGGCGGCCCGCATTGTGTTTGCCTGATCCTGAAGCGGGCCGCTTCCCACTATCAGACCAGATTAAATGCATTTAATCACAAGTTGCAGCTGTTTGATCCTCCACCACATGTTCTAACTTGCTTAGTCAGCTGATAAGGATGGAATTTTAGTCACCATAAGGTTCCAACACTTGTACGGTTACGATTAAGGCACGTTTTCCATGAAACGATCTTAACGGTGGTCATTTTACTATAAATACCCCATCCCCCATGCTTTAAAATCACTAGAATTTTGATCTTAGAAACTCTAAGTTGAAACCATTGTTTCATACCTGAGATTCTCGGATCGAAATTAGCATTTGGGGACCCTTCGTAAGTATTCCTTCGTTCTTTTATTGTTTTTCGAGTCTGAAAGTCAAACTTTGTTTGACTTTCTGCGTTGACCAGTAATGGTCAATGCGAAGTTCGTTTGAACTTCGCAACGTGATTGTAATCACGATGGTTATAGTCCCTTGGGACTATGCCTACTGATTACCACGTTGTCTAGGGTCGTAGGGTAAGCGATCTGATAAATCGCTTATACCTTCGAACCCGACCCAGTTTGGTCAATCATTAGGATCCGACCAAATACATTAGGTGACCATAGTATATAGGGAATAACCTTCCGAGGTTATACCTTATGGTCACATCGTTTAAGTAGTTGTATGATAGGTAGTTTATATGCCTTAGGTAAATTACCAGAATACCCTTTTCATGTATAATTGGTAATTAAGCATATGTAACCTAAACTTTTGTCACATAACTGATTATGTAACATGTTTAGGCATATAATACTTGTCATAGGACTAGTTAGACGGTCCGAACGCGTTTCACGCGCACGATGCGTTAAAGTAGCATAAGCTACCTAAACGGATCTTAATGGGTCAATAAGACTTAGGTTAAGTTTCATTTAGTATGTAGGCTTTGTTAAACCATATCACGTGAGTTCCTACACTCATTTGGTTTACAAACCCTAATGCTACCCAGTCTTCCGATATAGGTCCGGTTTATTAACATAGTTACCTATATTAGGTGCCGTTTGATTCCGAGATCTCTAGCTTTTCTTGGTGGTTATCTTTATACATCTGAGCAATCTCAAGTGAGTACATAGAACCCCTCTTTTACTGTTTTCCAAACTGTTTTGGGGTGGAACACATGTGCCTACTTGTTACTTTCATGCTTTACATGTTTTCACATCATATACCTGCTATGTTCGTTAGTACATTATAGTACATGATTTCATGACATTTCATGCTAGGTATGCCCATTTTGTGCATTACTTAGTACATCGTTTTACATGACATTTCATGCTAGGTGTGCCCATTTTGTGCATTACTTAGTACATCGTTTTACATGACATTTCACGCTATGTATGTTCATTTGATTACATACTTAGTGCATTGTTTTTCACATGCCTACATTTTGGTATGACATTTGGTTTGTTTACATGGGACAATACATTCATTAACATTAGCTACGCCGTTCGTTAGTAGGTAGTGGTACCATAGGAATTGACAACTCCCGTTCCGGACGTCCCAGGGAAAGGGGATGAAAGGAATGACCGAATTCGATGATATAAGACAGATAGACCTTTAATTTGTTTAAAGGGTTTATCACCACAGTCACAAGGCTTGGATGTATGCATTTTCACAATACCGCATAAATGTTCATATTAAATATTTGCATGCATTTACACAAAACATAGCTTTGATTTAAACCAAGTTTTGCTTCAATACTTTGTTTTTGTGCATATGGTTTAGTTGAGACATTTCACTTGCCATACATGACATTTTGACATAGACATTTTACACATAGACATTTGACAAAGACATTTGACAAAGACATTTGACATGGATATTCGACATAGACATTTGACATGGATATTTGACATAGACATTTGACATGGATATTTGACATAGACATTTGACATGGATATTTGACATAGACATTTGACATGGATATTTGACATAGACATTTGACATGGATATTTGACATGATTTACTTTTGACACATAACATGTTTGACATTTGGTTGGTTTGGTTTGATTAAATGATTAAGTAACGATGCGTGTGTAATATGATACAAGCATGGTGGATACGCCGCTGGTACTTCCTATATATAAGTGTTTGTATGGTATTACATGTCGTAACGTTATTTGAATCATTTCAGTTTGAGACATAGACATTTTATACAAATAACATACTTTTCACAAGACATTGATTTACAAACAACTTATCTTATACAAATACATTTTTACATGGTTATTTATTTAACCTGACATTTACTTATACATATCATCTGATCTTATTCTTTTCAAATGATTTACAAGACAAAGCAAATTACAAGGTTCATGACTAAACATTTTTCTTAAACATAAGTCATGAATCCTATTTTCACAAACCTATGTATCTCACGGGCATTTTTATGCTGACGTACCTATTTTCACATGTGTTTTCAGGTGCTTTTCCATAGGAAGTTGATCACTATACTAGGGCGGACCTGTGCCTTAGAGACTTTAAAAGAAGATAGACTATGTTTAATTATGTTCTAAACTCTTAAATTTCCTGTGTGCAACAATGTAACACCTTTGTTTATAAATAAAATACAACTTTGTATGCCATGGTTATGAAACAATTAATTCTGTTACAACACTCCCCGATGTTTCCGCCGCGTCTTGCATGTTATACGTGGTCGGGGTGTGACATTAACGAGTTTTAACGAGATGTTTTACGAAATGGTTTTCTAAAACAAAATGTTTTCGAGTTAAGAATCATGGCTACGAGATTTTATAAATTGTAACCATCTTGATTTGAGTTGGTTAATCATGTTGCAATACTATATACTTTTCAAAACAAGGTTTTCGAGTTATTGCAATATATATAAACGAGCCATGATTCCGATACTCTTACAAAACCTATGTGCTCGCCAGCATTTCTTTGCTGACTTTGTTTTTACATATGTTTCAGGTGATGTTGCGTGATGATTGCTAAGGAGCATGTTCACTTAGGATCTGGACGTGGCCTTAGTGACATAAAAACGATAGTAGACGATGTTTAATTTGTTTGTTTGGTTTTAAAGACAACGTACAATACTTAATAATTCAATAAAACGAAACTTTTGTACCATGGTTGTTGAAACAATGATTCTGTTACAACACTCCCTGACGTTTCCGCCACTGTTTGTTGTTTTAACGTGGTCGGGGTGTGACAAAAGAGTTGGTATCAGAGCCAATGGTTATAGGGAATTAGGTTATTAGTAATGCTTTGACCTAGACTATAACTTTCTAGGACCCCAACGCGAGTTATCTTGCGTTTAGATTTTAAAACAATACAGTCACCTATCCTTAGGTGATAACCACAACGAGAACACAATAACGAATCCGCTTCGAAAATTAATCATCTATCCTTGGATGGTTGATTGTAAGGTTTTGAACCCTCTGAATTTCCAAAATCTCGTCAAAGTTTGGGTCTAAATAATGTGAACACATGCAAACTGGAAGAGTGAATGCCTGTACCCTGAGTTTTCTGTCTAAGGCTAGAGTGTTCGTACAAATCCGCAGTATCAGACCAGTCACTCTTACCTGGGAACTCTTGGGGTGAGTGTTCACTTATAGGCGAGCATGTCTTCGGCGATACATTATTATGACCCATTTACTTTGATTAGTCACTGCGTATCATTTGTTTGTTCGAGGTAATGAACGAATGATTGCCTTCCCTGTGTTTTGGCGATATTTTCATTACCTCTTTCATTTCTCCAATTGTCGACCTCACTCGTTTCTCATGTTTCCTTGTTATACAATGCCTCCTTGACGCGATGCTCAAACTTTTACTGCTAAAGAAGTCGCAGCCCTTGTTTGCGCTTATTGACATGCTTGGCTAAATTTATAAACCACCCAGACTTGATGAATGGATTAATGTAAAGTTTTTACCGTTTTTGTTAATTGCATGGTTATTATGGATTGATTGTGTTTAATAAGCGGTTTGATTTAATGATTTGATGTATATGCATACTTTGAGTTGGTTTATTGTTATTACTTGCTTCATATGATTCTTAGTGACGGTCTATATCACAACATAGAGTCATATTAGGGTTTAGGATTTCGGTGAGTGTCTATATCACATAAGAAAACCTTAGCTCTTTAGGGAGAATTGCGCAATAACCCCTAGAAGTAATTGGTAATAATTTGCTAAGTCTTGGTGTTCTACTAGTCCTAATACCTGGGAAGTGAGGGGCTATTGGTAGGTCTTACCCGGCGAATTGCTTTAGATAGTCCTTGGAAAAGGTCATGTCTTGGTTTACCTGTCGGTTTTATTAGTCTATCAAGCCAAATTGATTACTTCAAACTACCCTAGATCTATGATTGGAAAAGAGTAGGTCAACATTAGGGTACTTACACAATAATTAGACAACTAGGAAGGCGTCTAATAACCGGTAGGATTAACAGCCTAGGTAGTTCCACAGGTTTCTCCTTGAGAAGGGTCGAGGGGCTTAGTTGGTTCTTAATAGGTTTAGTACTTTAAGATCCCGGTTCCATAATTCATGCATTTAACTTAATCGGTAATTCTTTAAAAGCAATCCAGGATTCTTGTCTAGGTGGTCTCGTTCTCATATAAGAATCGTCTTCGTCTTTATTCGTATTTAGTCTAGTTCTTAGTTAATTAATTAGTTTATATAGATTTCCTTAGTTTTCCGTAACCCCCCCCCCCTAAACAAATAAACAAGTTGAGTCGTGTCTGTCAGCGTCTGTCAGAGTCTAGTTTACGTGATTTATAGAGTCTCGTGGTTCGATATCCGGACTTCCTAGGTTATACTACATTGATCGGTACACTTTCCGATTGTGTGGTTTTAGGTCGAGTCTAGAATTAAAGATTTTTAGTGTTTAGCTTAGAGAGTCAAATTTAATTAGTTTTTATAGTCTGTTTAGCACACATCAAGTTTTTGGCACCGTTGCCGGGGACTCTTAGCAATTGCGTTCATTAGCTTTGATAGATTTACTTGACAAATACGTTCTACGTGTTTAATTTGTTTTGTGTCTTTTATTATCATCTTGTGTCTTAGTAACTAGTGTTTGTTTGCTTTTCTTGTGTTCAGGTTTTTGCTTGTAGTGGATGCCACATATGCGCTCACACGGACCGCCACCACCAGTCAAGCAGTCATCATCTCAATTGGGCCAAGGCCCACAGGTCAGTTCTTCATCCTCATCTCGGTTCCCTAATTTCGATTCCACCTCGTTACCCGCCCCACCTCCTACACCACCACCTTCGCCAAACCATTCACCTAAAACCTCACCTAAGGTTTCTCCACCCGATAGTCCTACTTCTAGTGCCTCTAGTAATCCAGAAAACTTAGAACCAATGGCCAACGCTAGGCAAACCGTCCATCAGCAAGCCACTCAGGATTTCACCAGTCTTGCTTCACCCATTACCGTTCCACCCATAGTTAGCGAGAATTCATGGCAGATTCCATCTTATGCCATGCAGGCTATAACCAATAGTATCTAATTCCATGGCCGAGACGATGAGGACGCCCCAGCCCACATTAACCGTTTCTCCCGCATCCTAGCTACTTTTAGCCTTCACGGTGCCCCTAATGATGCCACTTACTTGCAGCTTTTCCCATTTTCATTAGCCGGCCGTGCGGCTACTTGGTTGGACTCTCAACCAACCGGCACCTTCACTACTTGGGCGGGGCTTCGTCAAGCCTTTTTGAATAAGTATTTCCCGCCCGCTAAGGCCTCACGTCTTAGAGACCAAATCCACTCCTTTCGCATGGAGCCCGACGAGCCTTATTACCTTGCTTGGGAGCGTTTCCAAAACCTTTGTGCTCATTGCTCCCAGCATGGTCTTTCCGATTGGGCTTTATGTGAGAAATTTTATAACGGTCTCACCCAAGAGACTCGTGATAGGTTTGATACTAATGCGGGGGGGGGGGGGCATATGATGGGTATACTTACTGTTGCTGAGAGTTTAGAACGTTTTGAGGCATTTGCTCAGTCTCAATCCCAATCACGATCCGATCAGCGGTATCAAAGTGGTAATTCTAATACCACTACTAGTGCACCCACCCGAGGGGTGAACCATGTCACCATGGATCCTAGTTTAGCCGTTGTTTTGGAAAATGTGACTAGGGAGCTTAAGGATATAAAGGCTAAGGTAGATAAGTGTGAGTTTTACCGAGGGGGTCACGACACGAGTGCGTGTCCATTGCTTGTTGGTGAGGAGCAGGTTGATTTTGTAGGAGGAGGGTTTGGTAGAGGTCAATCTAGCGGTTTTTGTAACATCTGTGCTTGTAATCATTGTGAACAGTTCTATTATCAATAAAACAATGTTATTTGATCCCAATGTTTGTTTGGTTGTGTTTTACATTTTTCATGTTTTGACTTTTATTCAATTTCAAACTCTATATCACTTTCTGGAGAGTTATACGCAAACTGGTGCGTAAACATAAGCAGTTTAATGCGACAAATACTCCGGAACATCAACATATACTTAACATACCTTAAATAACCTTTACATAACTTAGAAATAAGTTTTGAAGGCTTTGGTATGGCAAAAACAAGTTAATTCGCTTACAGGGACTAAACTTGACAAACTGCGAAAGTATGCCAATTTGAACTGTAACGAACATTCCGGAACATGACCATAAGTTAAACACACCTTAAATATCCTTTATATAGCTTAGAAATAGGCTTTGAGGGGTTCGGTGTCCTAAAATAAACTTTTGGGTCATTCAGGGACTAAAAGTGTCAAAAAGTGCATAAGTTTGCATTTTCACGCATAACTCACGTTCTGAATACATCCGGACATCCAAAAATTTATGTAAGCACTAAAACATTTTATTTTAGTGTTTGGCATAAGAAAAATCCATTCGTCGCGTCATTTGGATCGTTTTTCGCGCTTATGCGCATTCCGTCGTAATTAAGCGAACATCGCGATCGCACGACCAAACGAACCAACATCCGGCATATTTTTGAGCATGTTTCATGTCCACAATGTTTAGGCATCATTTTAGGGCCTTAAAGTTGGCTTTACGGGCCTTAGAAGTGTCGGAAAGGGCCTTAAACACCAACAGGGACCAAAACTGTCATTTCTGAAAGTTAGTTCTGATCAGACATGGCCAGGCGGCCCGCGTAAGATCAGTGTGTATCCTTACGTGGCCTGCGTCAGTGTCCCAGATCAGATAAGATCGATTAGTCAGCAGATTACAGCTGTTTAACTCACAACCACAAACCCACACTTGCCCTTTCAGCTGATTAGGGGCCATTTTTAGTCACCACAACATTCCAACAAGTGTACGCACGAGATTAGATCACGTTATTCAAGAAACGATCTTAATGGTTCGGGAAATACTATAAATACCCCACCCCCATTTGCTTCAAACTCACAAGAATCTGATCTAAAAGACTCTAAGTTGGAACCATTGTTTCATACCTGAGTTATTTTGATCTAGATTAGCATTCGGGGACCCTTCGTAAGTATTCCTTCGTTCTTTTATTTCTTTTCGAGTCCGAAAGTCAAACTTTGTTTGACTTTCTGCGTTGACCAGTTTATGGTCAATGCGAAGTTCGTTTGAACTTCGCAACGTGATTGTAATCACGATGGTTATAGTCCCTTGGGACTATGCCTACTGATTACCACGTTGTCTAGGGTCGTAAGGGTAAGCGATCTAATAAATCGCTTATACCTTCGAACCCGACCCATTTGATCGATCATTCGGATCCGACCAAATACCTTAGGTGACCATAGTATATAGGGAATAACCTTCCGAGGTTATACCTTATGGTCGCTTCATTAAGTAGTTGTATGATAGGTAGTTTATATGCCTTAGGTAAATTACCAGAATACCCTTTTCATGTGTAATTGGTAATTAAGCATATGTAACCTAAACTTTCACTACTTAACTAATTATGTTACATAATTAAACATTTTTAGGCATATAATACTTGTCATAGGACTAGTTAGGCGAACGCTTTTCACGCGAACGACGCGTTAAAGTAGCATAAGCTACCTAAACGGGTCGTAATGGGTCGTAAGCACTTAGGTTAGGTTTCATTTAGCATGTAGGCTTTGTTAAACCATATGACACGAGTCTCCATACTCGTTTGGTTTACGAACCCTCATTCTATCTAAATCCTCCGATTTAGGTCCGGTTTATTAACATAGTTACCTATATTAGGTGTCGTTTGATTCCGAGATCTCTAACATTGCTTGGTGGTTATCTTAGGACTTCTAAGCAATCTCAAGTGAGTACATAGACCCCTCTTTTACTATTTTCCAAACTGTTTTGGGGTGAAACACATGTGCCTACTTGTTACTTTCATGCTTTCCTGTTTTCACATCATATACCGACTATGTTTGTTAGTACATTGTAGTACATGATTTCATTACATTTCATGCTATGTATGTCCATTGTGTGCATACTTAGTACATTGTTTTACATTACATTTCTGCTATGTATGTTGACTGATAGCATGCTAGCACATTGATTTACAAGACTTTTCTGCTTTGTATGTTAACTTAGCATACTTAGTACATTGTTTTCATATGACATGTACACAACTGCTATAACATTTGGTTTGCACAAACGGGTCTTTATTACGTTCATTAACATTTGCTACGCCGCTCGGTAGTAAGTAGTGGTACCATAGGACTTGACAAATCCCATTCCTGACATCCCGGGTTTGTTTGGATGTATGGAATGAGTGAATCCGAAAACATTTCTTTTGATAACCTTGACTGAAAGGGTTATCCGACTGTCTCAAGGCTTGAATGTATGCGTTAACTTACCACATAAATGTTTGTATCAATGTAACATGCATTACTTTGCAAAACATAACCTTTTGATATATTCAAAATACCTTGTTTTGTACATTTCTACATTTGGATTATGTGATAGTACTTTACTTACAATACATAACATTTGTTACACATTACTTGACTACTTTTGGACTATCAACATTTGACATGGTTTATACAAGGACTTTTTGACAATTGGTTTAAGCATAGACTTATTACATTGTTGGTTGGTTTAAGTGACTTAAGTAACGAGATGTGAGTAATATGATACAAGCATGGTGGATACGCCGCTGGTACTTCCTATATAAAAGTGTTTGTATTATATTACATATCATAGCGTTATTTAAATCATTCATTTTGGACTTATACATTATACACAAGTAACATGTTTTCACAAGACTTTGGTTTACAATACGGTTTATTTTATACAAACTCATTTTACTTGATTATTCATTTAACCATACATTATACTTTTATTTATACATATCATTTGATCTTATTGCTTTTAAATGACTTACAAAACTAAACAATTTGCAAGGTTCGTGACTGACTTTTACTAAACAACTTTTCTTAAACTTAAGTCATGAATCCTATTTTCACAAAACCTATGTATCTCACAGGCATTTTTATGCTAACGTACCTATTTTTGCATGTGTTTTCAGGAGCTTTTGCATAGGATGATGATCATGACACTAGGGCGGACCTGTGCCTTAGAGACTTAAAATGAAGATAGACTTTGTTTAATTATGTTATAAACTCTTTGATTCCTGTTTAAAACAATGTGACTCTTATGTTAATAAATAAAATACTACTTTGTATGCCACGGTTATGAAACAATTAATTCTGTTACAACACTCCCCGACGTTTCCGCCACATTTTGTATGCTATACGTGGTCGGGATGTGACAGAAGAGTTGGTATCAGAGCCAATGGTTATAGGGAATTAGGTTATTAGTAATGCTTTGACCTAGACTATAACCTTTCTAGGACCCTAACACAAGTTATCTTGTGTTTAGATCTTAAAACATGCATATCACCTATCCTTAGGTGATTATCAAAACAAGGATCCAATTTTTTCGAAACGATTTTTGAAAAACAATCATCTGTTTTTGGATAATTTATTACAAGGTTTTGAACCCTCTATTGTAAGGTTTTGAACCCACTGTTATATGGTTTTGAACCCCTTTGAGTTTTCAAAATCTCATCAAGGTTTTGGGTTTTAAATAATGTGAACACGTGCAAACTGGAAGGGTGAATGCCTGTATTCTGGGTTTTCTGTCTAGGCAAGCACTTCGTATATATCTCATCAGACGCGAGACCAGTTGTGCTTACCTAGGAATTCTAGGGATGAGTGTTCACTTATAGGCGAGCATGTCTTCGCGATACATTATTTTTGATCCATTTACTTTGATTAGTCACTGTGTGTCGTTTGTTTGCTTGGTAATGCGGACGAATGACCACCATCTTTGCTGTTGTCAATTTTTGTTTCATCTCATTCTTTTCATCCAATCATCTCACTCGTTTCCTTTCATGTTTCCTCTTTTAGAATGCCTCCTCGACGCGAAAACCAGATAGCGACTGCCGAGCTGGCAGAAATCATTGCGCAGCAGATGGCTGCTCAATTCCCAAATCTCTTTGCTCAATGGAACCAAGCCAACAACAACAACAATGGTCCATGCAATTTCAAGACTTTTAACTCGGCTAAACCACTCAAGTTTAGTGGTTCTGAAGGAGCGACTAGGCTTCTTCAATGGTTCGAGAGCATTGAGAATACTTTCCACCACGTGCAGTGTCCGTATAATCGCAAGGTCGAGTTTTCTTCGAGCGTGTTTCAGAAGAGGGCTCTTACATGGTGGAATGGGGTAATGAGAGACCGTGGTGCAGAAGTTGCTCTAGCACAGACATGGGCTGAACTTAGAGCTCTTATGATGAGGGAGTTTTGTCCTCGTCATGAACAACGAGCGTTGGAGAAGGAGTTTGATGACTTAAAACAAGATAGTGGAGAGCACAGGGCATATACTGATAGGTTTGAGGAGTTGAGTCTGCTTTGCCCGACTATGGTTACCCCACTCGACAAGGCTATCGAAAGGTACATCGACGGCCTACCTGACTCAGTGCAAGACATCATTACTGGTAGTAATCCTGCCACACTCCGTTAGGCGATCGAGTTATCAGCGACATTGACTGAGTCGCAGATTCGGAAGAATAAATTACACAGGAAGGGTGACAAGGGCAAGAAACAGTCGTCTGACAAGGAAGATAGTAAGAAAGGTCAAAACAATAATGGAAAGGATTCTGGTTCATCGAAAAGGGCAAGGAAGCGTAAGGCTTCCCAAAACTATGCCGTTACTGCACAGGCTCAAGCTGCACCAAATCAGCCTGCGCAACCACCCGCCAAGAAGCCTTATTTTGGCAATGCACCTTTGTGCAACAGGTGTAACGGCCATCACCTACCACATCTCCAATGTCGTCAATGCACTAACTGTGGGAAAAATAGTCATCTTGCCGCTACTTGTCGCATTCCTGTTAACCAGAACCAGGCAGTTCAGAACCAAGCCCAACAAGTTACTCAGCCTCTTGCTCAGCAACAAGGTCAAGCTGTACGACCTCATTTTCTTCCTGGTTCATGCTACAATTGTGGGGATCTGACCCACTACAGAAACCGGTGCCCAAGACTAGCTAACCAGAATCAGAATCAGGCTCCGGCTCGAGGTTGAGTCTTCAACATGAATGCTCAAGAGGCACAAGCAGACAATGAAGTGGTGAATGGTACGTTCTTTATTAATAATCAGCCTGCATCTGTTCTCTTTGATTCGGGTGCCGATAAGAGTTTTGTGTCATTGTCTTTTGAGTCAATGCTTCGCGTGTCTAGAACAAAACTAGGAAAACCCTTGACAGTAGAAGTTGCTAGTGGTGAACCCATTGTTCTTGATTATGTTCTACGCAACTGCCAGTTGAACCTTAACGACCATCTTTTTCTGATCGACCTCACGCCTATGCAACTTGGAAGCTTCGACGTTATTGTGGGTATGGATTGGTTAGCCAAGCATCACGCAGAGGTAGTTTGTTTTGAGAAGATTGTTCGTGTGCCGCTTCCGACAGGCGAGATCCTACAGGTTCAAGGTGAGAAACCGTCTGGTGGCCTCAAGCTCATGTCCTGTTTTAAAGCTCGGAAATATCTGCAGAAGAACTATGTGGCCTTCTTAGCACATGTTACAGCAGATAAAGACAAGGGTAAGTCTATTTCAGATATTCCTGTCGTTCGGGATTATTCTGAAGTATTCCCTGAAGACTTACCTGGTCTACCTCCAGCACGCCAAGTCGAGTTCCGTATTGATCTCGTACCTGGTGCAAATCCCATTGCCAGAGCTCCATATCGTCTTGCACCGTCTGAGATGCAAGAGTTGTCTAATCAGCTTCAGGAACTCTCTGACAAAGGTTTCATCCGTCCTAGCTTTTCACCTTGGGGTGCTCATGTTCTTTTTATCAAGAAGAAGGATGGATCCTTTAGGATGTGTATCGATTATCGTGAGCTTAACAAGCTTACCATCAAGAATCGATATCCCCTACCGCGCATCGATGATCTCTTTGATCAGTTACAAGGTGCTTCTTATTTTTCGAAGATTGATCTGCGTTCCGGGTATCATCAACTTCGTGTGCATGAAGAAGATATTCCCAAGACAGCGTTCCGTACTCGTTATGGGCATTATGAGTTCACAGTCATGCCATTCGGTTTGACTAATGCTCCTGTTGTTTTCATGGACTTAATGAATAGGGTCTGCAAGCCTTATTTGGATCAGTTCGTCATTGTTTTTATTGACGATATCTTGATATACTCTAAGACACGAGCTGATCATGAGCAACATCTTCGTCTTACTCTGGAACTCCTAAAGAAAGAGCAACTTTTCGCCAAATTCTCCAAGTGTGAATTCTGGCTTAAAGAGGTTCAATTCTTAGGACATATTGTCAACGAACAAGGTATTCATGTAGATCCCTCCAAGATCAGTGCGATTAAGGATTGGGATACGCCTACTACTCCTACTGAAGTTCGTTCTTTTCTTGGTCTAGCGGGTTATTATCGCCGCTTCATTGAAAACTTCTCAAAGATTGCAGTTCCTCTAACTGCTCTAACTCAGAAGAACAAACCCTTTGATTGGGGATTCAAACATGAGGAAGCTTTTCAAAACTTGAAGCAGAAGCTTTGCGACGCGCCTGTTCTGACTTTGCCTGAGGGCAATGATGATTTCGTCGTTTATTGCGATGCATCTAAACTGGGTCTTGGCTGTGTTCTGATGCAAAGGAACAAAGTCATAGCATATGCCTCGAGGCAGTTGAAGATACATGAGAAGAACTACACCACTCATGATCTTGAGTTGGGTGCAGTTGTTTTTGCTCTAAAGATCTGGAGACACTATTTATACGGTACAAAATGTGTGGTTTTCACGGACCACAAAATCCTTCAGCGTATCTTCGATCAGAAAGAACTCAACATGAGGCAACGACGTTGGGTTGAGCTTTTAAACGACTATGACTGCGAAATTCGCTACCATCCTGGTAAGGTGAATGTCGTAGCTGATGCATTGAGTCGTAAGGAACGTACTAAGCTTCATTGTGTTCATGTTCAATCTGTTATTCAAGCTCGATCCGATATCCAATCCCGCATTTCTCAGGCTCAACAATCTTGTGTTTCACAAGGTTGGATGGATAACGAATTTCCCTATCACATAACACCTGCTCTGGAACTGAAGGACAATGGATCGTATTACTTCATGGACCATTTGTGGGTCCCAAGCCAGGATGATCTTCGTACCTTGCTTATGGATGAAGCCCATAAGTCTCGTTATTCTATTCATCTGGGCTCAGATAAGATTTATAAGGATCTTCGTATTCAGTATTGGTGGCCTGGTATGAAGAAAGACATTGCCTTATACGTATCAAAATGCCTTACTTGTCTTAAGGTTAAGGCTGAACATCAACGTCCTTCGGGTTTATTGGTGCAACCAGAGATCCCAGTTTGGAAATGGGAAAACATTACTATGGATCTCATTACTAAACTTCCGCGCACAAAGAAAGGTCATGATGCCATCTGGGTAGTCATTGATCGTCTTACAAAGTCAGCACATTTCTTGCCAATCCGTGAGGATTTTTCTGCTGACAAACTTGCTAAAATCTATGTGGATGAAATTGTAGCTCGACATGGTGTTCCTTTGAACATCATTTCTGACAGAGATGCTCGTTTCCCTTCTCATTTTTGGAGAACCATGCAATCTGCTATGGGGACCCAACTTAATCTGAGCACAGCTTATCATCCGCAAACGGATGGTCAATCTGAAAGAACAATCCAGACTCCAGAGGATATGCTTAGAGCTTGTGTGATCGATTTTGGTGGTAGTTGGGATTCACATCTTCAGTTGATTGAATTCTCCTACAACAACAGTTATCACACCAGCATCAAAATGGCTCCTTTCGAAGCTCTCTATGGTCGAAAATGTCGTTCACCAGTCTGCTGGAATGAGATCGGCGAGGCTCAGCTTACTGGACCTGCCCTCATTTTAGAGACAACTGATAAGGTCAAGAAAGTTCGTGATAACCTTCAGACAGCTAGAAGCCGTCAAAAGAGTTACGCGGACCCAAAACGCAAACCCTTGGAATTTCAAGTCGGTGATCGAGTATTACTTAAGGTCTCACCTTGGAAAGGTGTGATCAGATTTGGAAAGAAAGGAAAACTTGCACCTAGATATGTTGGACCATTCAAGATCGTCGAAAGAATCGGTAAGGTAGCCTACAGACTTGAGTTACCTCCTGAACTTGGAAATATTCATCCAACCTTTCACGTGTCCAATCTCAAGAGGTGTTTAGCTGATGAGAACCTCCACATACCACTTGACGAAATTCGTGTTGACAAAACACTGAAATTTGTTGAGAAGCCAGTGGAAATCATGGAACGTGAAGTCAAGTGGCTTAAACGCAAGCGCATTCCTTTGGTCAAAGTTAGATGGGAAGCTAAACATGGACCCGAGTTTACTTGGGAACGCGAAGATCAAATGAAGGCGAAATATCCGCATCTTTTCACACGAGTTTCCTCTAAATAAATTTCGGGACGAAATTTCCACAAGTAGGGGAGACTGTAACATTTGTGCTTGTAATCATTGTGAACAGTTCTATTATCAATAAAACAATGTTATTTGATCCCAATGTTTGTTTGGTTGTGTTTTACATTTTTCATGTTTTGACTTTTATTCAATTTCAAACTCTATATCACTTTCTGGAGAGTTATACGCAAACTGGTGCGTAAACATAAGCAGTTTAATGCGACAAATACTCCGGAACATCAACATATACTTAACATACCTTAAATAACCTTTACATAACTTAGAAATAAGTTTTGAAGGCTTTGGTATGGCAAAAACAAGTTAATTCGCTTACAGGGACTAAACTTGACAAACTGTGAAAGTATGCCAATTTGAACTGTAACGAACATTCCGGAACATGACCATAAGTTAAACACACCTTAAATATCCTTTATATAGCTTAGAAATAGGCTTTGAGGGGTTCGGTGTGCTAAAATAAACTTTTGGGTCATTCAGGGACTAAAAGTGTCAAAAAGTGCATAAGTTTGCATTTTCGCGCATAACTCACGTTCTGAATACATCCGGACATCCAAAAATTTATGTAAGCACTAAAAAATTTTATTTTAGTGTTTGGCATAAGAAAAATCCATTCGTCGCGTCATTTGGATCGTTTTTCGCGCTTATGCGCATTCCGTCGTAATTAAGAGAACATCGCGATCGCACGACCAAACGAACCAACATCCGGCATATTTTTTAGCATGTTTCATGTCCACAATGTTTAGGCATCATTTTAGGGCCTTAAAGTTGGCTTTACGGGCCTTAGAAGTGTCTGAAAGGGCCTTAAACACCAACAGGGACCAAAACTGTCATTTCTGAAAGTTAGTTCTGATCAGACATGGCCAGGCGGCCCGCGTAAGATCAGTGTGTATCCTTACGCGGCCCGCATCAGTGTCCCAGATCAGATAAGATCGATTAGTCAGCAGATTACAGCTGTTTAACTCACAACCACAAACCCACACTTGCCCTTTCAGCTGATTAGGGGCCATTTTTAGTCACCACAACATTCCAACAAGTGTACGCACGAGATTAGATCACGTTATTCAAGAAACGATCTTAACGGTTTGGGAAATACTATAAATACCCCACCCCCATTTGCTTCAAACTCACAAGAATCTGATCTAAAAGACTCTAAGTTGGAACCATTGTTTCATACCTGAGCTATTTTGATCTAGATTAGCATTCGGGGACCCTTCGTAAGTATTCCTTCGTTCTTTTATTGCTTTTCGAGTCCGAAAGTCAAACTTTGTTTGACTTTCTGTGTTGACCAATTTATGGTCAATGCGAAGTTCGTTTGAACTTCGCAACGTGATTGTAATCACGATGGTTATAGTCCCTTGGGACTATGCCTACTGATTACCACGTTGTCTAGGGTCGTAAGGGTAAGCGATCTAATAAATCGCTTATACCTTCGAACCCGACCCATTTGGTCGATCATTAGGATCCGACCAAATACCTTAGGTGACCATAGTATATAGGGAATAACCTTCCGAGGTTATACCTTATGGTCGCTTCATTAAGTAGTTGTATAATAGGTAGTTTATATGCCTTAGGTAAATTACCAGAATACCCTTTTCATGTGTAATTGGTAATTAAGCATATGTAACCTAAAATTTCATCACTTAACTGATTATGTTACATAATTAAACATTTTTAGGCATATAATACTTGTCATAGGACTAGTTAGGCGAACGCGTTTCACGCGAACGACGCGTTAAAGTAGCATAAGCTACCTAAACGGGTCGTAATGGGTTGTAAGCACTTAGGTTAGGTTTCATTTAGCATGTAGGCTTTGTTAAACCATATGACACGAGTCTCCATACTCGTTTGGTTTACGAACCCTCATTCTATCTAAATCCTCCGATTTAGGTCCGGTTTATTAACATAGTTACCTATATTAAGTGTCGTTTGATTCCGAGATCTCTAACATTGCTTGGTGGTTATCTTAGGACTTCTAAGCAATCTCAAGTGAGTACATAGACCCCTCTTTTACTGTTTTCCAAACTGTTTTGGGGTGAAACACATGTGCCTACTTGTTACTTTCATGCTTTCCTGTTTTCACATCATATACCGACTATGTTTGTTAGTACATTGTAGTACATGATTTCATTACATTTCATGCTATGTATGTCCATTGTGTGCATACTTAGTACATTGTTTTACATTACATTTCTGCTATGTATGTTGACTGATAGCATGCTAGCACATTGATTTACAAGACTTTTCTGCTTTGTATGTTAACTTAGCATACTTAGTACATTGTTTACATATGACATGTATACAACTGCTATAACATTTGGTTTGCACAAACGGGTCTTTATTACGTTCATTAACATTTGCTACGCCGCTCGGTAGTAAGTAGTGGTACCATAGGACTTGACAAATCCCATTCCTGACATCCCGGGTTTGTTTGGATGTAAGGAATGACTGAATCCGAAAACATTTCTTTTGATAACCTTGACTGAAAGGGTTATCCGACTGTCTCAAGGCTTGAATGTATGTGTTAACTTACCACATAAATGTTTGTATCAATGTAACATGCATTACTTTGCAAAACATAACCTTTTGATATATTCAAAATACCTTGTTTTGTACATTTCTACATTTGGATTATGTGACAGTACTTTACTTACAATACATAACATTTGTTACACATTACTTTACTACTTTTGGACTATCAACATTTGACATGGTTTATACAAGGACTTTTTGACAATTGGTTTAAACATAGACTTATTACATTGTTGGTTGGTTTAAGTGACTTAAGTAACGAGATGTGAGTAATATGATACAAGCATGGTGGATACGCCGCTGGTACTTCCTATATAAAAGTGTTTGTATTATATTACATATCGTAGCGTTATTTAAATCATTCATTTTGGACTTATACATTATACACAAGTAACATGTTTTCACAAGACTTTGGTTTACAATACGGTTTATTTTATACAAACTCATTTTACTTGATTATTCATTTAACCATACATTATACTTTTATTTATACATATCATTTGATCTTATTGCTTTTAAATGACTTACAAAACTAAACAATTTGCAAGGTTCGTGACTGACTTTTACTAAACAACTTTTTGTTAAACTTAAGTCATGAATCCTATTTTCACAAAACCTATGTATCTCACAGGCATTTTTATGCTGACGTACCTATTTTCGCATGTGTTTTCAGGAGCTTTTGCATAGGATGATGACCATGACACTAGGGCGGACCTGTGCCTTAGAGACTTAAAATGAAGATAGACTTTGTTTAATTATGTTATAAACTCTTTGATTCCTGTTTAAAACAATGTGACTCTTATGTTAATAAATAAAATACAACTTTGTATGCCACGGTTATGAAACAATTAATTCTGTTACAACACTCCCCGACGTTTCCGCCACGTTTTGTATGCTATACGTGGTCGGGGTGTGACAGTTTTGGTAATAAAAATAATTTTGGGTTGGGTTGGCGTAATAATAATAATAATAATCTTGCTAATAATAACAATTTCCGCTCAAATGGACCCCCTGGCTTTCAAATGGCTCAAAACCCAAATAGGGGCCAAAGTTCACTTTTTGGTGGGGGTTCAGGTGGGCAGTTCAACAAAGGTTTCAATGGGCAGGTCAAGGATGGGGGGTCAAATAACCAGGGTCAAACAGGTCAAGGTTCAAGCTATGATCTAGGGGGTAGCTTAGAAAGGATGGAGTCCATGATGAGTCAACTAATTGTTAGGGATCAAACCACTCAAAAAACCCTTAGTGAACACGATCTCATGCTTAAGAACCACCAAGCCTCATTCCAAGACCTTCAAAGAGTTGTAGGGGATATGTCTAGAAAATTAGAAGAGAGGCTACCCGGTCAATTTACGGATAACACCCAACCGAACCCTAATGCCCATGCTAAAGCCATTACCACCCGTAGTGGTAAAACCATAGGAAACCCTAGGGTCGAGGAGAGAGTAGTTGATGAAGAGGAGGAGACAGATGAAGAGTGATGGTGATAGACTGAAGCAGCATATATCCTTTCATGATAATTTTACTTTATGTTGTTTTAGTAGTTCGATTGGGTTGTATTAGTAAGACATATGTTTTTATTTTTTCGTTTGAACTTCGGATGTTGGTACGTTGAACGTTTGGTAGTTGTTTGGTATGGTATGTTTGCTTTAGGTTGATGATTGGAGCCGCTTTCCGTTCGTGTGAGAGAGAGTTTGGTATTGTTTGCTGAGCACGTTCGGTATTGGAGGGCTTATATGGAAACGACTGGCACTTTGACAGTCTCACATACTCAGCTAAGTCGTTTCCCTTTTGTTGTTGTTGTATATTTTTATTTATTTCGTATGCAGTTTTATTTTTAGGTAGTTGTTGAGTTATATTTTCGTTCTTGCATTAGGGACAATGCAATCTCTAAGTGTGGGGATGGGATACGTGTAAATAATCGAGTCTTAATATGAAAAAAAATTAAAAAAATTTTGAAAAATCCAAAAAAAATAAAAAATCAGAAAATGTCTTTCGAATAAAAAAGAAGTTTGCAAATTAAAGCGGAAAATGATAGAAAAGATGAATTTTTGCTCGGGGTCGAATAATAATAATAAGAGATTAAAATAAATCGAGTTTGGGTCTAGTTAGGGATATGTGGATAGGCCCGGGTTTGGTTTTAAGTCCCTTTGAGTTAATATACCTTAATTGTCGGTCTGCTAGTGGGTTTTCGCCTGGGAGATATGGGAAACTAAAAATGCCAATAAGAGTATAAGGGGCACCGTTATAAGTTAAAACCGTTAGAGTTTGTGATTATGAAAAAAAATAGAATAAAAAGTGAGCTAGAAACTAAATGAAAGTAATGCATTCTTATGTAGTCTGAGCTGGGGATAGTGACTTTACAGTAAGATTACCGCTAGGGTGTGTGAAATCGACTGTGCAAAGAAAGAAAAAAAGTACCGAAACCTAAGTAATCTGTGGTTGGGGATAGCTACTCTACAGCCGGATTGCCTCTTGGTTAGGGAAAGCATCGTCTAGACTCACGAAAGAAAGGAAAAAAATGAAAAAAATGAAAAAAAAAGAAGAAAAAGTTGATTGTAAACTCTCTTGGTTTTGATATAAGATGGTTAGGAATTGATCCAGTGATCATTCTTTTAGTCCTATAAGCTTGAGGTGGGAGTAGGTGGACCGTTGATTCTAGCGTGAGGCCCTAGGTAGATTGACCGCACTTAAATTAAAATCACATGATAAGGGCTTAGGACCGGACTTGGGTTTAAGGGGACAAGTATATTCGCAATCGCAGCTAATGCAAGCCTTGGTTTTAATTAAATATACCTATGCTTTTGACCCGAGTGATTAGTCATCTATGATTCCGTTGCATAATTCTTTTTCGAGGACGAAAAAAGAGTAAGTGTGGGGATGTTTGATGTACTGCAAAGTACATATGTTTATAGTGTATATTTTGGTCAGTTTTCGGTTATTTTGAGTCTAGTTTAGGTTAGAATTTCGATACTGCTGACGTTAAGCATTGATTTCAGGTCCCGTAGCTTAAAGTGATGAAAAACGAGTCAAAACGAGCAGTTTGGAGGAAAAACGGGATTCGAACGCGAGTTGGAAAGCTGGAAATCAAGGAAATAATAAAATATTCATGAGAGGGAGGCGTCGCGTGACGCCAAGACCCTAGGTGTCACGCCTAGCCCCTGTTTCGCAGATCTGGTGATTTGTTGCTAGGGTTTTGAAGGGAATTTCCAAGAAAAACAAAGGCGAACCCTAATTTCGAAAATCAGACATCTTTTGGCATTGAGATAGCATTCTTGGAGCACAATCGGAGATCTCAAGTCTTTGGAATCATTGGTTTTAAAGACAACGTACAATACTTAATAATTCAATAAAACAAAACTTTGTACCATGGTTGTTGAAACGATGATTCTGTTACAACACTCCCCGACGTTTCCGCCACGGTTTGTTGTTTTAACGTGGTCGGGGTGTGACAGTACCAAACTTCGACGATTAATTGTTCTATAACATGCTTCCTCGGTAATACAGATTCACATTTTGCTGATAATTCAAGTTGTTCATCTTATTTTGTTTTTGAAGTTCCAGCTCATGTCCTTCCCGCTTTTCAATCAATATGTCTAAAGTCATCTCATCAAACTTTGAATCATTTTTCAGAATCATGAGAAAGGTTTGCCAATCATTTACATGCGGTAATGCCTCAATGAGTTTGTCGATGATTACTTCTTTGTCCTTTATGATATCAAATCTTTCAAGCTCAATTTTCAGATGACAGAAACGTTCTATCATCTATCGAGCATTCTCACTCTTCAGACAGTTGAACATATCAAACTCTTTTTTAAGCAATGATTTTTTGTTCATCACTATCTCTTTTCCACATTCAGCTTTTATTTTCAGTGCCTCCCAAATTGATTTTGAGGTTTCATTATGTTGGAGTAACGAAAGAATATCATCCCTAACTGGTTGTTGTATCAAAGCAATCATTCTTTGTTCATTTGAGAATACCTTTTTATCATCATCTTCATATTGTTCAAGTGGAATTTCTTCTTGGTTATCATTTTTAGGTTTAGTATACCCGAATTTTAATAAAAACCAACTTTCATAAGCATAAGCTTTCACCCAATTATCAAATATGTATTTCCACCTGTTATAATCTTCTATATTCATTAGTTTAGGTGGTCTTTGGTGAGTTCTGTACACACTATCAAAGTTCAAACTTTCAGAAATAGCATTTGAGATGCTCTTTGGTGTGGGTGTTGTAACGGATGTGAAAGCATCGTAAAGTTCGTCATAAAAATCCTCTTCCATGATTTTGAGATACTTGAGAATCACCTGCAAGAATCAACAAACACTTAAATAAACTTTGAAAATCAAATAATATCAAATCTTGATCCACGCGGATAGAGTATCTAGATCCGTGCGGATGAATAATTCTTGATTCTCACCAATGAACGAGACCCTAGATCCGTGTGAATACAACTAAGTAGATCTGTGTGAACTTGTTTAAGACCTGATCCGTGCGAATCAACTCACTAAAACCCAGATCCGTACATACACTTCAGCGAACACATGTTGTCGAGTTTTGATAGTTTTTTCAAAAAATTTCAATGTTTTAACTCGAATTTAGATCTGAAACTTTCAAGGGTTGTTTAAAATGTGATTTCGCACAACATGTTTGAAAATCAGCCGATTTTAACCGTGAATTTGTTTTTTAAACTAAAAAAAATGTAGAAGAAGAATGAGTAGAAAATGATGAAATTCAGCTCTGATTTGCTTGAATCTTCTTGTTTCTCTGTATCTTCAGTCCTTGCCATCAATCTCCTACTCTGATACCACTTAAGGGTGCGTGTTTGGACCGAATCCAATGTTATTGAATGTACTATTGATTGCGAAGATCTCGTATCTTGTGCGGAATCCAAGTACGAGAGTGGATTGAACAAGAACAAGCTAATTATAATGTGATTTCTATTAGTGATTTGAAAGTACAAGAACCGTGAAATCACTTGGACAGAGTTTCCCCACTAAAGTCCACAAGCATGTAAATGAACAAGACAATTACACCCTATTCATAGGAGTTCCAGGTCCGCACCAAGCCTAGCACGGATGGACATGCTCATGCGGATTAACACAACGCAGGTTCGTGCGGACCAGCCTATGCACTGGTTCGTGTGAACTCACTATAAACCCTAATTTTGTGCCCTGCTCGTGCGGATGTACATACGTGAATGTTTTTCTACACTTTAAACCATGTCTTGTTCTAACATTTTAACTACGACTCGATATATTTGACATTCAAGCTTGTAATTGACGGAAGCGATAGACATAGTGCATTCACAGTATCAATGACGTGGTGCCATGTAGGTATATTTTTTAAGATATATTTTAGCTCTTTTTACTCACGAATCAAGTTTTAAATTTATAAAACATGATATAATACTATCACTCTACACACACGTTAGGGCAAGTGCACCCATCACGGACGTAGTATAGTGATGGAAAGATACCGAGATCGTCAAAGGACACAAGAGCTTTTAGTACCGGCTTATCGTTAACGTCTAAGCTAACCAAATTTTGATGAAAAGGTTTTGAAAAAGATAAACTAAAAATAAAATATAAGGAAAAACAAATAGACAAGAAGGAATCACTTGGTTCCAACTCCTCTTTTATGTATCCTTTGATGATTTCCGCACTTTAGGTATTTTAAGAAATTATCTTTAAGTTATAGTACTACGCCCCCTTCCAGGCAGCGTTATCCTCAACCTATTGGTCTGAGCCAGTAGGGATACAGTCCCGCAAGGTCAGATTATTGAAAGATATTTAAGTAAGTTATTAATGCGAAAAGTGGTAGGCCCCCTTCCAGGCAGCGTTACCCCTCAACCCTTTGGTCTGAGTCGGCAGGGATATAGTCCTCGCAGTGTTGGTTTAAAGTTTTAATAGTAGTTTATAGATAAGGGATTCAAGCGGTTTCTTACTTCTCCCGAGGGGAACAGTACCGCCCACTCGTGAAGTCTTACTAAGCTTGAACCAGGTTCTCGCAGGATCCATACACACTGAATGAGACATAGAATTACCCAACCACCCTTCTAACCCCCTTCCAAGTAATTAACATGCTTTATATAGACCGTAAAGACATGAATGTGTGAATCAACGACACATGAAGAATGGTTAAATAAATTCGCCTTACATATAAAAAACTATTTATTAAAGTCATTAATACATACCCAAATAAAAAGGAGCCAAAGATTGGAAATCAAAAAGTAATACATAAAAGATTTGTCTTCACTAAGTGATGTAAGAGTTTAGCCAAGCATGGCCTTTGTTTGACAAGAACTCTTACGATCGATCTTGGATCCAAAGACGACTACACACTCTAGATGATGGAAGATGGATGATTGTGATGGGTGTTGGTGTTGTAGTGGTGGCAAGTGTGAGAGAAGTGGTTTGCGAAGGGATGGATTGGAATGGAACCAAGCACCCCAATTATAGCTGAAGTCAGACGATCAACACGGCCCATACCCGCTTAGCATGGCCCCGTGGCCATCCTTCTCTCTCTTCCTCATTAACTGTAGTGTCAGGTCTTATACTAACACGGCCTCGTGTGTCAACGGCACGGCCCGTGGCCATTGTACTTGCTGTACTATATCAGATTCTGCAAATCTTAGAGTTGACCACACCCCGTGTTGCCTTAGCACGGCCCCGTGTTGGTGGTCTGGTTTGTCCTTTGCTGTTGTCTTTTCTGCTACAGAGAATCTTGCCTTGGGCACAACCCATGCCTGGTTAGCACAGCCCCATGCCAGAGCTTCTGACCTTGTTATTTTGTTGGTTTGGATGTGGATGGGGGCATGGAAAGTTGTGTCAATCCTCCTTCTTTGTATTTATGTTGGTTTTTGTTGTTATTTTGCTCCTTTTGTGTGTTTAATCTCTTTTGACCCTGTAAATAAAAAAGGAACAAAGAAACAAGCTTTTTCCAACATTAGTACCGAAAAATGGTTGATTTTACGTCGTATTTGATATAATTTATATGTTGTATTTTACGTACATCAAATACCCACACACTTGAATCTTTGCATGTCCTCAAGCAGAACTCTATAATATGGCTTACACACCCAAACAGAATAGGTAGAAGAGAAGGTTTTAGGCTTATCTTTAGAGTGTCGGGAATCCAAGTTCTAAATTTATTTTGTTTTTATTTTATTTACAATCTTATTCGTCATGATTTATTTAAAACACAAACTAAGAAAAAAATATTTTTTTTTGGACATAACATGCCTTTATAAAATTTCATTTAGTTATATACAATTTTACACACCTCACAAGTGGTTACTCAACACTCGGCCGAAGTTGTGTAAGTGAAAACACTCGTGCCCGGTTTGGAACTTACTCCTACCATAGGCTTGACAAACAATCAAACATCCTCCTTTTTGACGTTTAATCATTGTAAATATTAAGAGGGATTTTAAAGGGTTGGTTGTGGTTTGGGTAAATGTGTATTATTGAAATAGCAGAAGATGTAAAGAGTATCGGTTTTTCCATTGCTTTGTGGCTTGGCAAAAAATACTTTGTTTTTTTGTACCAAAGTTGAAACTGAGCCATGCTTGTAATTTTATAACCGATATTTTTACAAAAATCAAAGGTGAAAATAAAAGGTCTGCGGATGTGGGTGTTTTTGCAAAAATATTGATTTTTGCGAGTTTTAGAAATGAAAGGGTTAAGGCTCAAAGGGGTTTATCTAGGGGGATGTTTTTGGTAAAGAAAAAAAATAAAGGTTTTGAAGCGAAAAATGGGTTTGATCCTAATGCCTCCATCATTTACTTACTTGGATTTGTGTCGGTAAGGACTTTAAACGTATTGCTTTGGTAAGTTCTAGATTTGTAAGAACCAAACGGGCTATGCACACAAGAAACGAAAATTGAGCAATTAGTATAGATGTGTATTTATATGCTCGGTAAACGATCAAAACTCACTTTTGTGGAAAAAAGGGGTTATAGTGTAAAAATGTATATGTAATTAAATTTTACAAAGATTTGTTATGCTCGTTTTTAACAGTTTCCTTAATTGGTTCTTTTTATCACAACGCTATCAGGTGGAAATTAGTAAAAACACAATTTTTAGAACTTATTTTACCCAACAAAACCAAGATAAGTAAAAAAATAAAAAATAAATCGAAAAAGTTTCGGGTGATTAGCGGTTTTCCAATGTGAGTTTTGTGTAAGGCTTGTTTTTAGGACAAATGATTCGGGGTTTTATCATCCCCCCACACTTAAATTACACATTGCCCTCAATGTGTCCCAAATAGAATTTATTTTGGTTAAATGTGTAAAAAGTGTGTGAAAATAACAATTTTTTGGTTACTGGCACTTGCAGCACGGGGGCGTGCTATGGGGACACGACCCCGTGTCCAAAGTGCCATTAACAATTTTTGAACAGAAGACTTACAGTATGGTGGACACGGGGGCATGCTGGATGAGCACGGCCAGTGCCACCTTCTCGCCAGAAAATTTTGGACATCAGACAGTTGAGCACGGGGTCATGCAGACACTGGTTTGCAGACTTTGAGGCGGGAGGCTCTGTTTTACCTGCATGGGTTCCATTTTTCATCATCTGTTTGGTGTTTTCAATTTCTTTCACACATTTATTAAGACCATCATCAATCATACTTCCATTTCATTGAAAATAAAAGACAAGTGCAAGGAAATAAAAATTACAAACCTACATTAACCTAAGCTAGATAGATTCTTGAGGAATGCCTCCACGAGATCTTTATTTAAAAACCCTATAGCTACTTTCCTAGATCTAAGAATGTTAGTCGTCGGAGGACTGAGCTATTTCCAGAAGCACTCTATTAGAGGTCATTGAGCATCTCCTCTATCTCCCTTTGAAGGAAGATATAAGGCTCCTCTTCGACCTCTTGTTGAGGTGGTGGAGCAGTATTTACTGGAACCTCAAAGGCGATATTGAGAGGGGGAGGTTCCAGGATCTCGTCATCCCATCCGGTGGGTTGAATGACCTTGTTTACATCGTTGTAATCTTCTTGTGGCTAGATCGGTTCCATTGGAGACATGGCCAAGATGTTCAACCTTTGGTGTAAATGGTTGATCTCCCTGAAGCAATCTTCTAGGCCCATGGAGAGGTAGTTCACCCGGTCGATAAGAACCTCTTCCACCATGGTCATTTCTTCGAGAGACTCCCTTAAAGCACTCACGTATCTAACGAGAGTAGCCTCAAGAGAGAGTCTCCTCCCTCTTCGATTATTCTTTGAGCTATTTGATGAAGTCCCGCTCTGTTGGCTCGACATTCTAGGAAAGATGACAAACTGTTAACAATTTTTGGAACAACAGACAACTCAGCATGGCCCCGTGCTGCACCACCAGCTCTGAAATGCTTAGCTCAAGAAATTTCATTTTAAGTTACATTTGTTTGATTTTTGATTTTCTTAACGTAAATAACTTAAAATAATGTCTTACTATAGTAGAATTGCAAAACTTTGAGCTAAGAATCAAACTTTTGAACCTCATATTGAAGTTTTTGAGGTTGAAGCTTTAAGCTTTAATGGAGTTTTGGTGAAAGGAAGAAGAAGAAGAAAGGACCAAAAGAAGTAAAGACAAGAAGGTTAAATGAAACCTTTTCAAGAACATACCTTTTAGAGTATATGTGCAAGATCTGGAGGATCTTGGTCTTTTTGGAATGGTTCCAAACATTCTCCTCAAAGTTGACTTTATAGATAGTGACAGCACGTCGACACGGCCCCGTGCCTAGACAACACGGCCCCGTGTCACCTGCATGAGTCAGAGAACGTTGTCTGTTAGTGAGACACGGGCCACGTCATCATCGACACGGCCCCGTGTTGGAAAGTACGAGGGGCACGACTATAACACCCATCTTTAAAGGACAGAATTAATAATATATAACATGCATTTAGTACAAAAATTTCGAGTTTACAAAAATCTTTTTAGTTTTAAGTTCATACTTGATCATAACATTCAAGTCTACATCCTACTAGATAAACTTTCAAAACATAATTTCAAGTGTTTACATGTCACTATAAGAAAATAGACAAAATGCAGAAGCTTTGTTCGGTGTGTTCGGTTCTTGACATGGCTTGATCATCCTCCGGGGTCTAAAGTGCATCTTTACCTATCATACAATTTCATTTAAATGATTAGAAATCAAGGCATTTGAACAAAATAATTAAATACAAGAAATTATATATTTTGTTTTCAGCCCCTTCACCCGCCCGTGTCAAAAGTTCACCCGCCCGTGTCAACTCTGCACGTTTATTTTTCACCCAATTTACATCCAAACCTATCCAAACTCATTTTAATCGCTTGGGGTTCGTTTCTTAACATGTCTAAGCTATCATCCATTACCCGGATCCATTATTCATATAGTTTACGCTCCCGTTACAAGGTTTATGTTTTGCTTTATTTTGACCCGTTTGTTTACAAGTTCAACAACTTGTTTTGTGTTATCTCATGTCTTCGGCCATTTTACCCAATCCCAGGTTTACCCACTATATCGTTTCGCTCCCTTCAAGAGGGACACTTACACAATAATCATCACGCTTGTTTTCAAGGATTTAAACATGCTTTTCTAAAGCATTTGACAAGTAAAAATTCCGAACTTTAATCCCTCTACAAGGGTTCATGTTTTTGAAACAAGTTAGCGTGTCCGCTTCACTGCTTATGCCTTGTTTATAACCAATCAACAAGAGATGGTCATTGACTTCGACGTTTACAACTCAACTTGTTTTGACCCGTTTGGATGCCAAATGGAGACCACCATTTCAAGACATTCATTCCAAACTCTATTTGTAACTCATGTTTTGACCCGTTTTATTTGTCTAGGGCAGTTCGTCACTTCCGTGACTTAACGGGTTTTCTTGTTTGGCTAAATTCCAATACGACTAACTAGAATAAATAAATAACATAATGTAACGAAACCATAGGTCGCGTACCTTTAGTGCACACCTTTCAAACGCGTATCCCCTCCGGCTGTCCGCTAGACGATCCGGATTCCTTGCCTAAAGAGTTCAATTCAAAATAAATTTAGAACTCTTTCATATGCCTTAACGCACAATTCTCTATAATAATCGAATCTGCGTTTTCACCCAACTTTTTACATTTTAATTCTCATTTAGGCGTTTTATCAAACACCTAGCGGGTCAAATTTTTACATAATCATAACCAAGTTCAAGACTTGTAATTTTCATCTAAACCAACTTCAATTAGGCACATTTACACATGTTTTAACTTCTATATTTCAGAATTTACCTCTTAGAACTCAGATTACACTAGAACAAGAATCACAATCCTAGTGTTCATCAAGTTTCTATAAACTTATTAGTCACCTACATTGGTGATTATAAACCTTACAAGCCTCATGCAAGATTATGATAAGAAATCATCTAGGGTTTATCCCTAGACACCATATTACTTCTAATTTCACCCATGCAAGACATAATCAAGCTCAATTTCAGTTCCTCTCAATTAACCTAGAATTTGAGATGAATCAAAACATCAAGATTTTACATACCTTATGATCCCTTCAACTAGGTGATCATTAATTTGTGCTTGAAAATCGATTTGGACTTGATTATGACCTTCAATTGATCAATTTTGTGGAAGCTAGGGTTTGGTGAGGAGCTTATGTCGCCCCCTGCGTTTCCTGGTCGACCAGACACACCTCTTGTGTGTGTTTGGTATGTTTTAATTTGTTTTAATTGAATTAAGTTTCAAGTTATACAACATAGGTCCCTTCATTTTTATTTAGTTTATATTTTGGCATTTTAAATTCATTCATGCTTTAAAACAAGTCAACTAACTAACTGGGTTGTTTATTTCCTAGTTAGCTCATTCTCGTTTATTTGTGCTTTATAAATTTCGAATATAAAGTTTTATAAATTCCGGGGTGTTACAACGACCCCATGTTAGTCTAACACTGTAAGACCCTTACTATTAATTAACGGTTTTCGTATAGTTTACGAAAATAAACATGTAATTATGATTACATATACGTTGAAAATTACGGGTAAATTAAAACTTTTACAAATTTAAAAATAATACTACATAATGTAATTGATTTCGTCATTTTAAAATAACGACAAGGCAACATGCGGAAGCTTCTTTTTCATGTGTTCAGTTCTTGTACATCGCTTGATCTTCATCTGGGAACCCCCTTGACATTTACCTATGATCAAAACCAACTTAAATGTTAGTTTTGATAGCTTATAAACAAGTTTAAACAAGTCCGAAATACAAAATAAGCAAAACAAACAGAATTGCCAGTTCTGAAGTTTGTCGCGGGCCACGACAGATTTAACCTCAGCTTTCGCGGGCCGCCACAGCCCGTGGCAGGGAGCGACAACCATTACCTTCTCCGTCGCGGGGCGCGACAGCCACTTTTCGACAGAAGGTTTGTTTTGTTGAGCTGCACCTACCCAGCTCCATTTTTACTAACTTAATATGCACAGAAATGTGCATAACTTTTGATCTAGATGTCCGTTTTGCGTGATTTTTTTCCTACGCGATCGTAATTTAATTCTCCATCTCATGGAGTTAAAATCTGATGTCCAACTTCTAAAAATTTTTGGTTTCAAGCTCTTGGCTTAAAAATTCATTTTTAACACTTTTGACCCGTTTAATGATTTATTAAACCACTTGTTTTTAAATCATATTAAAATCTCGAAATATTTGTTAACTCAAAACCATTAACTTGTGGGTTCGAACTTTCATGAATTATGCGACTAAAGATCAAGTTATGTGCAAAACTTTATTTTTGACCTGTTAGAGATTATTTAAACATTTAAGCTTAAATCTCACTCTCTCCTTTCATACGTCATTTTACTACATTAAGTATTCACATATCTTCCATCGCAACTATCTTTGCGGTGGATTGAAAGATGTAATTTGTTTATTCTGAATTTACCCCTTTCGGATTGTCAATTTACGATGAAGTCCATTTTGAGGTATTTAACCCAAAAAGGAATTTATACCTACTCATTTACACTTACCAAAGTTTAACTTTATCATAACACTTACTCTCAAATGATTTAAAAGGACTGTTTGCCCAACTTAACGTTCATGGGCATTTTGGTCAATCTTAGCCTCTTCTTTTACGATGACGGGCTTTTGTCAACAAATTTGACCAAAATTTCACCTTAAGCCTAAACTTACTTATGCGTACCTAGCTTGGGTCAACTTATTGACCCGTTTTAATACCTTGTCTTCATTTATTTGCTAATTCATAGCATCGCTAATTCACAAGCCGATTTATCCTGCGAGCATGAGACTCGACATACACTTATTAGTCGTTAATTGTCAATGGTATCAATATTACCATTTGACCCGTTTAGTCTAAACGACCAAACATTTTTGTTCTCACGTTTGAATGGTATTTACTTACCATTTCGTTAGGTAACTCATCTCAGATTTCTCACCAATTAATTAGGTCTCTTAAATCCGTTTCTTACACATTTACCCAACATGGCTTATGCCACTTGGTTTTGTTTTAAACTTCAACTTTGATCCACTTCTACTTTCCTAAATCAGCGTTTTACCCTTTTTATTAGTTTAGACTTACTTATAAAGTAGCCGTTCGAAAACTCATTTTATCTTAGTCTTTTCGTGACTAACTTACCGTTCCACCCCGTTTTACCATTAACCATATTTTTAACATTTATTTTTTTTTTGTTCTGACCCGTATCATTTCGCGTCGGAAACCATATTTTGAATATTATCTCTATTGTATTTACAACTTATAGAATAGACACGTATTCTACAAAAAGGTGTAAGTTTCTCTTACCTTGCATCCAGTTATGCTCTTTTTCTCGTACTCGATCCGTTTGACCCGCTTCTTTCCCAAGCCTCCATCTAGCTCGTTAAGCGTCAAACTATTGTCATCATTTACAAGGTGGTTAGATTAGTCATTTACAATCACCACTATTCCACCTTACGTATTTTCTATGTCGGAACTACTATTCGACTTCGTTATTGGTTACTTTAACTTCCCAAAAGTTAACTACCTTTGATCTCATGATATACAAAATTAAGCCTAAATCAACATCATGTTTAGAACCCTTATCGCTTCATATTTCGCATAATTTGCCATATTATTCAAATACGCGTTTTACTCGAAATTTAACATTTTAGCTTTCATTTAGGCATTTTAACAAACACCTAATGGACATAATTTTTACATATTTACAAACTAGTTCATAACTAGTTATTTTTGTCAAGATTAACATCATTTTCAAATCCATTATATCTAGCATGCATAACAACACCTAGATTCACTTCTTGGAAATCAAACAACACTAATTTCATGATCAAAATTCTAGTGTTCTTCATCATCCTACAAAACCCATTTAACACCTAAGTGGGTGATTATTAAGTTCATAATTATGAACATCAACTCAGCAATTTATTGACTAGGGTTCGTTCCTAAACATGGATTTATCCTAGTTTCACCCAAACATCAATCATTCAAGCTCGAATTTTCGATTTCATAAGTTCATCAAGAATCAAAACCTCACTAAACATGAAAATTTAACATACCTTGTGATCCCCTAAGCTTGGTGATCATGATTTTATTGAAAGCCCCGATTTCCTGACTCAATTTCTCTGCAATTTGCTGAGTTTTTGTGAGTTTAGGGTTTCAAAGAGAAACCCTTTTTGTTCTACTGTATGTTCGACCAAAACACACACTTATGTGTGTGTTTTTGGTTTTTGTTAAATTTTATTTCATAACTTTCCACCATTTTTCCTTTTTCATCCCTTTAGTTCTAATTTTTATAAAAAAGGACTACCAATTCATGCTTCGTTAATTGTTTTAAAACAATTAACTAACTAGGTTAATCATTCCTAGTTACTTAGTTGGTTCAGGGAAGTCATAAACCGTTTTATTATTTTATATATTATTTTTTTAAGTCCCGTTAACTCGGGCTTCTTGTAAACTTTGTTTTCTCAAAGTGTTTATCATCCTTTTAATTAATATTAGGTTTATTTATTTAAATCCTAATATTTACTGGGTAAATTTTTCACCACTAACGGTATTTACCCATCATTAGTATTAACGTGGTTTGATTACCAAACCCTTTTTTTGGGTGTTACAAACACGCCCCATGTTTTGGAAGAAAGTTGACATTGCCCCATGTTCGGAGAACACGGCCCCGTGTTTTAGGGAATTTATGAAGTTTTGTCTAAGGTTTTAAGGATTTGTCCGTTATCGGGTGGTTCTTTACTGGTTGGAACAACACCGAATTGCCAGTTGGAACAACACCGAATTGCCAGATATACCTTAGGCTCCGGCGAGAGGTACGAAAATGCAAGAGGTTTTCGGAAAGATAGAATCCTAACTTAAAAATGGGAAGACAGAACCATCCCTTATTTACCTTATTCGGTCTCTTGTTAAAGAAGGTATGAGTCGGCTCGCTCCTGTCCAAACCGTCAGTGTGAAATTCACACTCTGTAAAGGGGACTATCATCGCTAAGTGGAAACAGGGACGACTATCGCCTTTGTCTTCGCAAGCGTCTATTGTAGGCTTGTTGGCATTGGTGCTGTTTGTACCTGATTTTTCTACCATCGATTCTCCTTCGGTTGAGATCCTTGATGAACATCGCGCCTTTGTCACGGATTCTATTTCTTTGAGTTGTTGGAGAATCCTTTTTTCTATTTGACTTACGTCTTCTAAGTCTCATAGCTAGGTAAGTTGATGGAGTTCAGGTGGATGGACTTTATTATCATTTTTACTCCCGCCCATCTTAAGGTGATCGTCATAGGAAAACGATGGGGCTAAGTAGTGGGGAGTGAAGTTTAGAATGCTACATTCTGATTCTTCATGCTCCTCCCCACAATAATCGTACCATTCACCGTAAGAGTGGCAGAGGTAAAAATAATCATAAAAATTCATGTTTTCCAGAAAGTTTTTAACCGTCGGGATCAGGCAGTTACTATTTTCTAACAAACTGCTGATCTGACATGACCCCGTGTCAAGGTAACACGGCCCCGTGCTACAGTCTGTATCTGGCAAAAAATAGTTTTGAGGTTATAGGAGAGTTGACACGACCCTGTGTAGATCACACACGGCCCGGTGTCACTTTTGCAGAAAGTGAAAATTTTAAGGGAAAAAAAAAAGAAAAACCTAAAAAGAAAAGATAAAAATGATTAACGCGGCTTCTTTGAACAGAAAAGCTCGCCCTGAGACTTATCATGAGGAATGGGAAGATGAAGATTTGGTGTTGCAAGCTTAAAGTCAACAAGTAAAATTCAAGGCTGGTCAGTAGCTAATGGATGGTTATCAACCGGTGAAGATGTTATCTCTACATGTTCTTGCTTTATTTAAATCAATCATCATTGATTTTGACGTTTGTGTGATTATTTGTTGGTTATTTATACAAGAAACAAGGGATTTAATGGAAATAAGGAAATTTGCAGGTTTGGTGCAATCAAAAAGTAAGCCTTTTAATTTGCTACACAAAATTACAATACATGTTGAGTTCAGTAGTTTTTGGTGCAGTTAACCTATAAGAAAATAAGAACATAATTCGCTATACAGTTAAAGTTCATGTCAAATTCGTTACATTTAGGTGTATTTAACCCTTTTTAGCACTCATGTTCATATGCATGGCTTTTATTCACGCATTTGACCTTTTTACAACTTTTTTAGAGCAGAAGTTGTTTCCGATGCAAAGAAAGCAACTGAGTTAGAATGCTTGAATCCAAAGGTATATCTGCGCAATTTGATCTTTTTTACAACTTTTTTTGTCAGTCAGTTGTGTGTCTATTAATGATTGTCCAAATCTCCTTTATTTCACTTTTTATTTGTTTGCAAGAGAGACTGAACCTTCTGGTGGTGGTTAGCGGCCTTACTCTACGTTGGTGCTACATACTCCGACGCGTAAACTATCTAAGGTTGCAAATTGGAGAACAAGGACGCCTTTGGTGGTGTCGGTTTGGTCAAAGGATGGGCGGTGGTGTTGATATCGGTAGGAGTAGCCGTAAACTCCAGCTAATATAAGGTTCCATGAAGCATAAACATTGGTTGTTTTATGTATGTAGTATGCGAAACCCAACACGCAAGACAACATTAATTCATTTTAGTATTATTTTGTAAGTTCATTGTAATTTAATTACATAAGTTACCTTATGTGTGTTACGAGTCCGAGGTGTAAGCCAAGCCATGTGTTGTGACCATTGGAAGGAAATGAAGATGCTTTGATCTTTATCAGAGACCCATTTCTTTGTTTTTTTTTTTTTTTTTTTTTTTGGTCGTTTGACATCTTTTGTGGGTTTCGCATAATAAAACCCTTACCATCAAGTTTATGCATTAACCAAAAATAATGTAAGTAACTTTCTCTAGCCCGGGAAGCAATCTCGGGTGATAACCTAGTTGTTTATATATGGTTCTGAAATCATCTTCATTTTAGCACCAAAAAGTTACATGGCTAACATGATTGTTGACTCGCCTATGATATAGCCTGTAAAAGTAGATATAAGACATTGTGGCAACGATGTGGTACTGGAGTGATAAGGGAGAGTCTTGGTGTTCCAAGGGACCCAAGTTCGATTCCCGTCTTTCCCATTATTTTCTACGGCACCTGGTGATGATGGGAGACTAGGCGAATAGGTGGAGATCGCTAGTTCGATCCTTGAACTGAGCGGGTTTTACCTCACTGCATTGCCGTGCCTTCGGGCAAGTGTTCACGGGCTTCGGCCCTAGGTGAGGGTTTTCCCGGTTCGAAGGCGAGTGTATCCCGATGAGTGGTGAATTTCGCCAGTAGCCCATTTGGAGGATTCGTTGGCCGTTCAAAAAAAAAGATATAAGACATTGTTTCCGATAAGCGTAAATGTTGTCTCATTATAGTGTTATAACACATTAACACATATGAGAAACTAATTAAATTCAAGATTTTCAAGCACACTCAACACATGACCAATTTTAAGTAGAGAATTGCGAAAACAAACATAATACACAATTCTTTGATTCTTTATAAGTACCATATAAATGTTTATATGGTCCCCACAATATTCTACTTAAAATTAGTTATAAATTGAACATGTGGGTGCGCGTACACGTATAAAAGAGGCGAGCGTATAGACTAGACTATAGAGAGGGAAAAAGTTGTTGAGAGAGGAGAGGAAGGAGGAGTCCCTAAAGCGGTGAAAGGATGTGTTATATAATGCGTATATAATGTATATACGTGTGGGTGCTTAGGGGGCAAAAGTGAAAGTGCATGAAAATAACGTTAAGAGAGGGGGTGGTTAATCATGCATCATGTGATGGTGTTGATAGCAGAAAGACAAGGGAGTACATGCACTAACTGGCCTTTGTCTTAATTGCTGAGTGTTTTGTGCCTTATGTCCAAGGCTTAATGCAAAAATACTATTAAACCAGGGGTCTCACTTGAAGCACCTGTCTATTCCTACGGAGTAGAGGTAAGGATGTCTACATCTTACCCTCTTCAGACCCTACATAGCTTTGCTATTGGTGGGATTTACCCAAACTAGATATTCTAAACCCGATTTCATACCTGCCCCTACCATGCAGGTATTTACCGCATACGTACCATTTGATTTAAAACAAGATCCAACCGGGATATACCCGATTAAAACCTGATAAAAAGAACTCAGAACTGAAAGGCCCGAGCACTTCCTCTCCAGTACCCGGTCTTTGACTTTGTTAACCATACCTGAACCAAATTCCATACCTGGAATAGGGTATGACTAAAACCCGAAATGTGCACCTCTAGGCGTGACGGCCACGTCAAACTCAATAGACCAAACCTATTCAGGCATGGACCAAGATGTCGAGCCCAATCTGGAGTATATATGTTATGGACTAATACCATTGCAAGGTATGGGACTTGTCCCACGTCGGTTGTATGGGCAACTGACATGGGGTTTATATACCAAATGGGCTCTCTCACCACCAGACTACTATTTTGGGTTGAGTTCTCTCGTTTGGTATGTAACAATACATCTATAAGAAACAACATTGTTGGCCTTCGATCAACTGAAATCTAATGAAGTTAAAGCTTTAAATCAAACTAGTACCTGTTTAGTAATATTTTATTTAAAAATTTTCTGCTTATGCATTGATTCATGTGGTACTTTAACATCCACTTCTTGGATGTTTCGTTGGGTTGTTTATTACTTCAACCTATTAACTTGATCATTCATTACTGGTCCTCTGCCGGCCCTTATCCTCCTTGAAAGCAAACTGTCGGGGCAAGGTGGTTTACCTGATCTCATTGGTTAGGTAATATTGAAGGGGTCCTGTGTGCATTCCGGTAACAACATCTCACGTTTACCCAAAAGAAAATGGATGAATTTAATATACTGCGTCGAAAATGGGTGATAGCTAGATAAAAGAAAATGAGACCCTACTTTGACTCGGTAACCTACCTGATTCCAGTTCTATTTGTGTTGCCAAAGTTGAGCAATAGTCAAGATTTTGAATACATGAAGGAATCACAGTTCATAAGCATAGAAAACAGGTATGACATGAAAGACAATTGCAGGAACTGGTTGCATTTTAAAAAAAAAATAGCACTTTAGCATATTAGATAAAAGCAGTAAACTGCCATTTTGGTCCCTGAGGTTTGGGCAGTTTTACCACTTTAGTCCAAATCTCAAAGTTTTTGCACCTGGGACCCTGTGGTTTCATTTTTATTGCCATTTTGGTCCAAAAATGAAATCAGGTCAGATTTCTGAAAAAACCCTGGTTTTTTTTTCATTTTCCTCAGGGGCAAAATGGTCATTTTAAATACCCCTCTGTCTCTCTCTATAAATACCCCTCTATCTCTCTCCATCTCTCTCTCTTGAGCAACACCACCGCCACCTTCTCTCTTTTCAATCAACACCACCACCACCTTCGTATCCCAGCCAACCTCCACCACCACCTCCTCCCTTAGCGGCGATGGGTGGTGGTTTCTATCCGTATGGTGTTGATGACGGCAGAACAAGATCCACCGCCGGCCATGGGTGGTGGTTTCTAAAAATTGGAGGTCGTAGATCCAGAACCCGACTAGATCCCCGCCAGCCACCGTTGGAACTCCGACGAACCCTCCCTTTGCCTCTTCCATCAACGCCGGAATGATGTTAATGCTTACTAATTTGGGGGATGATGTTCATCAACGCCGCCGCACATCATTCGTCGGAACCCTAGCCGTATATGTCACGTCATCAACGCCGCCGCACATTGATGTTGCTGAACAGTATTACGGTGAATTGAGTTCTGATTACAAGAGGAACGATCCCAAGAATCGAGTATCAAGCTTTGAAAGCTCAATGGAGGTAATTTGAATGATTTATGCATTTTGGTTTTGCTAAACTACTTGTTTAATTTCTCTTCTTTCTTGCAGTTGGTAGACACCTTACATTCCCACAAGTAGATTCAGTGAAGGTAAAACATTTGAGACTAGTTATTTTGGTAACATATGCATTAAATTAAACTATCATCAATGATTTTGCAGGAGTAGCAGAGGAAACCCCTTTGATGGATCTGATTGTGAATGGGGATCTATTGATAATGTATGGCAGAGAGAGACAAAGAGAGGTTGAAGAAGAAGTGGGTGTGTGGTGGGACCCACAAAAATTATTGTTTTAATAAAAGATTTAAATAAAATAAAAAGAAAATGACTATTTTGCCCATGAGGAAAAGACAAAATAACATGATTTAATTTGAGAAATATGACCTGATTTCATTAATGGACCAAAATGGCAATAAAAGTGAAACCACAGGGACCCAGATTCAAAAGGTTTCAAATTTGGACTAAAGTGGCAAAAGTGACCAAGCCTCAGGGACCAAAATGGCAGTTTACTCCAGATAAAAAGGTAAATTGCACTTTTCGTCCTTTAGGTTTGTAGCGGGTTGCAGTGAATAGCATTTAACTTCAATAATTACAATCACAATCCTTTATTTTAAAAACATGTTGCACGTTTCATCCTTTACCTCAAACTCAGTTAGAAAATTAAGTTAGTTTTGATCACGTGCTTCGCTCGTGAGGGCATTTAAGATCATTCACCTACCAACTACCCAACCACATAAATACCCCCTTTTCTCCCCCAAATCCCTCGTTAGGGTTTATCCAAACCAGCAACTCTCTATCTCAACCACCATCTACCATCACCACCACCATCCTAATCCAGCCACCACCATATCTCTCATCGTTACATCTTCGGATTAAATGACAAAACCCTCAGATTAGAGATAGATCCCGACAGAGGTTCGTAGTTGTGGCCGGTGAACAGGACTCTAGTTTCAACAGTGATTGTGGTGTCTTCGCTGGAGAACGGGCGGCGGTGGAGGAAGGAGGTGGAGGATGCGGCGGAGAACGGGACTCAAAGGTTTTTGATTTATTAAGTCCCTTCAATATTTTTGAATTTCCAATCTTTTTGTTTATGTGGTTTCTTGTAATTGTTAAATGGGTACTTTTTCAACCCGAGTGGTACCAATGAATAAAATATAATAATCGTTTTAATAGTTAGTTACGTTTAACCATTTAATTAATATTTGTACTTTCTGTAATCTATGTCCTAGAGTTTAAAGTTCTGTAATCGATGGCGGAGAGAGTAGGTGTGAGGTCGCAAATCCAGTCCCAATCAAGTCCATCCTGTAACCATTGACAGTTCATACTTCTTCATACCTTCTTTCACAAACCCTAATATTTTATACCCTCATTTGTCAGTCAGTCAAATGCCTCGATTTCATCACTCCTCCTCTCTTAACTGTCACAAGATTCCAATCACAGTTATACAGAACTTGGTGGAAAGGTGAAGAAGAAAGGGAGACGAGGTTCGTTTTGGTGGTGGCAGTGGTGGTGCAGGGTAGTGGTTGTGGTGGCGAACCTTGCCGGAAACAGTGGTGGTGGTAGCTCACCCAGTGATGGTGGGGCTGGGGATTGGTTGGGGAGACATAGAGAGGGGAGAGAGAGTTCTGAAACAAAGAGAAACAAAGAGATGTGTTTTATTTTTTGTTTATTTGTTTAATTTAAATATATTAGTAAAATTACTAATTTACCCTCATGTGCAAGGCACATGCCATATTTAACTAAAAAATTTAACCAGGTTAGGGTCAAAGGAACTAAATTGTAACGAGTTTTACAAATAAATGATTGTGACTGTAATTACCGAAGTTAAAGGCTATCCATTGCAATCAGATACAACCATAAAGGACGAAAAGTGTAATTTACCCTAGATAACTATACAATAGAGATGATGCTGTATTATAAAACCTAAAGCCGGTTATAAGTGAAGTTATGTTGCATGAACAAAACAACATTAGCAAAATTAGCATGCCTCAAAGCTTGCCAAAAGCAACAACTTCAAGAATAAATTCCCGATAAACAACCTTAAAAAACTGCATCCTGCACCTGCAAATGCGATCAGCAACGCCTTAACTTTTCTCTGATCCGTTCAATCTGCTTGTTTTCCCCCAAAAAGTTTTATAACTTTTTTTTTTCTTTTTTGCAGCTATTTACCCAGTGAGATCCTCAAAATCATATTGCATAAGAAGCCTATCTACCGTACTTCGACCAATCACTTGCCTTGAATATAGCTCTCTTAACACTAAAGCCGCCAGCTCCCTTTCACCTTCATGCGCAATCCCTTCAACGATAATCGTATAAGTCGTCTCATTCGGCATATACTCTTTCTCTATCATCATATCGTAAATCTCCAAAGACAAATCCGTCCTCTGAGATTTGCATAGCCCGAGTATAAGCGCGTTAAAATTGTCGATATCCGCCCTGCAATTACTTTCTTCAATGATGCTAAACACCTCCATTGCCTCATGTAACAAACCCTCCAAGCACAACCCTCTAATCAACGACGAGTAAGTATACGAATCGGGTGTAAACCCATACCGAGTCATTTCAAACAGAAGCTGAAACGCAGGGAAAGTATTCCCTTTTCGACACAATCCCGATATCACGTTCTTGTAAAAGTCATGATTCGACGAGTTTTGTTTACTGCTTAAACTGTTAATGATCGAAAAACCTTCTTGCACCATACCCACTTTACATAGCCCCGCAATCGCGTTATAAGTTCCCTCGTTTGGACTACAACCGCGATACGTCATCAAATCGAGACACTTCATTACATCTTCCACCTTCTTTTCCTCACAAAGACACGCAATGATCGGATTGTACGTAGCTGCAATCGGCTTGAACTCTCCCTTCGACATTTCATTAAGCACCTTGAGCGCGTTATCCGTTCTACCATGAAAAGCCAAAGAACTAATCAATATATTATACGTAACCAACGACGGTGACAACTGCGCTTCCACCATTTCCGCCAAAAGCCCGTTTGCTTCATCCCATCGCCCTTCACGACACAAACTTCTCAACAAAATGTTATACGTCACAACATTCGGTGCAAACCCTTTCGACGGTAACTCCCGAAAAAACGACAATGCCTCATCGGTACGATTCTCCTTACACAACCCGGTCAACAAAACATTATAACTCACCAAATTCGGCTCACCGCCTTTCGCCACAATATTATCCAAAAGCCTCATCGCCTCATCCACCCCTCGCTCCTTATACGCAGCCTCCAACAATATCGAATAAGTAAACGCGTTAGGCACCAACCCTTTCCCAACCAACTTATCGATAAACAACAACGTCTGGTTCAAATTCCCGAGCATACACAGCCCTCTAACCAACGAATTATACGTAACAGTATGCGTCGGATACCCGTGATCCTCCATCTTCTCAACCAACTGCATAGCATGCCCAACATTCCCTCTTTTACACAACTGACTCACCAAAAAGTTATACGAAGCCGCATCCGGGACCCCACCCGAATCGACAATCATTTCCATAACCTTAGTCGCTTTTCGGAGGCGTTTCGATTTACATAAATCGTATAATAATTGTGTAGCTTGGTACACATCAGGTTTATGACCTTTTCCAAACATGTATTCTAAGTACAAAAAAGCATCATTTATTCTATAATCTTTGGTTTTAGAATCTGTTTTACCTGATCTCCAATTAGGTAGTGTGAACACTGATTCTTTTGAAGCTAATGCTGCTGTTTGTGTTGATGCTAAGGATGTTAAGTTTAATAAAACCCTAGAAAACCTGATTTTGACGGGAAAGTGGTGAAATTGGGGGAGAATTTGAGGGTTTTTGGAGTGATTTGCTATTGGGGGTGTTGAATTTAGTAGAATTGCCATGAATGATGTTGGATTTGAATGGAAATTGTGGATTTTGGAGCATAAATGATGTGGTTTTGAAGTGAATTGTGAGTATGAAGATGAAGATGAATATTAATATGAGATGGAGATGAACGTACGAGATGAAGTTAGGGTTTGATGAAGAAGAAGAAGAAGGTGGATGCGATTGGGTTGAGTTGTGTACACGATGAGGGTGCTGTGAAACATCTTATCGTTGGGAGGGTGAGAATCAGACTGACTTTAGAAAAAGATATTTAAACACAAGAATATTATAAAGTTTGCACCCTTGGATTTTTATCTAAAACAACTCTGCCCCTCTCACTTTTGGATTTACTCGGTTTTTACGTCCAAACTAGTCGTTGCAGCGGCGGCGAACGGAAAAATAACTCGTTTCTATACCGTTTAATGAAAATGTATTATATTTGATCTGACTTATTTTCAAAGAAAATTCACATCTAAACGTAAATCAACTAAAAACGTACATAAAAATAAGCATGAAAACGTATTATATTTGGCCTGAATCATTTCTAGAAAAAAAATTTATGTTATAATATAAATCAATTTGAAATTATACCGACACATACATAAAAATAACCACATAAGAAAATAGTGTATTTTAAGTTAAAAATGCTGAACTTGAAACTTTAAAAACTTGATGGGTCAAAGACTCAAAATAACATTTTACAAAGTTTTTAAAAAGTTCAGAAGTGTCCTAAAAGTTGAGGGGATGAGGTAAAAAAAACAAAGGACAAAAGGCCAAATAAAAAAAAATACAACAGTAATTAGAATTAAAATTGTGACAACTAGCACAAAACCGGTAATTTCCGTACTATTTTAATAATTATTTATTTCTTGCAATTATGTGTTTAAACGTCAACATTATATGCTTGCTTGCTTTACATATGAATTCATGCATGTTTCATACTTCAACTATCGCATTATGCATTACATTAAGCGTTGCGTCAAAACGACTAGTAAACTCACCGGATAGATAAGCTGTGACAGCACAGCTTCAGCATGCAGTAGATTTAGGGCCTAGATGTAGGTCCGGAATCAAAAATACATTAAAACCCAAGTGTGCGAACAAGGGTTAACATAAATACTTTCCGGAAGCTAAAATAAGCACTAAAAACTGCCTAAAATGCACTATAAATGCAGAATTCTGCAGAAAATCAGCAAAAATAAGCATTGTCACACCAAAATAACATGCAGAATTAATGTTTAAATGTCCAGAATAACTTGTAAAGTGTTGGGAATGAAAACTGTCACAAAAGGTACTTCATACCTTGTAAAATTCACTATTTAGCACTTTAACGAACCGAAAACCGAACGATTAACTGGACATTACCCAAAACATCAAAAATAAACTAGAAACATAGTTTTTATGTTTTAAAGCTAGTTATGGGCAAGTCCTAGATCGACTAAGTTATTATTTTCTACGTTTTACGTTTCTGATTAATTTCTTCGCATTAACACACTGTAACGGGTGTACGTGGTTCAACGATTTTAGTCTGCTTTTTGTTCAGTGTAATTTTTACCATTTTATCTATTTCATTTTTACAATGTTGAGAGTCGATGTCGTTGTGGCATTGGTACTATTTGGCATGGTTTTACGAACGTTTTTAACCTATTAAATTTTTTACTCATATTTTTTTTTCGATTTACCCCTGTACTTCCTTTACTTAAAAACTATTTTTTATGTGCATATTTTATGTACGGGTATGTATAAATATGATTTGTTCTACATTCCGTTGTAAACTTTTTTTTATAGACGAGTCAGGTCAAATATCATACGTTTTCGTTTAAAGAAACCATTTTTACGTGCATATTTTATGTACGTTTTGGTATAAATTCAAGTTGTTCTACATTTCGATGTAAACTTTTTTGGGAAATGATTCAGGTTAAATATAATATGTTTTCGTGTTTATTTTATGTATGTTTCGTAAAGTTTGTTTCGAACCGAGTGCAGTCAAATTATGGTTTCTTTTTCTCCCCTTTTTTCGAAAGCTCTAATTAATCCCTTACATGTGCATATTTTCCTTCATACCCGTTACGTTTTTTATGTATGAGTTGGGTCACATATAATACGTTATGATTGTTCGATATGAATTTTATTTACTTTACGTTTGATCCAATCACAATGCTTATACAAGTTACATTGAGTTCACTTGGATACGACGAAATGTGTGTTTTCATATGGTTAATACATCATATAACGTCTGGACTAATCCATTCAATGTTTACGATGTACCCGCGCCGCAACGCGGGCGGTTCTTAACCCTAGTTATCATAAATAAGTAAGAGTAAAATGCCAAAATGGTCATTGAGTTTAGATTACTTTTGCCAACTGGATGAAAATGACAACAAAAATAAAACTTTAGGGACCTAGATACAAAAAAGTTTATTTTTGAATTGAAATAACAAAAGTAGCCTAAACTCAGGGACCATTTTAACATTTTACTCATAAATAAATAAATAAATAAATAGATATGGAGGTTGTTTGGGTTAACTTATTTTGGAAGAAATTATAGTTAATAAGTTGTTTTTATAGTGTTTGGGTTAGCTTAAAAGTTAATAAGTTGTTTTTATAGTGTTTGGGTTAGCTTATTTAAGTTGTTTTTATGTGTTAAAAAATTGAGAATGATAAATTAGTATTTGTAACTTATAACTTATATATTTTGAGAATGAATCCCAAACACCCCCATGGTGTCAATAAAGTTATCACTTTTCATAGAGTAAATTGTCATTTTAGTCCCTAAGGTTTGTCTTAAATTGTCATTTTAGTCCAAATAGTTTTTTTCTCCTCTGGGTCCTTAAGATTTCCATTTTTTTTACCATTTTGATCACATTGCCAAACTCCGTCTAAAAATCTCAGTTTTAACCAGGGGTATTTTTAGCATTTTTGTTATATACTTTTTAACTTGCCATTTTATTTCAAAACCTATTTTACATTAAAAAATAAAAGAAAAAAAGTTAATGTTATAAAAACGCACACATATTAAATAAATAATATTGGTTTACTTTTTCTATTTGTTAACTTAAAAGTCCATTGATTAAAAAACATAAAGCATAAAATAATATATATAAACAAACATATAACAGTATATATACATATACAGACACATATACCGTGTCTTAACTCTTCCCCACTCTCCTTCTCTCTCTCTCTCACTCTCTCACACACACACACTCTCTCTCTCTCTACAGCTCCACCAAACTACCACCAGTTACCGCCATGGAACCACCACCATCAAAACCGTCAGTGGCGATATATGGGCAAATCTGGTGACACGCAATCATTATATGGACATATTTGGTGAAACATAGGCAACTAGGGTTCCACCGCCACCATTGATCCTATTTCTGGTGAGTTCCTATCACCTCCGATCGTGGTTGTTTCCGACGATTAAGCTATGGTTAGACACCGCTGACCCCATTTTAGGCCTCTATTGCTTGATTCTTGTTGTTATGGTATTTGTTGGCGGTAGTGATGATGGCGACATTTGGTGGAGGTGATGGGGGTGAGGGCTGATGTTGGTGATCATGGTGGTAAAGAGGGCATCCAAGAAGAGCGGTGCTTTGATTTTGGTTTGATTTTGTTCCGGCAACGGTGGTCTATTATGGTGGTGAATAGTGGAGGTAGAGATGGTGGTGGTTGATGGTTGTGAAACTTGTTCTGTGTTGGTGAAAATGGTGGATAAAATTGAGAGTGATAATACTTATTAATATAACTAGGTTTTTTTTCGTGTCGCCGCATTGCGGCTACTTAAATTGAATTATTGCAAACAATAGGAGGATTCAACCCGAACATTGTAGCTGGGGAGATCGGATGTATCGACGGAACCTGCCACGTGGGTGTTTGGCTTGGTGCTACGACACATTATAAGAAAAATCACCTGTGGATAGATATAAAGATTCTACAAACTGCTTTAATTTTGATACATTGAACAAAACAATTAGCAATCCAACGACATACAACATATAAATCCTAATGAAAACCACTACCTTTAGAATCAAATCAATTATATAAATCTGAAAGCCTTTAGAATCAAATCAATTTACTGGATGAATGCAGAACAATAAGGATAAAACCTCAAAAGTTAAATAAAAATAACCAAAAAAATAATTTAATTAATATAATAACTTGAAGCCTTTAACTAAAACAATTTCAAAAATTTAGAGTCAAATTAAAAACACACACACTCAAATTGTGAATCATGTAAACCCAATCTGACCCATCCAAAGATATACATAATTTTTACCTGAACTTGTGTTGACATTTTGGACTTTAGCCAATCCATCCAACTTGTAGTATTTGTACTCTTTGAGGTATTTCACTGTGAAAAAACAATACAACACTCTTAGCTTTTTTTTTTTTTCTTTCTGAGTCTTGGAACTCGGCATGCTTTCTAGCTAGCAAGGTCCAACCAAGTGTCGGGCACATGCTCAGTAGCCAAATCAACTGATACCTTGTTATGGATATCAAATTCATATTTTTTAAGTGTATGATATTTTGTTTTGGATATTAAATTCATACTTTTTAAGTGTATCATAGTGCCACATGTACATCACAAGCATGAAAATGAGCGAGAGTGCTATCAGGACCCACGCCCCTTCTAGAAACTTGAGAAGAAAAGCCGAAAAGTACAGTGCTTCAATCATCCTAAAAAACACCACAAAAGCGATTGCAAGAATAACATTTTGGTGCCAGCGTAAGACGATAATAAGAGACATGAAGCAAGTAGTAACCAACATGATCGTTATAACCGCCAAACCTGATCACGATATAGTGAAATCAATTAAAGGTATATTAGGCATTAACAAACTGTTTAATTTTTTTCTTAAAACACCATACCTGAAGCATTACCCATGTGTTTGGTATCTCTAAATCTGATGATAACGGCTAAGCATAAGGTCATGAAGATCCAGTTGATCTCACATCAGCTAAATATAGATCATTAATAATCCTCTTTTTCTATTATGAATAAATAATACAAAGGAAAATTGATAACTACATTTACTCAAAAATCAAAATCAAAATAAAGACCAACGCGAAATTCGTCCCTGCCATCAATTACTCAAAAATCAAAATGATATTTTTGATTTAAGATCTGATTTCAGATCAATGGTCCACTTGTCCACCCACAATTTTTAAACAATAGATTATCGCATCTTCACGGAAAATGGTCCCAAACTCTTGGAGGTTTTTCTTCTAAGATTAACAATTTTAGCTCATCATCTTTGTCAGACGTATACCCATTTTAACATATCAGCATAACACTGGTTTTCAGAAAATTTCCACATGACTCATTCTTAAAAAGAGAAATCTTTTTGAAATAGAACATGTTTAAACAATTAAGGTTTAAACTCAACACAATAATGACTCAATTGAAACATTCGCATACAACACCAATTTGAAAGTTCTTGGCTAATTCTATGAGATAAAGGTTTGACCTGGGTTTCCAAAAGTCCTGTACATGTAGTTTTCAAAAGACGCCTCAGCTGGCTTCATTCTGCATGTGACTTCGCCACAACCATGACCACTAACCGTCATCTCCCACCACCACCACGACTTTACGTCATCAACACCCGCCTATGTCAACTGTCAACCACCACCATACACCTCCCTAACCAATATCATGTGGTTCACCATAAACACCACTTCACTATTAACAACAACCATCATCATCATCATAACCGTAGTCCATTGACAGTCCCCAAATTTTTTTAATGTCAATCTTAGCCAACTATGACTAAATTTGAAAGGGATACACTAATAAAATTAATAAGCCAGATCTTGTCTTGAGCCAGCAGCGGATGAAGCGGCGCCGACTAATAAAATTAATTCAGATTAACACAAAAATGCATCAAATTTAAAACTAAAGCATTAGGAATAATACTTAAAATCTACAACAAAAATATTTGAAAACTTCAGTTTCATAGAAATGCATAAAAGATTTATCATTATAAAAAGTATATTTGGCCTAACACCACAGTGCCCTCTCTAAACATCTCAAAATACCACTGGTAACAGTCATCACCGTTTACCGATTCCGGCACAAACGTTAACATCTAGGCTTACGAAAAGTAAGGGTTTTAAAAGTTTACCTCGTCAATGATACTCGTCGGAATATATTTGTGTCATCTTCGCCACTCACCGTTACAACCACCGTCGTTCACCGGATTTTGGTCGGAGGTCTAGAATAACCCTAAACAACTTGCACCATTAGAATAGAGATCGATTTAAGTAATTATGAGACATGCGATCGAATCGAGGCTTACCGGAATATTGTCGGGATCTAGACCAGAAAACACCTCGCCGGAATACCAAGCCTTCAAACGGCAGTCGTCACTCCTCTGTCAAAACCCGAACACTTCCACCGTTTTACATCAACCCAAATTGCTACCACCACTGGGCTAGCGGGACCGTCGGTTGTGGTCGTTGCCAGGTCCAACAGCCGGAACCCTAGAGCCAGCACCTCTCTTTGTCCGAAACCCTTTCTTATGCTCGGGCTTTCTTCTTATACCCATATCGTCGCTGGTTGCTCACCACCACAAATCATCATCTCCCGCTCATGTACTTTGTCTTTCCCGTGATGAATGCCACCAAGGTTTTGATCGGAAGAGCGACAATGTTTGTGGTGTTCGAAGGCCTGCTGTGTGTGTCTTGAGAGAGGGTTTTGAAGGAGAGAGACAGGCTGTAAGGTTTTACCTCTCTCTCCTCTGGTAGACCTAAATGGCAAAAAAAAAAAAAAGATTGTTAAAAGAGGGATGGTTAGAGTCGAACCCAAGTTCACCAGGATACAAAGAGACATAACTAACCAGTTTACTAATGACAAATATATTTCATAAAGCCAACATAAATTATATATATACAGTATTGAAAGTGTTGTATGTTACTATTCACAAGCTTCTGTTTTTAATATATAGGTAAATAGTAATAATAATACTATAATAAAATAATAGTTAATAGAATGTTTATATTTTAGGAAATTATTGTACATAACCAATACAGAATATCTCCCTCTCAATAGGAGATTCAGTTTGTATTTTATATAGGGTTTTGTATCAATGAGAAAATCATCGAGTTATCAATTCTTTTATGTTCATAGCGACTTGTGGACCTCCCCTGTTTTAAGCACGGGAGGGCATCGATATTATGTCCTGTTTCTTGATGATTACTCTAATTTTTTATGGACTTTTCCCCTCTCGACTAAGTCCCAGGTGTTTGCAACATTCACAAATTACTATAATCACATTACTACCCAATTCGAACGAAAAATTAAACAGTTCCAATGTGACAACGGTAAGGAATATGCTAATAACAATTTCTTGCACTTTTGCAATAATCACGGTATGCATTTCCGTTTCTCTTGTCCTTACACTTCGTCTCAGAATGGTAAAGCGGAGCACAAAATCCGCACCATCAACAATATGCTTCGCACACTTCTAGCCCAAGCTAACTTACCGCCGAATTTTTGGCACCATGCCCTCGAGACTGCCACATACCTCCTCAATATCCTACCAAATAAAAACTGTGATTTTTTGTCACCTGCTACTCTCCTTTATAAATGTCAACCCGAGTATCAACATCTCCGTGTCTTCGGGTGCTTGTGTTACCCCATCATACCCTCCACTACAATCAATAAACTTGCAAATCGGTCTCAACCATGTGTGTTCCTTGGCTACCCTCCAAACCACCGTGGCTACAAATGTCTCGACCTCCAAACTCATCAAATTTTCACCTCTCGTCATGTTCACTTCGAAGAAACGATTTTTCCATTCAAATTTCAATCCCCCTCCACACCTCAATCCTATCACTTTCTTACTCCTCCTCTCTTTCCTGTTCACCCACCCCACATCGTCGACCCCACCCCCTCTCCGCCTTCGGCCCAACCTACCCCTGCCCACACCATCTCTCCATCCACTTCCCATCATTCATCACCATATTCGTCTAGCCCAGCCCACACCATCTCTCCCTCCACTTCTCATCCCTCACCCCCACACCCGTCTAGCCCAGCCCAAACGACCAACACCACCCAAATGCCCGGCCCAGTCCAACAGACTACTTCCGCTGCCAACACTCCCCTTCCCAGCCCTGTCAACTCCACTGCCCCTCCTTACCCGAGCTCTCCTTCCGGCCCGAGCTCTCCTTCCGGCCCACACCCATCTCCTCATTCAAGCCCAAACCCAGCCGCTCCTTTAACCCACTTACCGACCACCCACAGTCACAGCTCAACCCCGCACCCCCCATTCGAACCATTCGAACTCGCTCCATGAGCGGGATCGTTAAACCTAAACAACTGTTTTCTCTCCATACCACCACTATTGCACCAATACCCCGAAATCCACAGGTTGCCTTGTCCATTCCTGAATGGAATCGTGCCATGACCGATGAGTTTAGTGCTCTTCTTAAAAATAAGACCTGGGAGTTAGTGCCTCGGAAACCGAATATGAATATTATACGTAGCATGTGGCTGTTTAAACACAAGTTCAATTCTGACGGCAGTTTGGCACGTTACAAGGCTCGTCTCGTGTGCGATGGTCGCCGTCAACAACCTGGTATAGACTGCGGGGAGACATTTAGTCCGGTTGTCAAACCGGCTACCATTCGTTTGGTCTTATCTTTGGCATTGGCTCAATCCTGGACTATTAATCAGCTGGATGTCACTAATGCGTTTCTTTATGGAACGTTGAGCGAGACAGTTTACATGTATCAACCCTTGGGGTTTCGTAGTACTGACTATCCGGAGCATGTTTGTCTTCTAAAGAAATCTTTATATGGCCTCAGACAGGCACCTCGAGCATGGTACCAACGCTTCACCGATTTTGTGGTTTTACAGGGGTTCACGCAGAGCAAGTCTGACACTTCCTTATTTGTCTATCGTCATGGTCATGACATTGCCTACTTGCTGATTTACGTAGACGATATTATTCTCACCACTTCATCGGATGGCCTTCGTCAACACCTCATGCAATGTTTAGCTGGAGAGTTTGCCATGAAGGATTTGGGATCTTTATCATACTTTCTGGGTATTTAGGTGACACGCAATGGCAACAACATGTTTCTTTCTCAGTCGGCCTACGCTAAAGACATTATTCATCGCGCTGGAATGGATTCGTGCAGGCCTATTGCCACGCCAGTTGATACACAGTCCAAACTCAGTGCTGATTCCGGTCCTATGCATGATGATCCTACCACTTATCGGAGTCTCGCGGGTGCTCTCCAGTACTTAACTTTCACCCGTCCTGACATTTCCTATGCCGTTCAGCAAATCTGCATGCATATGCACTCTCCTACAGCGGCACATTGGAATGCATTAAAGCGCATCATCCGTTATATACAGGGGACGGTTGACTTGGGGCTTCATCTTGGAGCATCTGACACGTCCTCCTTGCGAGCTAACACTGATGCTGACTGGGCTGGTTGCCCAGACACTAGACGATCTACATCTGGTTACTGTGTGTACCTTGGGGACAATCTGATTTCTTGGTCGTCTAAACGACAGTCTACTATCTCTCGGTCTAGTGCTGAAGCCGAGTATCGCGGAGTCGCCAATGTAGTCGCTGAAATCTGCTGGCTTCGCAATCTTCTACTCGAGTTACATCATCCTCTATCACGCGCCACTTTGATTTACTGCGACAACGTTAGTGCTATCTATTTGTCCGGTAACCCCGTTCAGCATCAACGCACGAAGCACATCGAACTTGATATTCATTTTGTTCGTGAGCAAGTACAGAAGGGCAATGTTCGCGTGCTTCATGTCCCGTCTCGACATCAGATTGCAGATATTTTTACTAAAGGGTTGCCGCGTGTCTTGTTTGATGATTTCCGATCCAGTCTCAGCATCCGGCCACCCTTCGCTTCGACTGCGGGGGTGTAATAGAATGTTTATATTTTAGGAAATTATTGTACATAACCAATACAGAATATCTCCCTCTCAATAGGAGATTCAGTTTGTATTTTATATAGGGTTTTTGTATCAATGAGAAAATCATCGAGTTATCAATTCTTTTAATAGTAATAATAATACTTATTAAAATAATAATAACAATTATTATTCTAAGTATATTATTAATATTAAACATTTTGTTGTATTTTTTATTTAAAGGGTTTGGATAAAAATGGCAAAATACAAAAGATAATTATAAAGTGACCAGAATACTCATGACTTGACTAGGGTTTTTGGATGTAGTTAGAGGGCTGGTGTAGAGAAGATAGTAGTTGTGCCTGACAGAACCTCGGTGTTCAAGGAGTCGTATGGGTCAGCGGTTATCGGGAGAACGGTAGATTTGGAAACCCTGGTTGACTTTGATAAGCTATTGAGGATTGCCAAGGTGGATGCTACCGGGATTCAATACCTAGGCGGGCTCTCCTTAATCATTTCTTTTCAGGATTCGGTCTCGGCGAATAACTTCCTGGATTCCCGTGATTTATGGGGACCCTGGTTCTCCAAACTCGAAGCTTGGGGAAGGCAGTCACTTCCGATGGAGAGGGTTGCGTGGCTCAGTTTGCATGGTATTCCCCTTCAGTTGTTAGAGCCAGATGTTCTGTTGCAGGTTGGGGAGCTTTTTGGCCAAGTTCTTCACGTCCCCAAAGCCATGGAAGAGGATCGAGATTTGTCAGTTTTCAAGATAGGAGTGCTTGTTGGCGAGGCTCAAAGAATCAGAGAAGTGGTGTCAATGAAATGGAAAGACAAGATATTTAGGGTCTGGGTGGAAGAAGACCAAGATGTATGGGTGCCAGACTGTTTGGAGGGGGTGGTCTGTGTTTCTCCGGTGACTGGGTCGCCGATGTTGTCTTCTCCGGTGGCGGATCTGGGATGTTCGGAAAAAGAGGAAGGTGGAGAGTCGCTTAGGAACCCTGATTTGGAGAAAACCAAAGAGTCGCCTACTTATGATGGGGTTCGTATCGAGGGTGATATCCCCATGCACGTGGAAGGGTTTGAGCATGTGGAAACTTCAATTAATGCAGGTGAGAATATAGAGGTGGGCATTGAAAAGTCAGGTAATGATGATGTTGGGTCAGTCGTGGGGGGTATTAGATCGGATCCCATTCCCAATTTGGTGGGGAATCTTTTTGATAATTTAGTTAGTGGGGGTTGTCTTGAGGCATTTAATATGGGTGGCAATAAGGCTGTTGTAAGTAACAGGGGTACCCCACCTTTGAATAGAGTCCATAAAAGGCATCTTGGTAAAAAATCTAAGGCCCATTCTTTGGCCCAAAAATAGGTTTTTGTTTCCCCTGGGGAGCCCGTTAATAAAAAAAGAAGGAGGACAGATGAGTTGGTGGGTCCCTCTTCTTTTGGTAACCACGTGAATGGTAAGGTTAATTCTGTCAACAATGTGGAATCTTTTGAACAATTCTCCTCTGGTTTTTTGGATCTCAATGTGAGAGTTCAGGAGGAATCTTCTACACACACTAATTCTTTGGGTGTTCCGTCGGAGGTAGTGAGGTTACACAATGGAGAAGATAGGAGTGAACCTGGGGAGAATTTGGAGGTCGATCAGTTGAACAAGGAGGTGGATTTGACCACGGAGCTGGGGAGAGAGTTGGGAGTTGATCTTTCTCAGCACAAAGACTTGGTGGAGGACATTATCAGGAATGAAGGCACTCAGCCAGGTAAATTATGAATTATTTGTCGCTTAACATCAGGGGTATGGGGGGGGGTGTCTAAAGCCGGTTGGGTTTGAGAGATGAAGAGGGCTCATATGGTTAATTTCGTGGCATTACAAGAAACTCAGTTGGAATTGATCAATAGTGATATGGTCGCTAAATTCTGGGGGGGGGGGGGCAGTAATTTCGATATGGAGTTCGTGGGGTCTAGTGGGAGGTCTGGGGGTCTTCTGTGTTGCTGGGATCCTCCGTTTTTTAAGATGCAGAGTGTTATAAAACAGTGTCACTATCTGATGATTAAAGGAAGAATTGTTGGTAACAGTCAGGTTATTAACATCATTAATATTTACGCTCCGCATAGTGCGTCGGATAAAAAAACGTTGTGGAATTCTCTGAGGGATTATATTAGCGGCGGGGAGGGGCAGTGGATTTTACTTGGGGACTTCAACACGGTTCGGTTCCCCGAAGAACGCAAAAATTCTGCATTCAATAGATCTTGTGCCAACGATTTCAATGAGTTTATTTTTCGGTTGGTTTGGAGGAATATAGTATGAGGGGTAGAAGTTTCACTTTCCAAGCGCCCAATTCGAACAAGCTTAGTAAAATTGACCGTGTCTTGGTGTGCAAAGGTTTTTGTGATTAATGGCCAGGTGCTTGCCTCAGGGCGCTACCTCGTATCCACTCTAATCACAGCCCTTTAATTCTGGAGACTAACAGTTTCAATTTTGGTCATAAACCTTTCAAGTTTTTCAATTCGTGGTTGGAGGTTGAGGGTTTCGAGAGTTTGGTTGAGAACGCGATTAATTCTTTTGTCAGAACTGCGGCTCGGCCTGATATCAATCTTACGCTGAAGCTGAAACATGTTAGGGGTATTATTAAAAGTTGGTTGGCTGAAAAGAAAAAAAAAAGATAAGGAGGACTCGATGAGGGACTTGGAGGAGCTTTCAAACTTGGATCGTCTTAGTGAAACCAGGGATCTTAGCGAAGAAGAGTATTGGATTAAAGAGGAATGTTTAAAAAATATCAAGGAACGGGATTATTTAGCCTCCTCGGATATTAGACAGAAGTCTCGTTGCCGGTGGGCTATGGAAGGCGATGAGAACTCCGCCTTTTTTCATGGGTTGTTCAACAAAAGAAAAAAGAAAAACTGCATTCCAGGGATTTATAGGGGAGATAATTGGGTTTCAAAGCCGAAGTTGGTTAAAAAAGAAATTTTTGGTTTTTTTTGGAACCAATTTTCTGAGAAGATTCATAATAGGCCGGTGTTCTCTTGTCATGGTTCAAGGAAACTTACGGAGTTAGAAGCTGATGCTATTTCGGGGACTTTTCCCGATAAGGAAATCAAAGACGCGGTATTCGAATGTGGTTCGGATAAGGCCCCGGGGCCGGACGGATTTAACTTCAAAATTCTGAAACATTTTTGGAGATTTTTCGAAGTGGATTTTAGAGATATTATGAACCATTTCTACGAAACTGGAACGATTGACAAGGGTTCTAGCTCGTCGTTTATTACTCTCGTTCCTAAAATTAACGATCCTTCTGGAATGAAGGACTACAGGCCGATTAACCTCATTGGGTTAATTAGCAAGGTTATATCGAAAATTCTCGTCAACCGTATTAAAGGGGTTATGGGGAATATTGTCTCGGAATTTCAGTCGGCGTTCTTGAAAGATAGGTTCATTTTGGACAGCCCTCTTATTCTTAGCGAAGTGCTTTCTTGGATCAAAAAGTCGGGTAGAAAGGCTTTCGTTTTGAAAATTGATTTCGAAAAGGCTTACGATAACGTTAACTGGGGTTTTTTGCTTCATTTGTTATCTCAAAGGGGTTTTCCCAGTATTTGGTGTAAATGGGTGGAAGGTATTCTTGCTTCGGCAAGATCGTTAGTTTTAGTTAACGGGTCGCCGACTTTTGAGTTTCAGTGCAGTAAAGGGCTCAGACAAGGTGACCCCTCTCTCCCTTCCTTTTTCTGTTTGTTATGGAAGCGTTTTCCTACATTGTTGACAAAGCGTGTAAGTCCGGAAAGTTAAAAGGGATCAAATTACCGAATGATGGTCCAGTTGTTACGCATCTTCTTTATGCGGATGATGCGTTGATTGTGGGCGAGTGGTCTAGAGAGAATATTGAAGTAGTTACCAGAATTCTCCGTATTTTCTATGGGTGTTCCGGGTTGAAAATCAACTTCCACAAATCAAACCTCTTTGGCTTGGGTGTAGAAGAAGGGGTCATCAGTAGCTTGGCGGAGTCGGTGGGATGTCTGAAAGGTGAGGTTCCTTTTAAGTACCTGGGCATTCCTCTTGGTGCTAACATGAACAGAGTTAAAAACTGGGACCCCATTATTAAGATATTTCAGAACCGGTTGGCGTCTTGGAAAGCAAACTCGTTATCTATTGGAGGTAGGTTGGTGCTTATCAAGGCTGTTCTTGAAAGTCTTCCTATTTACTATTTTTCGATCTTCAAAGTCCCCGTTAAAGTGGTTGAGAGGCTCGAATCCCTTATGAAGAACTTCCTATAGGGAGGGTCGGAGACGGGTAGGAAGATGCATTGGGTAGCGTGGGATTTAGTGACTCGGTCAAAGAAAAATGATGGTCTTGGCATCGGTAAACTGAAATTGGTAAATGAAGCTCTATTGGCGAAGTGGGCTTGGAGGTATCGGTCGGAAATCAATAGTATGTGGAGGAAAGTGGTCTCGGCTTGCCACGGTAAAAGTAGAAAATGGTTTTATTTTCCGTGTAACGCTTCTTCTACGGGAGTTTGGAAAAACATCATGAGCTCGGAATCTAAGGCGCGTCTTAACGGAAAGAAGATCAATCACTACATCAAAGGAATTCTGGGAGATGGTAGCAACATAAGGTTCTGGATTGATAATTGGTTAGGTGAGGGCCCCCTGATGTTAAAGGGGCCGAGGCTTTTTGCTTTGGAATCGAATAAAAAGTGTGTCGTTTCTGATCGGTTACCGGCGGTGGGTACAGTTGTCAATTGGAGCTGGTCAAGATCCTCTATGTCGCAGGAGGAGCTGGCTGATTTTTCGGAAGCTTCCGTTGTTCTGGCTGGGCTTGTTACGTCGGAAGCTAAAGACTCGTGGAAGTGGACGTTGGAAGATTCCGGGTTTTTTTTCTACTTCTTCTTATAAAAAAGCGGCGTCGCTACAGGTGTCGGTAGATCCTGTTTGTCGAATGTGGAATGGAGGGTGGATCCCGGCAAAGTGTAAGATCTTCATGTGGAGAGCGTCCATGGACCGTATCCCGACTAGGTAGGCTCTCGCTAGGAGAAATGTCTCGGTAGACTCGGAAAACTGTGCTTTCTGCGGTGTTTTTGCGGAATCTGTGGACCATCTTTTTTCCGGGTGCGAGTCGGCTTGTGCGGTGTGGTGTTGGCTGAGCGACTGGGCCAAGATCAGTCCGTTGTTCGCTTTTTCGTTCAAAGATGTTCTTTTGATGCATGAATGAGCTTCTGAGGACAAGAGGGCGAGACTTATTATTCGGGGGCTCATTATGGTTACGTGCTGGTGTGTTTGGAAGGCTAGAAACAACAAATTTTTTTCAAACGGTAGAGGGAGAGTTGAAGAGATCATTGGAGAGGTTAAGTCTTTGGGTTTTTTGTGGTTAAAGTGTAGGTCAAAGTATAGAAATATTGTTTGGAGTGATTGGGTTTTGTATCCGTTGTATATGTTGGAGTAGTCGGCTTGGTTCCTGTTTTTTTTGGGGGCCGGTCTGCTGTTGTTTTAATAAAAGTTACCTTACAAAAAAAAAGTTAGAGGGTGGATTAAAATGACAAAAAAATAAAAAAACCTAAGAGACTTACATAAAAAAAAACTATTTGAACTAAAATAATAATTTGGTACAAATCATAATGAATAAAATGACAATTTATCCTTTCCATATAAAACAACTTTTTAACTCTTTAGAAGTCCCAAAATGCAAACTGGCAGTCTCAATCCAAAACAAGCTTCAAATCATTGAACAAGTGATTTCACCCAATTAATTAAATTAAAAGATAAAATGCGATCATCGTCAACAAAGCAGGTTGCAGAGAACAATCGAGGCTTAAACGGCCGCTTCTTTACTCTCCGTAGCCGCCTCTATAACGCCTTAGCTCTCGGTCTCAGGTTTCTTCACTTCTTCTGAGCCATTTCATTTCAAATTCTCTACTTAAATTCATGTCTGCATTTGTCAAATTGCTCAGTTTCTTTGCTTATGTTGCCCAATTGTGTTTCACTTCTATGAAATTGTTAAGCTGGAATTTTTAGGGGTTTTTATAGAACAACGATCGTTCTATTAAGGGAATATCAGTGGATTTTCTGGGAGTTTTAACTAATGAGGTGTTTGGATGCATGTTTGATACTGTTTTGATACTGATAATCAGATACTGATAATCAGAACAATGTGATTGTTTAGAAAATTGAACTTTATTTTCTTATGATCTTACATTATTGCATATATAGATATTTTTTTGAATGTGTTTTTAGGTTTTAGGGTTTGCTTGAAGAGTTGAAGTTGTAATAATACTTAATGTTTGTCAATTTCTGAATATTTTTGTGAAATAGATAGACATAATCTGAAATGAGAGTAAGAATTTGTTACTGGTTAATTGGTAATTAATTTTAGTTTATACTTGAATAATCATCTTGTTGCAGCTAATACGAATTCGATTATCCAAAACTGGTTATTTTAACCCTAAATAAACTGATAATCAAAGTAAAATATGTTTATTCCAAAAACCTTGCTTCAAAACTATACATGATGTGTTTTTTTTAAATCATCTTGTTGCAGCTAGTACGAAATCGATTATCCAAAACTGGTTATTTTACCCCTAAATAAACTGATAATCAAAGTAAAATATGTTTAATCCAAAGACCCTGCTTCAAAACTTTACATGATGTGTTTTTAAGAAGCCGTTTGTCCATTATGATGATGTGATATAACAGAAATGAGGAGCGAGGACGGAGATGGTCATGTACAGATGTCGAGACACAAAGACATGTTGTTCGTACCATTGATGCGTTTCTTGAGTGTATATCGAGTGACATGTCACTACACCCTTTAGTAAAGGTATTTGCATACCACAGTCAATTTAATTCAGAAACCATTAAATCATTACATGTCGGGTTTCATGTTTTATCCCAAATATCAGGAATCAGTTGCTGATATTGTACCAGCATTGGGAACAACATTACTTCAGAAAAACGAAGCGGTGATGAAATTAGCTTCAAAAGCGTTTGTAAAACTGGTGAATGTTATACCATATTCCGTTACCGAATCTCTACTGTCGGATATAGTCCGCCCCTTATCATCTTCTTTATCTTCCTGTCACGTACCAGTCGTAACATTATGCGCCACTGCATTGAACGCGATCCTATCATGTCTAAGTTCCAAAAAAGATAGAGACGTATGGAAAGTTCTAGAAGAAACAGAGACGATTAGTTATATCATCCAACAAATACAGTGTGGCGGGAGTAAACCACCCGAATTCTTCGTTGAAACAATCTCGCTTTTGAGAAATATACTTCAGCGTTGGCCGTCTTCTAGGTTTTGTGTTTGGAATAATAATGGATTAATGGAAGTATTAAGTTCTCTTAGTCTTGAGCCGATGCTTTCCGTGAGGGCTGCGGTTTTGCAACTGTATTCGGCCATTGGTATTCAAATTTTGTGTTTTAAGTGTTTTTTTTTTCTTTTCGAGATTGCTTTCTAAACAGTTTCTAACTTTGGGTACCAGCTTTATGTAGAAATGGAGCTAAGAAGCTTCTAGAAAATGGAAACGCTCCTTTACAAATGATGATGGAATCCATGGATGACGTAAACCATAATTACCTACAGCTTGCTGGATTTACACTTGCTGAAAGCTTCGTGGTAATAGACGATATTCAATGCTCATTAGTCATTACTTACCATTAACATCATTCTTGGTTTAAACGTAGGGATGGCAACAAAACCCGAGCCCAATGGGTATACCCAAAGCCCAATGGGTATGGGATTAGTTTTAAAAAAATTCACGGGTATGGGATTGGTGATACCCGGCCCGATTACCCGAAACCACATACCTGTTTACCTGAACTATATACCAGAAATTTTGTATTTATATTTTTATTTCTATTTCCCTTAACCCTTATCTATTAGCGACTTATTTTAGTAGGTTTAAATGTTTAATTATGTGAAAAAAATGTTTTGGCATATTGTTTATATTTTCATATTCTGTGTTTGAAGTATAAAAATAAAACTATATAAACATTATAATGTTATTATTTAATTATGATAGATCTTATATGTAATGTATATATTTCAATTTATAATAGTTGTTATATATGTAAAAATTATACAATAATTATAGAGTTAAATGCCTGGTTGGTCCCTTTGGTTTGCAGATATTGCACAGTTGATCCTCGTGGTTTCAAATTACACACTTGGTTCCGATGGTTGTCCTTAGTAGCTAATGTCGTTAAATTTTCAGTTAAATACGTGTGAAATTGCTTATTTACTCTTAAAGATTGAACAAAAGAATATAAGAAAATCCCATACCCTTAAAGATTAAACAAAAGAATATAAGAAAATCCCATACAAAAAAATATATTAAATTCATGTGGGCCCCACTTCTTCAACTATCAATCACCACCATTATCATCCTCACCCCACCACCACCTCCTCTTCCACCTTCACAAACCACCACCTTCACCACCCTCACACACCATCACCAGTCATCTTCATCATATCCCACTCTTACCAATTTCTTCCAGACCATGTCATCCAGTCATCTTCATCATATCCCACGCTTACCTATTTCTTCCAGCGGCGTTTCCGGCTACCACCTTCTCCGACGATATTGAACCATACGATTTGTAATGTTGTGGGTTTCTGATCTGAACTTTGATGAGACCTTCTCAACCGATGTCATCATTGGTGGGGGTAAAACCCAGAATTCAACAAGAAATTGGTGATCAAAATCAACCATTCTGATGTTTTTAAGTGTTGTGGATGATGAGCAGGGATAAGAACTTCATGGAATGTGGATGGGGAGTTGACTCAAATTTTAGTCGTTCTTCTACTAATCTGTTTCATTCTCCTGCGGGAACTGTTAAACTGAGTCTTTCGTTGAACACGAGTCTGCCGTTCAAGTTCAAGCACACGTCGGAGTCAGAGGTGCGTAGGAAGAAGCACACAAAGACGACGCCGGAGACGGAGAAATATGTCCTCCGGTTTAGTTCCCATCTGTAAATGGCACATTTAGATGTGATTCGAGTTTTCCAGTTGATTATCGATGAATGTATGTATGGAGGCAATCCAAGGTGGTGGCGGCGGCGGTTGTATAGTGGTATTGTTGTGGTTTGAGAAAGAAAAAGAGAGTCGACTGAGAGAGAGATAATTAAATTAAATTAGGGGAATTGGCCTGTAATAATCCCACCTAGATCTTATTGCCCATTAATAATCCCACCTTAGAATATTCCCCCCACCAGTCCCACCTTTCACCTATTTTTCCTACAATGGTCCCTCGTTAAAAAAACTTAACGGAGTTAAGATTTTTTCCAAATTACAAACATATTTTCTAGGGCTTTTGATCAGAACGATGATACGAGTCCATTGATGTAAAACTTACTTCGAAATAGTGCTCCAAGTGACTTGATTTCCTTAATTGGAAATTTAAATACCCGAATTGAAGCATCGTTTTCATCGTTTGGAGCACCGTTTCGAGGCAAGTTTTACATCAATGGACTCGTATCGTCGTTTTAATCAAAAGCTCTAAAAAATCTGTTTGTAATTTGGAAAAAAGCTTAACTCCGTTAAGTTTTTTTAACGGGGGACCGTTGTAGGAAAAATAGGTGAAAGGTGGGACTGGTGGGGGGAATATTTTGAGGTGGGATTATTAATGGCCAATAAGGATTAGGTGGGATTATTACTGGCCAATTTCCCATTAAATTAAAATATGGGTCCCACTATATAGTTAGTTCTTTTTTGTAATTAATTTGTAAATTTATTTTTGTTTTTTTAGTAGTATGGGCAGTTTGGTAATTTTACATAGATTTAACTGAAAAATTTAACGACGTTAGCTGATTAGGTCCATCCATGTTGTGAAAATGCAGTCATCCGGTCCACTCGTGAACATTTTTCAAACCATTGGGACCAACTATGTAATTTTGAAACCATGAGGATCAATTGTGCAATAATTGCAAATCACAAGGACCAACTAGGCATTTAACTCATAATTATAACAGTAAAGAAGAAACGTATTTGGAAATCCCAATTGGTATCTTTTAACAAATTAGCAGGTATACCCGATACCCGCGGGTATGACCGATACCTGAAGGGTAATTACCCGATGGGTATTGCGCCGGGTATGGGTATTGGATTACTCGGCCCGAACCCGGCCCATTGCCATCCCTAAAATAAAAGGCAATCATGATTAGTGTTTTGAGGCGATCAGAAAGCGCCTCAGCGCCTTGAGGCGTCGACTCATGCACAGGGTTGAAAATTGGTCAAAAATGGGGTCTGTAGGATGGTGATAAGTAAAAAAACCAAAGGGATAAAAAATTTATGAATGGTTTACTTGATAAAAAAGCTAATATGTAAAACAGACGAGACAAATGCAACTTTTGGTTGTACATAGAGCAACGCCTCGCGTACGTGGAGCTCTTGCCTAACACCTACACTTTCTTCGCGCTTTTTTAGACCAAGATATCATACCGATTTTTGTTGAATTTTGTTGTAACATGTACAAAACCTATTGTGTCACTTAGGTAAGTGAAGAAGGAAGACTAAAAATGATTGGATCGTACGTTGAGCCGTTAGCGAAGTCCATCATTAGTGGACTAAGCAACTGGAGTTTGCATACAGGGAAGCTTACGAAGGAACACATGTCATTAATCAAGGGTGCTTGTTGTGTATGCAAGATCGTTTGTTGGCCCGGGAAGCATCATAATTACTTCTGGAAACTCGGAATCGAGAGTGTTCTTCTTAAGTTACTTCTAGATGATTTTCATATCAAGCAAATACCCGAGCATTTTTCTTCGTTAGACGAAGTGGAAGCCCTTGCACGCGATGGTTTAAGTGATAATTTTCTACCTGCGATTAAACCGCACGTGTGGGATATTCTTGGTGGGCTTGCAACACATTGTGCAGAAGAATTTACTGCGCAAATGGTTAAAAGTGAACTCTACCTTAAGATTCTCATCACATGTGTGTGGTAATGTTCTTGTGCATCTTAATATGTAGAGTAAAGTACACGGATGGTCCCCGTGGTTTATCAAAATTTTGGATTTGGTCCCTAGCTTTCCAAAAGTACACGAACGGTCCCTGTGGTTTGCACCCTGTAACAACTTTTTTCCAAAAGTACGTGAATGGTGCCTTAGGTTTGCACTTACAACGCATTTAGTCCCTAACTTGGACCTGCTAAAACATTTAGATTTGTTGGCTGGGGACTAAATGTGTTATAAAGTGCAAACCATAGGGACTATCTATGTACTTTTGGAAAGCTAGGGACCAAATCTAAAATTTTGGTAAACCACAAGGACCATCCGTGTACTTTACTCTAATATGTATTATTATTGTCATTAATCTCCACATATTTCTGATAGTTCTAATCTGTTTGCTAATGTCTTCTAACAGCTTAGGATTTGCGGCTTCATTGCGTTCGGCACGTCAGCGTTGCCAAAATGTCGAAAACGAGCTAGCGTCGAGAGCGGTTTTATTAATGATTTACTCTCCTTCAAAGTACATTTCATCACAAACGAAATCAATATTGTTGGGAATTTTAAAGCCACTCGCCAAGGAGGATATTAAGTACCTATTAAATACCCTTCACGTCACGTCATCAGGTATTACCGGTACAATGTCCGATAATCTTCAAGCGATTCACCTAATAAGCTTGGCTTGTTATTCGGGTCTACCTCAATATCGTAGGTATGTTATGAAGAATCAAGGAGTACACATACTATTATCGTTGATACAAACGTTATCACGAAACCATGTTCATGAAGAACGGATGTTACGGATGAACACGTCATTTCATTATTGTGGTCATAACATGAAGATGTGTTGCTACGAGTTTGAAGACGATTGGGTAGGTGATGAAATGTTTCTCGTTTTCGGTTTGTTAGGGCTAGCAGAATTGGTACACCATTCGGGTTCACTCAAAGATCATGTTTGGTCGAAGTCAACCGAGGGTCAACTAATATCGCAAGTACGGGAAATTTGCGTCAACTCCTTCGCTTCCGGACCAAAATGGTACTGTGCGTATCTTCTTAGCTATTTTGGCATTTACGGGTTTCCGTCGAAACTCGGTAATACTATCGGGAAGGCTCTTAGCGGTGATGAAAGTACGAATTTGACGCTCATTCTTGCTAACCAAGAACATGTGAATGTTCATGGTATCATCCTGAGCGTTCATTGTCCATCACTCTTACCGTCCGAAGGGTATACTTCTAGAAGAAAAGAAATTCGGCTCTCGGCTCACGTGAATCACCAGGCATTGTTGAAATTACTGGAATACGTGTACTCGGGACATTTAACAGCAACCGACGACCTTGTGAAGAGACTAAAAACATTGGCTAAACATTGTAACTTGCAGCCTTTATTGCAAATGCTTTGTAGAAATCGTCCCAAATGGAGAACTCCTTTTCCGACTTTTGATCTTGCTTCAGCTCTTGGGCCGAACGGTTTTTGTTTCTCGTAAGAATATATTTCTCTCAACTTAGTTACATTCATCTGAATTTAATTATATATCTATATTATTGACTATATCTAACTTAGTTATATTTTGTAGGGACATTGTTCTTGAAGCAAAGGGTAATGCATTTGAGAATTGGAAGTGCGAATCATGCGCTTTATCACAACCGCATTTACATGCTCATAAGGCCATTTTATGTGCAAGTTCTGACCACATGCGTGCTTTGCTTTGTTCTGGAATGCAAGAAAGGTACTTATTACTTAAATATATTCTTGGTTTTTAAAATGCGCGCGTATATCACGAGGCGATATGTAAAATGTCTCAGGGCCTTGAGGCGGTGTCTCATGCATGCATGGGTCAAAATTAGGTCATTATTCGAATTGCACTCGAATAACCCGAAATTCGAATCGAACCGAATTCGAATAGGAATTGGAATTGGGTCCTTATTCAAACTGGATTTATAATTCGAACTCAAATTGTGGTATCTCAAATCGAACCGGTTCAAATAACCTGAATTCGCATTATATAAATAGTGAAAGGTTTAAATACAAAAGGCTCTTAACGTGCGACCGTACGCGACCACCAATATAACGTGCGCAATTATGTATTATAATGTGCGTAATTATGTATTATAACATGCGTATTTTAAAAATGAAATCGCGTACCGTCGCACGTTAAGGGGCTATTGTGCGTTAACCTTCCCCTATATATATACTTATGATTTATTGAGTTGGGCTTCAAAATCAATTATTTTTTATATAATATACTTATAGATTTTAGTTTTACTTTTTTTTTTTTTTTTGTTGCTAATATGGTGACCCAAATTCGAATAAAGCTTGTTCGAATCAGTTTTTGCTGAACTTTATTCGAATTGGAATTCAATTTTGAAATTTTCATTAAAATGTTTCATCATATATCATTTGTTTGCAGCCAGTCAAAAACTATAAAGATCGATCTTGGTTGGAACGCGCTAGTTCGACTAGTAAACTGGCTTTATTCCGGTAAACTCGTGCCAAAACCCAAATACGGTTGTTTATGGAACAATCTAGACGAACAAGGGAAATTAGAACAAGTGATCCCATATGTGGAGCTTTACTGTTTATCAGACAGTTGGCTTCTAGAAGACCTTCACAAGGAATGCTCAAAAGTAATTGTAAATTGCTTAGATTCAGTTAACATGGCAACTAAACTGATTCAAATCGGTGCGGATTGTTGCCAGTGGGATTTGGTTGAGTTGGCTGCTAAGTTTATGGCACCGTCTTATCATCATCTTCGGAACTCTGGGAAGCTTCTAGAACTTGATGAACAACTTGTGGATATCGTACGTGCTGCATCCGTTGCTAGACTCTCTCAATGAGGCCATCATATGTTGTGTTTTATAGAGAAAGGTTATATAGATGGATATATAGATAGTGTGTTTAATATGACTATAGTTAACTATATTTATTTTTTAATTGCTATGAGATTTTATATATATATAATAACAAAGAGAAGGTCGGTGATAATAAGACAAACACCTAACCTTTCTCTCATCTCTTAAATACCAGTTGCTACCTACCATTTTCTTCCTGATCTATCTTCATCCCACCGAATTCATCAGCATCATCATCATCATCTTCATCCCAATTCACATACTCCAACAGCAACGGCTCCTATTTCCCCATGCCCTTTCACCTTCAACAATCGCAAACCTATTCTTCTGCCGCTGCTCCTCCGCCTCCCGCGGTGGTTCCGTACCCCGCCCCGCCGCCCGTCTACTCTGCTCCCTCCACTTCCGTTCCCGGAGTCTACTTTCCGCAGTTCCAACAGGTAGTTTCTGTCGATCACAGTTATTATTGTTTCATGTTTTAGGGTTAGGTTTATATTCAAGGAAATTAGGAATCGACGGTTCATTAAGTGTGGATAGTAGTTTTATTAGACTATAGCCTTAGTATAATGTAGTTTAGATCAATCTGAGCACATTTCAATCTGTTTTGGGGCCTAAAGTAGGGATGAGAAATTTCGTACAAAATACTGGTTACGTACCCGTACTGACTGAACATATAAGGAAATTAGTTATGTCGATGCTAGGAATGGACCTAAAACTGGTCTTCGCATGTTGAAGTCACAAGAGGCTCAAGTAGTTTTTACTTAGCCAGGTAAGAAACCACATCATTCAAGTCCATTTACAAATAAAACATTTAATGCAAAAGACTTTAGCCTTGAGCCCTTTTTACATACAAGTTTAGGCTGTTAAGCACTCAATAGTGATGAGCCAGGAAAAAAGATAAATTAAGAAGAAAATCCGCTACTGATTGCTAAAATACGAAGATGATAAGAATGTTCAAAGATAGTTCATTCACCATTTATCTTAAATTTCAACCCATCAACTATATAGGGGTGATGGCTCCCTTTTATTGGCTATGTTGCATCCAATTTGTACTGTGGGATTTGTTACAACAAAGGATGTGTTGTAGTGCGTGACCTGGAGCGCCATTGGTGCTTCAAGGTCTGGTTGTTTCAACCGGAGTTAGCATGCTCTATCGTTAGTAAGACGGGAGTGTCTATAGAGAGATAAAGTAATATAGGTGTATATGTAGAGAGAACACGTAATAGTTTCCATACCTTACGCGCTGAGAGGAGTATTTATTAAGGCCTTGGAGTTAGAAAGTGCAAGGCGGGCTGGGACAATAGGGTTCTCAAAGCCAAGGTGCAAGTCGAGCGCATCTTTTGTAGAACAATTATGAATTTAAGTAAAGAGTCGGGTCAAATATACAGTATAAATACGAGTTACTTTAACTTTCGACGCAGCCGCAACGCGCGGCGGGTCACAATCCTAGTTTTCATGGAAACAAAAGCTTTCAACGACTATAGTTAACTATATTTATGTTTTAATTGCTATGAGATTTTATATTTTCATGGAAACAAAAGCTTTCAAATAGTTATATACTTTTCGGAATATCTGGCCCAAACTACCAGAATAACACAAATCTATAACTGGTTGTAGGAAAAACACAGTACAAGACCTTAAAATCATATCATGATCTTCAGAATCTTGTCTTTTAATGGAATTATTAGGGTATATAGTTGTGAGTGTATATTGTGTAGGGTCATGTTGCACAAAAGCTTAAGAGATACTCGTGAATGCTACGCCAAAGCAAAGCATCGGTACTCGTTGAATCATCTAGTTTTTACAGAAGTTATTCGAAATCTAATAATAGAAGAAAAGAGTTTCTGTTCGAACTCTCTCTCATAAGGGGATTTATCTTGCCAACAACAGTGTGTTCTCTTTCATCGGTCTATGTATGACAATCTCAATGGCAATTGGTCCAACAGTTAGTGAGGTTGTTGTGAGTCGGTTACATTGTTACCCTTCAGAAATCTTCATCCTTCACATTAGGATAAAACCTAAGCTCTGATACCGCAATGTTGGTTTAGAACTTATAATCACAAACTAAGAACAATGCAGAGAATTGAAATGATTATTTTACTCAATAAAGACCAAAACAACAAATATTAAGACAAAAAATAAACAAATGTTCCTAGAGTTTAGCTGGGAACCGAACAACAACATGATCAACGGCTCTCCTTATTCGTTTAATCGTTGTGGCTTGAACTCTAGTGAGTCATCCCATACGGTTGGGTCTCTTCCTATGGCCCATGCATTCACAAACACTTGTGTGCCCACTGGTATAGTGTATCCACTCACTGAGTTCTACCTGTGTCACAACTTTTCGTGGAAGAAGGGGGATGATGGGTGCAGTCGTAAGACTTCTTTCACAATGCATGATAAGTAGGGTAGCCTCAATACATCATCCTCTTTTATGATACTACCTTTACCAATAACTTTTTCAAGTTCCTCTTTCGCTTTACTCATGATGTGTGGCGTAGTAGTTCTATCATTGCCCATTCTATTGTAATCGAGGTTGTATCAGTGCCAACAACAAATAAATCCTAGATCATCAAATGAAATTATACGTTAACATTGAACAAGAGACAAAAGAAATCATATCGATCATCAAATGAACAATTTACTCACCAAAAACAAATCCTTTATGTTTGTGATTGAACTCGTTTCAGTTATCTTGAACGAAACGGAGATCAGTTCACTACGTTTATGTGGGTAACAATGGAAATAGGAGATAACATATATATAGGGGAGCGCTAAAATGAAAACCACCCCTATTTTTAAGAACCGCAAGAACCACTCTCAACCTAAAGGGTATTGTGGTCATTTACATCAAATGTCTAATCCCTCTCTCTCCATTTAATGCACCAGAGATACACCTTTCTCTCTCTTTATAAACTCTCACCTTTCTCTCTCTTCAACACACACATACCTAATCCTCTCTCTCTTGAACCTTCCTCACAGGCAACAAGAACCAGCCGGACTCCGGCCGACCTCCGGCGAGCAGGCGACGGCCGACTACGGGCCACGGTGGTCCGGCGACGACGGAGATAGGGCGCCATCGCAGCTACATCGCACCTGCAAACCACACCCACAACCCTTCTCCATCGCACACCCCTGATTTCTCCTCCTTCACTCACACACCTGTATGCGTAGGATAATCACAAAACAGAGAGAGAGAGAGAGAGAGAGAGAGAGGATTTTGAAAAGATTGAAGGTGCTGTTTGTTTTCATTTGCACTGTTCATTTTTTCATCTTTTTTCATTAGAAATCCCACATCTGTAAGATTCATTGCCACATGGTGAAATGCTCTTGCCACATTTTGAATCTTTTTCACTATTAAACAACACCCATCTGCTTCAATTTCACAATTCCCATCTCAATTTCTACAAAAAAAAAAAAAAAAAAAATTGTAGTGCACATGTGTAATATTACACATGTGTAGTACATATACACACATGTGCACTACAATTTTTTTTTTTTTTTTTTTTGCTTTTTTGAAAAAATGTTTTTTTATATACCTAAAATAGCGAAAATTGGTATGAAAAAAAAATTTGGTATGTTTTTAGGTTTTTTTAGTTAGTTTTCGAGTTTTCGCATTAACTAGTGGTTCTCATTTGAACCTTCCCCTATATATATACTAGTATTAAGCCCCTGCGTTGCAGCGATTGTCATAAAACTGTGTTAAGTAGTTTGTCAGCGACCACCAAGACCGGAAAAGCTCGTAAAAACAAAATAAATAAAAACGGGAAAAAAATAACGGCGAGCGAAAAGCAGACATAAAATCTTTGAATCATGCACGCTCGTTGCTGAGAAATTAAACCGAAACGTAAAACATAGACAAAAATAACTAAGTCCATCCAGACCCTCGTGACGAACTTGTCAAACGCAGAAAAATAGATGTGACGCGACGGGCCAGTCAAACGGAAAAAAAATATATGAACAAATGTTGAACCCCACACACATGTTGCGGTGTGTTAGCTCACAAAATTTAGAACGAAATAAAAAATTTTGGAAAGATGAAAAGTATGGTGGACCAAATTTGAAAATAAAAAACATTTGTGATTAAATTGCGAAAGATGAAAAACTTTGGGTTAAAACTAAAAAAACAAAGGGTCTAAATTGCAATGTTGAAGTTATTTATTAATTTTAGATAAAGATAATGTTAAAAACAAGTGATATCTATATATTGGTTATTAATTAATATTAATACTAAAAGAAATTTATTAAGCAAATATAAATAAAATTTATGATGTTGAAGGAGAGAATGCCATGTGTCATTATTTAGAGTCTTTTATTATAAGTTAGATATATATATATATATATATATATATGATTAGGTTCAAGAGTGAACACTAGTGTAGTTTGCGAACTGAGCGAACTAATGTTGGCCATACATGTGTGTAGATCAATGGTCAGGATTTGATGATGAAATACACTAGTGTATTTTACGATTTGATGATGAAATCCTAGCCATCCACATGTGTAAATCAATGGCCAATTCACTCAGCTCACAAATACACTAGTGTTCACTCTGAAACCCCACCCTATATATATATATATATATATATATATATATATATATATATATATATATATATAAGTGGGTTCAGGAGAAAATGATTTAAAGTGTGTAAATGATGGGAACCTTAGAACTACCAGGAGGGGTACAATTGGAGAATCCAAACAAGGGTGCACATGCTAATCACATGCCATTTTCCCCGATCATATTTAAACGCCAACAACTTCTTATACGTGATTATTTTTCTAAAAAAATTATACTATAAAACTCAACGTTTTTTTAATCTTTCTAACGAGTATACTATTGATATACTTTTTGAAAAAAAAAAAAACTGAGTTACTTTATGGCGTTTTCAACTTTCTGTTTTTATGGCATTTTAACCTAGTTTTATGGTGTTTTTCTGAACTAATTGTTTTTATGACATTTTTAACTAGGTTTTTTATAGCGTTTTTCTAAACTGGGAGTTTTTTTTGGTGTTTTAAACTAAGTTTTTCATAGTGTTTTTCTGAAATGGGTATTTTTATGTCATTTTCAACTGAATTTTTCATATTGTTTTTCCAACTGTGTGTTTTATGACGTTTTCAACTGTGTATTTTTCGTGGCGTTTTTCTGAACTTGGTGTTTTATGGGGTTCTCAACTGGTTATTTTTCATGACGTTTTTCTGAACTTAGTGTTTCTATGGCGTTTTTATTGAACACGCAGTTCATGTCATTTTTTTTTAATTTAAAAGTATAACAATAGTATACTCGTTGGAAAGATAATAAAACACTCGATTTTATTGTGTAATTTTTTTTTAAATAATTACGTATAGAAAAGTTACAAGAGTTTAAAAAAATGGTGGAATATGCATGTGCATGGTCTTTGGCAAGTGAGTGGCATGTGGACGAGCCTTTTGACAATATTACCCTTAGTGTAAGTTAGCATCAACGCCACATGTCAACACCAAAATCATTCTCACCGTTTTCACACTTTTAGGCGTTTTTTAGATCATGCCCCTATATATATATATATATATACATATATATAGGTAGAGGATCTTGTAAAAAGTGCTCAAAGTGTGAGAAGTGTATTATAACACTATATATAATACTATATAACACCATATAAACACCGTATAACAATATGTAACACCATATAATACCATATAACACTATGTAACACTATATATCATTATATAACAAATATAACACTATAGGTTGTCTGATAACATGTCTATGATAGATGTATAGTGTTATATTTGTTATATAATGTTATATAGTGTTACATAGTGTTATATGGTATTATATGGTGTTACATATTGTTATACGGAGTTATATAGTATTATATATAGTGTTATAATACACTTCTCACACTTTAGGCCCTTTTTACACTATCCTTACCCTATATATATATATATATATATATATATATATATATATATATTAACATTTTTATTTATTTATTGTTTTTCATATAGAGAGGGTCATATTAATCCATTGTGAGATTTATGTTTATTATGGATAGTGTGAAGTAATAATAGTTAGAAATGATAACCTTGTTAGCTTTTTATATTTAAGTTTAAAAATAGTGCTATTTGTTTTGATTGTGTTTATTACTTGCAAAATAGACTTGATTAGTACATTAGATATGGCAAAGACTATAATCACATTGAGAGAGGAAGATCTTGTATTTATATCACACAGACGACATGAGTAAAGAAATTTGTAGTTCAAAAAAAAATTTTCCATTCAAAAAAAGTAATGTCATGTCAAACAAAACTGCTTAACATATACCAAGCTAGATAATTTCTTATAAAAATTAACAGCAAAAATATCCAATAAGTTTCTCTTTAGCCCCCAGGTCAACAACTTCTAGGTCTCTAGCTCAATGGGATTGATATAGACAACTCATCTAACGCAAATCGGTAAAGAAAAGAAATGACTCAATGCAGTTCATTGGTAAAGCCACGAGTACCCTTCTTGGTGGATGAACGCTTGTTTCAGCCATGTCATATATACCGCAAATTATCTTGATATATCCGTTAGTGAACCTTTTCCGTCAAGGCTATCACAAATCACTATATGCAAATCCTTCTTCTAATTATACTTTTCCATTAATCTTTGTTAAATCCATACGGCCTACATGATTACTAAAGTCAAAATGCAGGGAAAGTCGTGAAAATGAAATGCTATTCTTTAACCAATTTAAAATAAAAAAGATAATCTATCTTTTATATTAAAGCAAAATGTCTTTGACCATTTGACCATGATGTAGCATATCTCTTTAGCCAGGGAATTGTTATTTGAGCGCCATTTATTTCTTCTCACATAAGCTTTCTTCCAAACCGCGGGTTTTTATTCTCAATTAGGAAATCCCTATCTGTTTTCAATCATTCCCCAAAATTATGAATTCGTTTCCTTTATCGATTATAAACCTAGATGTATAACCAGATTCTTCAATCATGAAAATAACATAGCGTCTTCATCTGTTACTTTTCGATTGTATAAAACCCTCGAAGACCTGTGAACTCTTCAGATCTTGAATCCCATTATCATCGATTAGTCTCAACCAAATTTCTTTTGTGATTCCTTTGTTCTTCATCTATTTTTTCTATGAATCTGTTACAAACCCTAAGTTTTTTTGAATGAATCTTGGTACAAAATATGATGCGTACAATTGAGGGATTCAAGCGCAGCAAAGCAGGATATGAATATATGTAAATTTTTAGGGTTTTGAATGATATGAGTTATATTCCTGAATTTTTTTTTTTTTTTTTTTTTTTTTTTTTTTTTTTTTTTTTTGCGGTTTTTGTATATCATTGTTGTTCAGTACCTTAATTGTGAATTAATTTGGTACTTTTGTTTGTATTTGGTGTTAGTTAATGTTTTCCACTTTATCTAGAGCATACAATTGGGGGATTTAAGCACAACAAAGCAGGAGTTGAATATATGTAAGTTTTTAGGGCTTTGATTTTTGTTAAATTGCGGTGTGGGAAGCGGAAACGATGGACTAACGAAGATAAGGGCGAGTCCATGTATCTCCAATGGCCGAAGAGTTGGATATTACTATTATTTTCTTTTTCATGAAATGCTTTTTAATCATATTGTGTTATAAATATTCACATTATGATATTGTGACTTTCCATGACGAGTGCTTTCATTGTCACTTTCGCTAGATTCACTTTCACTTCATTCGATTTTCTTTTTAGAGGTAATTGTAATATGATAACATTAGTGTTTTGATTGTATATTCTTTGTCTTCATGATTTGCTTCTAATTCATGAGTTTTGTCAAGTAATATTAGGATTTCGAAACACTAAACCTCCCAGGAGAATAATATGGCTGAAAAGATATAGGTTATTAGACACTCGGTTCTCTAACAAACATGCTAAGCTATTGAAATCTAAGATGTTTCCACCTGAGTTGGAGAATCTGGTTCATTGTTCTTATATGATTTGTGATTCTGATTGTTTAACTATGTGTTACGCGTAACGACGGTTTGTGTAACCGGTGTTCTTTATAGTGAAATTTGATGAATACATAACGAGTTGGCTCTGAGTGATGTCACTAGCCTATCGAGGGGTTGCCTCTTTTCAACTTGTCAGTTTTTTGTGTTCAGTGGTAAGCAAGAATTCAACATTTTTTTTATTTAAATAATTTTGGAAGAGTTATCATGGATTCTTCATTTAAAATAATTATATTTTTATAAGGTATTGCTGGTGTTTGGCGCATAAAAGCAACTGAAGAAACTCATGGCAGTAAAGATAGAACCATTGGTTTCGTTCGTGTCGTCTTTTACTAGGCTTGACAGACGTCTCTTTACGTGGTACATAACTTTTGTTTCCTGATGTGTAACAATTTGACATATTTTTTGGGTTTTTGTTTACTTAGTTGATTTTCATATGGTGTGGCTTTTATGTGGCAGTAAAGATAGAACCATTGGTTTTCGTTCGTTTCGTCTTTTACTGTCTTTTTCGTTTTGTTATTTTAAGACCGGTCTATTTTCTTGGGACTAATAAGATAAAGAAGGTGCTTATTAAGAAGCTAATGATAACCTTACAAGAATTATTGAAGATAGGTTAAAGAATAAACTGTTATCGTTGCCACCTCCATTGTTACAGGAATGATCAAGGCTAAGCCTCTTATGTGGTTTTTCACCGCCTCAGCCAATGTGCGCCTCGAGGCGTGTGCCTCAAAACGTTTTTTTCAACCACGAATGCAGGTACGTTTCATCGTTACTTTTTCATTTACTATTATATGAAAATAAATTATATTTCGAAACAACATGATTTATTAGTTTCATGTCTTTATTGGTGGTCACCATCTTATATTCAGGTTGGAAACACCAGAACTACGAATTTAATTGGGCTTTTGAGCGTCTTTAAGCTGGTACTTGGTTCACACTGTTTGCCTTTAGCAGGTTATAAAGCCAAGTTTTTTAGAAGGCTTGCCATTCTAAAACATAACTTGGTTCACACTTTTTTTAGAAGGAAATGGTTGATTTGGTTAGGAACTGTAACCTATATTTGTGTGTTTGTTGGTATTTTTTAATAGATTATGATGTTAATGGTGGCTTTTGCCAGACTACTTGATTGTTATGATGTTAAGGAGTGTGAAACTTCTAATCATTTATATATTTTTGTTTTTGTGTTGTACGATTACATAATTAAAATTTGAACTAGGAAATAATTCCACTCGAGGAAGTTTTTAAAAAAGTTGAGATGTACGAAAGAAGGGCTAACATCAAGGGATTCGGATAAGAGGTTAGAGATTTTGGGGGACCATAAGCTTGAAGAGAAGGTGGTGAGTGGCGTACCTTACAGGCATGTTTAATTATTTGTTGCTTATTGTGTTTTGGGCTTAGAATAACTGTACTTGATCCATATTAATTTGTAAATTTTTGTTGAGGTGTTTTGAGATTCACTGAATGTTATAATTTCAGGAGAGCAAAATTTTGAAGTTCTTAGGGTTTATGTTAAACCCATTAGCATGGGTCATGGAAGTTGCAGCAGTTATGGCAATTGCACTTGCAAATGGAAGAGTGACTAATCTCAAGTTCTCAACTATATTCAAATATGCAACAGTGTAATTGATAGATATAAGTTCTTTATACATGTTGTAATATGTTGATCTTTCTTTCATATTAATTGATGTAACTGAGTTATTGTGCAGGGTAAAGCACCTAATTGGTTCATTTAGAACAAGTGGGATAGGTGTGGCACTGTCTGGTCCAGAATGCGGCTGGCCTCCTAACTGTTGCGTCACCTGTTCAGGTTTTTTTCCCTACCCACTCAAATGGGTAAAGGGCATTCCTTAAGCGCCACAAGACCTGTACTGAACCGCAACCAGAAATTTAGGAATGATGGAACCGAGAACCAGAGCCATCTAAAGTTGTTTGGTATTTTGGTTCCACCGTTCCGGTTTAAAACTGGTTTGGTCCCAAACCGGATAATAAGTTGAATACAAATTGGTTTAAAGTGTTTTATATTTTGAAAATCGTAAATATAAAAGGTCACGTTTCAAGTTTGAAATACAAAGAGTTATTATAATTCATAAAACACGTGTCAGTTTGGTACTTTGTTTCTGGTACCAAACCTGATGGAACACTGAAACAGATAACCGGTGTTTTGAAATATCTTGAAACAAGAACCCACACCCGGAAATATTTTCTTAAACAATAGAACTGAGACGCGAACTGTTGGTCCCGGGATAGTTATTTCTTTGTCTTAATTTGCGAACATATCTTCCATTTGAAGCTTAGTTACCTTGTGATGTTATTTAATGTTTATCTTTTAATCTAAAGATCTATAGAGATGGCCGTAGCCAGAAATTTTAGATGGCTTAGAGAAAGAGTAATTGTTGTTTGTCTGAAGACACCTTAATCCTTAATAAACGTAAAAAAAAAAAATATTATTTATGTAAATGAGTAATTTATGTAATATACCACTTCTATTATTTATACACTTTGTGATAATGTAGATTAAATTTTCCGACCCGCAAAGTTCGCGGGTGATATGGTTTCGATCATGTGAGTTTATTCCAAGCTTTTTTACATGCTCACTTATTGCTTTTGTGTTTTTTTGTAGGTGACTGCAGCGAATGCCTCAATTATATTTTTGGTATTAGTTTTGTCATAGGTGATCACCACAAAAACTTGAAAGCTAGATCCGAGAACACGTGTTCAAGCCGTTATCTCACACAATTTGTTGTATTAATGTATTTAACTATTATTACACACTGTGAGGTCGTGCTAATGTGAGGTTCGCATGAGAACCAGAAGTTAGAATCATCACATGTATACAAGTATTTTGTTGTAAAAAGGTTGCGTTTCTGATGTATATATTAAGCAAGATGTTTGTTCGGTGAATTTAGTATAAATTTTTTGTTGTGTAGCCACCCGTGTATTACACGGGTACTTAGACTAGTATATTATATATTCAATCTTATATAGTAAAGATAACATTTAAATTTTGAAATATGTCAAGCATCTAATTAGTCAAACTAAAAATAGTAATTTGAAATCAACCGGAATTTGTACATGTTTCATATATTTTAAATGAGAAATATATAAAGTATGTTTATTAATTCTCATTAGGATAACCACAATTTGCAAATGTGTCTCTCTAGCATTTCTCTATTGAATGCGCATCCCCAATATTTCTCCATTAAATACTATTCTAACATTTGTACTTTAATCGAACAATCGTCTCCACACATATTTCTACGTTATGGTAATCAATTATAAATATATTCTTTTTTCTCTTATAACTTTGAAAATACAATTTTTATAAAATTTTGAAAACAATATTGAGACGTGCTTATTTTTATCTATATTTCGATAAATTTTCTATTCCAAATCGAATCGAATGGGCCAAATGTAAACATCTATTTCTTCTTTATCATGATTTACCTTACTAATACCAATCAAACAACCTTAACCAATATTCTTTTTGTGGTTTCCGGTGAAAAGTTTTATTCTGATTCTCTGAAAAATGTTGAAAATGGAGTTGTAGTCTAGTGTGTTTTGTATCGTAAACCACAGTAAGTGTTGGTAACGTATCGATGCCGTGAGGAACCGAACCTCTTCTAACATAACATCCGTAACGAGATCGGTAATGTTGGAACGCTTACCGCTAATCGTTTATATGGTTTTCGATCACTGTCACGTTTGTATCCTTTTAGGCTTATCACGACTTTAATTTTATGAGTTTTTATATCTTGGATGCTATATCATGAAATCATCAGGCTCTATGACATATTGTAATTCATATTACAAGGCATTGGCTTATACTACTTTTTAATCATCTGTTCTTACCATAACAATGTTTATATTGGTCAACACTATCTTTCCTTATAATGACTGGTTTTAGCCTCATTACCTGCACTCAAAACCCTGTGGTGTGAATTTCATTAGTGGTTATCGTTAATGATTCTAAACAAAAAATATCAAAACTTTTAAACCCTAATTGATATCTTAATGAATTTTGTAAATGGATATCGCCAATGAAGATCATGGGTAAACCTAGTTGATATTCGAAGGTTGTTACACATATTGTCTGCTAATATTGGCTGGTTAGCCTTATTATACACATCCAATATGTAAATCAGCGTTTGCCTTTGTCGTTTCTGCTTCCTTCTTTGTTGGCAAGCTTTTTTTTGTCGTTCATTATTACTTTTTCTTAGATTATCGACAAGCTTTAATTATTTGATTCTTCTGATTTGTTGGTAGTGAATTTGACATCCGGGGAAGACAAAACTTGTTTTCGTGAGGAATAAGGTGTGAATCTTGAACGATTTTAAAATTACATTTTTACAATATTACTATATCCCCCCCTCTCTCCCCCCCCCCCCCCCAATCTCATTTACTCTTACACTATGTTCCCGAGTTTCATTTAACAAGGGAAGAGAAAGGAATTAAAAGGAAGAGAGTAAAAAATGTGTTCCAGAGATTTTTTTAGGAAGAGAAGTGGTGAGAAAAGAAAGGAAACAAGGGGATGATTGATGCAAATATTCATCCTCCCAATTTGAAGAGATTTGGTGAGAAAAGATTATTATGAATCTCAGACTTTTTTAAATTTCCTAAATTACCCTCTAATTCATTATAAATAAACATTCTTTTCTTTTCCTCCCAACTCGGGAACACATAAAATGTTTAATTTCCTTTCATTTCCTTTTCTTTTCATTAAACTCGGGAACAAGAATATAATCACATCTTTTCCTTTCCATTCCCTTATAATTCCCCTTCCTTTCTCTTCTTTCGTTAAATGAAACTCGGGAACACAGCGTTAGGCTAAAGGGTGTGGGGGGGGGGGGACATGATTTGGGTCATTAATGCCACATAGATCCATTATTGTATTGCTACACCACCCCTAGGCTCATCCACCATGGTTGGCATGGATTAAACTATGACAACCATGAGCCTTCTTTCATTTTTCAATATTTCCTTTTCCTTTTTTCACAAAAATAAATTAAAGAGTAAACTTCCGTTTTGCTCCCTGTGGTTTGGTCAGTTTAACGGTTTTGCCCCAAACCTTTCAAAATAGCCATTTTGCTCCCTGATCTATGACGTCATTCTCCAGTTTGCTCCTCAGCTCTTAACCTCATCCATTTATGCAGTTAACCCATGTCACGTGCAAATCACCTAAGGGGCATTTATGTCTTTTCCCAACCCTGCCTTTAAAATCCCAACTTATACCCTGACTCTCTCTCTCTCTCCCCTGTCTCTCTCTGCAACCTCTTCTTCTCTCTACAACCTCCGCCACCCACCTCCACCTCCTCCATTGTTAACCACCTCCGCCCATCCACCGACATCACCCACCACTTTCGCCACCGTCAGCCACACAACCACAATGCACATCTTCAAGAAACCCAACAAAATGTCCACCATAACATCCCTGTCACTGAACCACCGCCACAACCCCACCACCACTCCTTCAACCCACGACGGCAATCATCACCACCGCCAACTCTTTTCCTGCCGCCGTCAATCATCATCACCACCAAAAATCACTTCCCTAGCCTCAAAAACACCGGAATCATCATCACCACCCCACCTACATCTGCCGCCGTCACCCACCACATCTGCCGCCATCGCCATCACCATCACCACCCCACCCACTACACATATCATCAAAACCCCCAAATTTCAAAACCCTAACTCGTATCATCAAAACCCCCAAATTTCAAACCCATATCAGAGATACACAACCAAGACACCGAATCACACCTGAAATTGATCTGATTTTACCGAAACTTGACTGAAATTTACCGAAAATCGAAAGTTGTACCACAATCTTCACTGTGTATATATTAATCGACGAAAATAAACAAGATGACGGCGGCACGATTCAGATCAATGTTGTAGTGGTGGGGGTTGGGTGGATTCGGTGGTCGTAGGAGGTGGTTGTGGTCGTAGCAGGTGGTTACGGAGGTGATGGTTGGGGTATGAGCTCCGATTCAATGGTGGTGGTTGTGTGGGGGGTGTAAGAGATGAAGGCCGAAGGTGGTGGTGATGGTGGCGGTGGCGGTGGTCGGGTGGTGGTCAGAGATGGAAGGATGAGAGAGTGTAGAGAGAGATAAGAGAGAGGGTAATATAAGAGAGAGAGAGAGATCAGAGATGAAGATGATGATGATGTTATATATTATTATTATTATTATTATTATTATTATATATAATATAATCTTTTATTTGTAGTTTTACTAAAATACCCCTACTTTTATACTTGAAGTTACCAAAATACCCTTTTAGATAACAGACAATTTAACTGAGTTAGAGCTGAGGAGCAAACTGGAGAATGACGTCATAGATCAGGGAGCAAAATGGCTATTTTGAAAGGTTTGGGGCAAAACCGTTAAACTGACCAAACCACAGGGAGCAAAACGGAAGTTTACTCTAAATTAAAATAAAAAAATAATGGTTTGGTTCATGGCCATACCCTTAGGGTAGTGGTTTTGGATGGGTTTAGAAGTGGGTGATATGGCGCTGATGTAGAAGGTCATGGTGACCATGGGGGTCATGACCACACCCTATAGCCTTAGCCCTTGGGTGAAGATGATCTATATATGAATGAAAATATTTCCTAGATTTCTTACAAAAATCTAAGTTCTCAAGATAACCCTACCATACACCCACACACACACTTCTAATTTGAATTTCTAAGCGAATTGAATCAAAAATTAAAAAAAATGAATCCAAATTCAGACTTCGAATCGAATCGAAATTCGAATAGGTGATTTTCGATTTGAATCAAATTTCGAGCCCAATTCGAATACTGAACTCCCTTGTCAACATGGGTAGACCTATGATTTTTTTTCCATCAGAGTCAACTTCTTCGGTGTCCGGACGTTTGTTAGCTTTACATTAGAGTTTTTGAGTTGGATCATGTTATATAATAAACTACAATGCCATTTAATATGTGGGAAGTAAAAACCATACAAAATTTAGCTATTTTTTAGAATTACTGTTTCTAAACAAAAATCAAATTCATGTACTTCACATTTAAAATCATATGAAATTAAATACAGATAGATAATAATTTAGATGACAGCAAAGAGAAAAAGGTTAATCCCTAACAAAGGTTTTGAAACCTATTCAGTTGTTTCAATAGAGATGCAGGTAGAAACTTCAAACATCTATCATTGTTTATTTCAATCATACAACAAACTTATAGCTAGGGTCATAGTTCACATATAACATGGAATAACAACAATCATCTATCATTATTTATTTCAATCACACAACAACTTTAGAGGGTCATCATTAAAATTCTCGAGGCCATTAAAAACAGTGATACATGTTACATATAAAATGGAATAACTACGGGGTTGCTTAAACCCTAAACTATCAAAAATTGTGTATTGCTACCATTGCTAATTTCTAGAGCATATATTAGATTGTCAATGATAATGTGTTGAAAGGAAGTAACATTTTAGTTTAACTATAAACACTGATGAGTGTTAAATGAATAAGGCAAATCTCTGTTTGTATACTAAAGAGGCAAACAACTGATGAAGTTCTTATAAACACTGTTTGTGTTAAACCGCTGATATAGATTAAATAGCTGATGGTAATCACTGATGATGAACAACTGTAAGACAACTGTTGTTGTGATAAGCAGTGGATAGTAAGCAGTGGTTAGGGTATGTCAGTGGCTGTAAATCAGTTGGTGAGGTGAGGTCAGTAGTTGGGCTTCAAGGACTGATTCTTACATTCTTGTAAGAACAGGGGGTGTTTGTGAAAATTCTTACAACAGTCTGTTGTAACTGAATTAAGGGCTTTTAGTATAAATAGATGGTTTGTAATAGTTGTAGGTACTTCTTAGATTTCAATTCCTTTTGTAATTTCTTTCTTGTAATTCATTTTCTGTTTCAATAAGATTCAAATCATTCAATCGTTGATATTCATTGTTTCCTCAAGTATTCTCTGGGTTAATTTCTGGGTTGTTTATTTAACATAATGATTATACACACATGTTCATAAAAGTTTTAATACAGTCTGAAGTGTGACTTGTTGTTCTTTTCATTAATTAACGACTCCTACGGATGAAAACAACGGCAAATGTGATGAATATCTGGCCCAAACTACCAGAAAAACACAAATCTACACAAAATCTTTAATTGGTTACAGGAAAAACATAGTACAAGATCTTCTAATCATATCATGGTCTTCAGAATCTTGTCTTTTAATGGAATTATTAGCGTATACAGCTGTGAGTGCATATTGTGTAGAGTCATGTTGCCCAAAAGCTTAGAGATGCTCGTGAATGCTACGCCAAAGCAAAGCATTGGTACTCGTTGAACCCTATAGTTTTTACAGATGTTATTCGGAATTTCATTATACAGAGTTTCCGTTGGATCTCTTTCTGTATTAAGGGGATTTATCCTGCCAACAACAGTGTGTTTTCTTTCATCGGTCTATGTATAGCAATCGGTCCAACAGTTAGTTAGGTTGTTGTGAGTCGGTTACATTGTTACCCTTGCATAGATTCCATCTCCTTAGCTATATAAAGGAGATCATTATGTACTCTGCTATTCTTATTATTTATATGAGATTCAGCTCTTGATTCTCTTTAGGAATCATGGTGCACATACTACTCGAGACAAAACTTGTTCTTCAGTGTCAAAATTATATTCTTCGAAACTTAAAGTAGCTTGGTATAGGCTCTTATGTAACTTCTCCACTATTATTTGGTCCTTCACTCATCGAGGGATTTTCGAACTCCCTTTTTAATCCTTGCAACATGCACTTGTGAATGACCTTGGAACTCTAACCAAAGTGTTAGCACGAGAAAATAGTAGACCATTAACACCTTGTTGAATAAGAGCCATGGCTTTGGCATATTTCTTTTTGGGTTCTTGGTGCCATAGCCTTCATTGTTGAACGTACATTACTATGAGCTGATTAACTGTTGACTTATCTACCATTTCTTGAATTTCAAAGATACTTCATTCTTCTCATTAGGATAAAACCTAAGCTCCGATGAAGCAATGTTGGTTTTTAGAACTTATAATCACAAACTAAGAACAATGCAGAGAATTGAACAATGCAGAGAATTGCCCGGCCGCACACTCCTATGTTCTTGCCCTTGTCGCGAAAACCGGCACCTACCGATTTCGTCTGGTCAGATAATCTCCGAATCCCTCATCCTTCTCCTTGATCTTTATGGAACCTTTGGCTCTGATACCAATGTTGGTATCGAAGTCACAGGCGGGACCCAGATGTCAGAATCGAAGGATGCCAACATTTGTCGACATGATCACAACACAATTCACACCAATACATGATCGAAACAACAACTTGAAAAAAACGAACTAACCGAAACTTGTAATAGAAACGTGAATCAAACAGAACTTTATAGATATAAACTTCCAGTACAAACTTGCATACAGACTGATTGCTTTGAACCGTATATATAGCAGCGAAGGGGTGCGAGTATCAGTTGTGTCGTTTCAATGAAGAGATACGTCTCTTCTATCATAACCGCTGCAGTGGTTATTGTACGTACTAGCACCGGTTCACATGTTACGGCCCAAAAGCAAATTACATAATATTAACCCTACTGGACAACTAATTGTTTGACCCACTGGACATGGCCTACGGCCCAAGTTCTAAATAAAATATAAACAGTAAACAATTTGACCCATTAGACTAATAAATAAACAAATAAAAGGCTGCTGCGTTTTTTCTTCTTCTTTGAACTCGGTTGCGCTTGATTATCGGACTTCAAACAAGATGAATGGATGCTAGTTCAATGGTATTGGAACAACACACAGAGGCTTGGCCTTGGATATAGTGGTTCCATATTTCTCAGTCATGTCCAAAACATCATATGGAACCTTAGTGTCAATTTTCCAGTCAAAATTATTGAGTAATGAGCCCAACATGATAGGGACCATACGTGTTGCAAGTGGTATACCAGGGCATATTCTTCGTCCAGCACCAAACGGGATTAAATCGAAATCATGACCTCGGACATCAAGCCCGGACTCCAAAAATCGTTGTGGCTTGAACTCTAGTGAGTCATCCCATACGGTTGGGTCTCTTCCTATGGCCCATGCATTCACAAACACCTGTGTGCCCGCTGGTATAGTGTATCCACTGAGTTCTACCTGTGTCACAACTTTTCGTGGAAGAAGTAAGGGGGATGGCGGGTGCAGTCGTAAGACTTCTTTCACAATGCATGATAAGTAGGGTAGCCTCAATACATCATCCTCTTTTACGATACTACCTTTACCAATAACTTTTTCAAGCTCCTCTTTTGCTTTACTCATGATGTGTGGTTTGCGTAGCAGTTCTGTCATCGCCCATTCTATTGTAATCGAGGTTGTATCAGTGCCAGCAACAAACAAATCCTAGATCATCAAATGAAATTATTGTTGGTAATCGAACATGCGAATCACAGGTATGAATATAAAAGAATTGAGAATCAGAGAATAATAAACTTGCTTGTATTGAATGAAAAAGTGATCAGTTACAATTGACATACATGAACCCTATATATACTTAACGAATAGATGCGATGATAGAGACGTGTCTCTTCACGAACGGTTGCGACTCTTGAACTTGTGGTTGAGATTGATCTTGAAGAGGTGTGTCTCCTTGAAACATCGTGTCTCTTGCTTCCTCTCTTGATGGCGCTGATTCCGAACAGGTATGTCTCCAGGAGAGGCGTCCTTTGATTAAGTTTGTAGGTTACAAACTTTCACTTTGTCGCATCCGGTCCTCGCACTTACTAACTAATCTAATTACATCATAAACTAACTAACTACTAATTACAGAACGACCCCTATACCTATATTTAGTTTAAAACACCAATACTCCCCCGTAAACTAAATATAGTTTAACAAAGGTCTTCAACTTGCTTGACTTGCAGTAGCATTGGTTCTTCTTCCAATGCGAGATTGGCTTCTTGTTGCGTGTCTTTCTCCTTTTCCTTCCACTTGGTGCAATCTCTTGCAAAATGACCAAGTTCTCCACAATCGTAACATCTGAACTTGCTCTTGTCTTGGTTTCTTGGACCCATATCTTTTCCACGTCCTCTTCCTCCTTTGAAAGATCCTTGTCCTTGACTTCTGCCATAGTTTTGAACACCACGGCCCTTTCCACGATGCAAACTTTCAAATTGATTATCTGCACGTGCCATCATGAGTCCTCCTTGATTATTATCTTCTTGCTTGTCTTGACTTTTGAGACGTTCTTCAAAAGCTATTATTCTTCCCACTGCTTCTTCAAATGGCATTTTGTCTATTTCCGAATATTGTTCGATATTTGCCACGATGGGTAGGAACTTCTTCGGAACGGAGATGAGTAATTTCCTTACGAGTTTCTTGTCTTTGATAGTGGTACCGAGAGTTTTAAATTTGGCTTTTATACCACTCAACTTGCTTGCGAAACTACTTACTGTGTCGTTCTCATCCATCTTTAAAACTTCTAATTCGCTCCTCAAAGTTTGTAGACGTGCTTTCTGAACCATATCTGCTCCGAGATAACGAACTTTGATTGCATCCCATACTTCCTTTGCTTTTTCGTACTGAGCAACTTGCATTAAAACATCTTCTGGTAACGTTTGGAAGATAAGTGCTTTCGTTGTATGCGCCTTCTTTTCGTTTATCCCTTCCGTTGAAACAACTGTTTCCCAAAGACTATATGCCTTCAAGATTGTTTCCATCATAACTGCCCATTGGGTGTAATTCGTCTCTTTCAATTTTGGGCATTGAAGAGATACATTCCCTTGCTCGTGGAGTGACGTTGATGCACTTCCTTCTTTTTCTGTCATGCCTCCTTTCTTTCTCGCCTTGCTTTTCTTGCCTATCTTGCTTGTGATCGGATGATCCTTTTCTGGACCGTGTAGATCAAATTTCTTACTTAGTACTTGCGTCTGGCCAACTTGCTAACCAGGTTCTTGCTTTTCTGACCGACTTGCTAATCAGATTTTTTTGTACCCTGACCCACTTGCTAATCAGGTTCTTGCGTTTCTGACCGACTTGCTAATCAGATTTTATGTACCCTGACCCACTTGCTAATCAGGTTCTGACCGACTTGCTGATCAGATTCTTGCTAACTTGCTATTGCGAGTGAAAAAATATCCAACCAACTTGCTAATTGGACTTAATTTGATCGACCCGCTGTACTTGCTTTTTCTTGCTTTGACCAAGAATGGTCGTTTCTTGCTAGACTGAATCGTGATGATACGACGTGCTACTTGCTATTTTGAACCAAACGATCCGGAACTTGCTATTTGAATCAAGAATCGGTTTGACTTGCTAGAACCGATACGGGTTCGATTTCTTGCTATACGTATCGTTTATGATTCAAAAAATTGACTTGCTTTATTTTAAAAACATGCTAATGATCCCCTTTTCAATCGTACAAAAACTTGATTTCTTTTTTTTTTAACACCAGTTCCACAATTATTTTCTAGCCTATGTGATTCCAATATGGCTTTGCAAAAAAGTCAAACTTGCAATTAGAATAAAAACTCGTGATCTTGTTTATGATTCTTTAATGAATCAGTAACAACAAATTTTGATGCAAATAATTGGAATCAAACTAAAAAAACAACTTTGACCTTTTTTTATTTACACAGAACCGATGACCAAATCAAAAGAAAAAGGCACTTACGAAATCGAACACCGTCGCCCGGTTCTTGATAGTTGATTCTCTGATTCAATCGGCAATCCCAGATTTTCGTTTCTTGCTCGTAATCTTGCACTGAGATTTTCCTTTCTTGCTTCCTGGATCGATTAACGTGGTGCTCTGATACCAATGTTGGTAATCGAACATGCGAATCACAGGTATGAATATAAAAGAATTGAGAATCAGAGAATAATAAACTTGCTTGTATTGAATGAAAAAGTGATCAGTTACAATTGACATACATGAACCCTATATATACTTAACGAATAGATGCGATGATAGAGACGTGTCTCTTCACGAACGGTTGCGACTCTTGAACTTGTGGTTGAGATTGATCTTGAAGAGGTGTGTCTCCTTGAAACATCGTGTCTCTTGCTTCCTCTCTTGATGGCGCTGATTCCGAACAGGTATGTCTCCAGGAGAGGCGTCCTTTGATTAAGTTTGTAGGTTACAAACTTTCACTTTGTCGCATCCGGTCCTCGCACTTACTAACTAATCTAATTACATCATAAACTAACTAACTACTAATTACAGAACGACCCCTATACCTATATTTAGTTTAAAACACCAATAATTATATGTTAACAATGAAACAAGAGACAAAACAAGTCATATAGTTCATCAAATGAACAGTTTACTCACCAAAAACAAATCCTTTATGTTTGTGTGATTGAACTCATTTGGGTTATCTTGCATCATTTTCAAACACACGTCCAACACATCACCTTGTTCGAATCTGCCCGTTCTCATTCTCTCTTCAATTAACTGATCAAATATCCCAAGAACCTTGGAAAAATGACGAGCCATTCCTCTCTTGATCCCTTGTGGATCAATCTTCTTCAACACTGGAAATACGTCAACAAGATTTGTCTTTGCAGAGTCCACCATAATGTTGGTAATCACCTCCCTAAACTCTTTACCTGAATCCTCATACGGGTCTGTTAAATCCTTGGAGAAAATAGTGTTGGATAAAAGATTCAACGAGGTTCTAAATGCAGCACGACCGATGTGCACATTTTCATTCGAAAGAGAAGCTTTACGGCAGTATGCTATTAGCTCTTCAACTTTCTTGCTCCTCAAGTGCTGTTTGGCTTCAAGAGAGCTGTTGGAGAAGATATTGGAACTAACGATCCTTCTGAGGGTGCGCCACTCTGTGCACACATGGAGAAATGAGATGGAGTGTCGCTCGTGGTTATAGGCACGCACCGCGTCAGGGACATTACGCGTGGAGAAAGCAAGGTCTTGCTTTTTGAGTACTTCTTCCGCAGCAGTGGCTGAGGATATGACGAGCGTGGTGATCTGACCGAGTTGTAAAGACATTATCGGGCCATGAATTTTGGCTAGTTTCGCTAGCGACTGGTGCGGTAACGCTCCCAGCAAGTGGAGGTTTCCTATGATCGGCAACCGTGTTGGGCCTGGAGGTAAGTTCTTGGGTTTGCCTACCCCCAAAACCCAGATAAGTATGTAAGATAAGAGAAGAGTACTCACTATTATAAGAAAATCCATTATTAGATGGGGTGTGTGTGTGTTGTGCCAAAGGATGTTGCTGTATTTATACTTCTATTAATGAATATAATATATCAGCGCCCATATTTTGTTAGACGTTGCTGCTGGACCTGCAGGCCTTGTTGAATTCTTAGTTATGACTTTTGAGATTTGTGTTTTTTCAAATTTGGCGAGCATCTGAAATATAATAAGGAATTTAATACTAAATGTCTATTTATACTTTCACATCACAGAATATTTATGTGTAAAATATATTTTTATATCAGAATATCATATGTCATGTTGAATTCTTAGTTTTGACTTTTGAGATTTGTGTAAAATATATTTGTGTTTTTTCTTAGTTTTGACTTTTGACTTTTGCCTATGTCATCCCCCTCACTCTTGTATGCTTTGACTGCAAAACCATTTGCCTCTTATACTCCCTTCTTGTAATTAGGTGGTATGTGAGACCCAGAACCAACAAACTCAATATTATTAAAAGCCTATTTCATCAAACACTTATACCAGGATCATTTACAACCTTCGTACAAGGAGCAGTAACTCTCCAACAAATCTAAACACAGATTCTCAACAGGGGGGCAGGGGTTTGTTTTTAATAGGCTAGGGTTTGCTATCCAGAAAGGGGTAGCGGCGCAGCTTGTTGCTCGCTTACCTGCGATATTGATGTAAAGTGCATTTGCAAGTGGAAATAAAATAAGTATAAATTAATTATTTAAAACCTTTCCACATCTTTTTCATTCATTAAACAATCAGTATTTTGTATAAACATCAATATTATATTGTTCTTTAAAATTTTCAGCAAAATATTTGAACAACACTTCATCTAGATCACTACCTAATGAGATAATATTTTCAAGTGCCGCCTTCAAAAGCCGCAAGAGCCTTTTTATTTTCCGGCAGCCATCTACAAAAATAGTGTCGACTGGTGTTGTTGTTGTCACCGGTGACCATGGAGAGCTCCACAGCGCCAGCGGTGATAACGGGCCACATGTCTTGTTGGGTACTGAAAATCAAGATCTACAACTTACCTCGTCAAATTTGATAGTGGTCGACACCCATCTCAGTCAACAAGAACAGATCCGAGATGTGGGGGTGGTAAATTATTAAAATAATTTTCTAAATAAATAAGTTAAAAGTCCAATTTGCCCTCCACTTAATAGTTAAAATTGACTGAGTTAGGGTCAAAGGACAAACCGTGTAAGATTTTGAAAAATTAAGTATAAAACTCGTCAATTTTAAAGATAAATGACACCAGATGAAATTTGGTATAAAGATAAAGGACAAAAGTCGTAATTCACTCTATTTTCGGGTCGGTCGTCATTTTTCAAAACTAAATGATAGAATTTTCGGGTCGGTCGTCATTTGGGTCGGGATGATCTTGGGTTCCTATGGGTAATCATCTCAGAAATCAGATACAGTTTAATATGCAGGATGTAAAAGAAAATAAAGTTGCTATGAATTTTCATTCCGTTTCATGACACTTTTTCAATCTCCAAAACAATGCATACGTTTTATATTGGTGAGGCAAATTCTTAGGGTGGTTCACTTGGAGTTTTGGACCCATGAAACTATGCATCCAGTTTAGAAGTTTTGTCATTGAAACTCAAAAGTGGACCTTGCTTTTTGTTGCATGAAGTAATAAAACGCTAAAAAAAAAACGCAAAAACAGCTTGAATAAGGATTGAACTTGTGACTTCTTTCTTACGAAACAAAGGATTTACCACCACACCAGTTCTGCTTTTGACATTATGGGGTCCAACTAAATCTTCTTATGGGCTCCATGACCAATTTAATATACCGGATCTACTAAATTTTTAAAAAAGATTGGGGTCCGGGGACCCCGACCCACTCTATGTGGGTCCGCCCCTGATTGTGGGTGGAGTCTTGTATGTTTCAAATGCTGGAGTGTCACAATCAAAGCTTGATTTTGGAAGCTCAAACCTTAGTTCCTCATACTCGGCCCAATTACCCGAAACCACATACCCGTTTACCCGAACTATATACCCGAAATTTTGTATTTATATTTTTATTTCTATTTCCCTTATCCCTTTTCTATTAGCGACTTATTTTAGTAGGTTTAATTATGTGAAAAAAATGTTTTGGCATATTGTTTATATTTTCATATTCTGTGTTTGAAGTGTAAAAATAAAACTATATAAACATTATAATGTTACTATTTAATTATGATAGATCTCATATGTAATGTAACCAAACCGTAATATTTGTTTTAAATTATAACTGATGATTACAATAGTTTATATATATGACTAAATTACATTCTAATACCCTCTATTATAAACTAATTATATATCTAGACCACTAGTCTAATATTCCCCCGCAAGTTGAGGGCGGGGAACGACTTGCAACTTGGACCGTAGTAATAGAAACCTCTGAGAACATAAGGGCTTGGTAAAGACGTCAGCAATTTGATCATTAGTTGCAATGAACTTGACATTTAATTTCCCTTGAGCAACTTGTTCACGGACAAAATGAAAATCAACTTCAACATGTTTAGCACGTGCGTGGAATACAAGATTGGCAGAAAGATAGGTTGCACCAAGATTGTCACACCAAAGTGTAGGCGACCGATTCAGTATTCCAAGCTCTTGAAGAAGAGATTTCAACCATATTAGTTTTGCAACTGTATCAACAATTGCTTTGTATTCCGACTCCGTGGAAGATCGAGATACAGTCTGTTGTTTCCATGCAGTCCATGAAATAAGATTAGATCCCAAGTATACAATAAATCCCCCCGTGGATCGATGATCGACAGGGAAACAAGCCCAATCTGAATCTGAGTAAGCCTGCATATCTTGATGCCAATAGGAGTTAGAAAAAGCATGTAGTCTAGTGCTAGAGTCGCGATGGAAAAGTAAGCCAAGTTGAGCCGTGCCATGAAGATAGCGCAAGAAACGTTTAACCGCAGCCCGAGGATTTTCGGTCGGTGCATGCATGAATTGACACACTTTATTAACCGCAAAGGCAATGTCTGGGCGAGATAAAGTAGCATATTGAAGTGCACCAACAACCTGACGATACCGTGATGGATCATTAAAAAGAGGACTATCGTCAGGGAGTAAAACATGAGAGGTAGCCATAGGAGTGGCGACTGGTTTACATTGAGAAAGGCCAGCTCGATGTATGACATCCAAAATATATTTTCGTTATGAAAGAATCAAGTTGTCATTATGATTTACCACTTCAATACCCAAGAAATAATGCAGCCTGCCAAGATCTTTAACTGCAAATAATGAAGTAAGCCGATTGATGATATTGGTAACAGCTTGTGGTTGATTACCATGATGATGATATCATCAACATACACAAGAATATAAACAAGAGTGCCACGCCTGTTGAGAATAAATAACGACAGATCAGTTTTAGAACCGGAAAAGCGAAGTTGTTGAAGTGCCATAGACAACCGAGTAAACCACGCCCGGGGAGCTTGTTTGAGCCCATATAAAGACTTGTGAAGGCGACACACATAATCAGGTTTGGTAGAATCAACAAAGCCAGAAGGCTGTTTGATGTAAACAGTTTCTTGAAGATCACCATGCAAAAATGCATTCTGAAAATCTAGTTGACGAAGTGACCAGTTGTTAGTGACAGCTAGAGACAATATAGTACGAATAGTAGCCGGTTTAACAACCGGACTAAATGTCTCATGATAATCAACTCCTGCCTATTGATGAAAACCCTTTATAACAAGTCGCGCTTTATACCTGCTTATTTTTCCAACTGGGTCTGTTTTCAACCTGTAGACTGACGGGTAGTCCGTAGTACAACCCTTAAGTGGTATAAACGATATTAAAATCCAGGTAATTTTCTAGAATTAGATAACTACGGTTGTTTGTGTTTCAGGCACAAATGTAGCTTAAAATGGAAGGAATACGGAGAATAAATGAAAAAAAGTCAATTATTGGAATTGAAGAATTAAGATGATGACATGATAGAGGATGAATTTACGAGAACGTGGGTGAAAACGGCGAAGAAAACGGAGTTGAAACGAGAAAGTTATGAAGAAAACAAAATTGCTTGCTGAAGCCTAGCATAATTTACGGTAGCTGCGTAATTTACGGTAGCCCCTGAATGTTCCCATTTTCCACCATAAACCAGTAGCTTTGCACCGTAACAACTTGAAGCCAGCGTAAATTACGGTACCTACCGTAAATTACGGTACCTACCGTAATTTACGGTAGGCCCTGACGCATAATGTGTAACTGCCCCTTTTAATACCGTTTTCAAGTGTCTTTTCATATCTATCATCATTGGGAACGTTTCTCTGGAGTTTTTGGGCGAAATTTAGCTTGTGCAAGTGATTGGGAACATTTCTAAACAATTCGGTTTGTATTTTGATTCGTATGAACTTTGATTTTGTTGAAATATGTTAGGCTAAACTTTCGGTGATCATCTTAGGTGAAGGTTTTCTTTATGACTTTTGTGCTTTGAATCTTATTTCTAGAATAATGAACTTGGTTTGTTTGCTATGTTTGTTATGGTGCACGAATGTTTGATTGTAACTTGTTAATTGGTGTTTTGATCCTAGTCTAAATCGTACGTTCTTGGTGTCGTTGACAATCGAGATATCACGGGAAGGGTTAGGGTTGGATATTGATTAATTGATCATCGGGTAACAACCTCGCGTTTATATAATCCGAGTACTTCGTTCCCTTTTATCACAACAAACGTTTATGCATGAGTTATGTCTATGTAACTCTTTCTAGTTGGATTTATGCACAATTGTTAATGGAAACCGGAACCTAAGATGGTCATTCTTTCGTAATCTGATTAACAATCCAATTTTGATTTGCAATTAGTTAATAATTAAGTTCTTAAACCAAACAATCCAAACTCTTGAATTTTAATTTCTGCAAATTAGTTTAATTCACAAATCTATAGAATCAACACACTTTCCATAAACTCCCTGTGTTCGATACCCACTTACCGCTAGCTAATTAGTTGTAATTGTATTAAATTTGCATGTGACTACGACACTACGTCAAACTTTGGCGCTGTTGCTGGGGAGTAGTGCGCAACGTGTGTTAATTTCGTATTTTTGTTTGTTATTTTTGGGTTTACGCTGGTTGTGTTTAGTGTGCATGTACTACAAGTGTATGCATACTAGGGACTCTCACAAGTCATTACCACTATCGTTTGATCCGGAAATTGAAAGAACATTGAGGCAAAACAGAATTTTGTTAAGGGAAAACAAGATCATTTACCTCAAATGTCTAATCCCTCTCTCTCCATTTAATGCACCAAAGATACACCTTTCTTTCTCTTTATAAACTCTCACATTTCTCTCTCTTCAACACTCTCTCTTGAACCTTCCTCACAGGCAAGAAGAACCAGCCGGACTCCGGCCGACCTCCGGCGAGCAGGCGACGGCCGACTACGGGCCACGGTGGTCCGGCGACGACGGAGATAGGGCGCCATCGCACCTGCAAACCACACCCACAACCCCTCTCCATCGCACACCCCTGATTTCTCCTCCTTCTTCACTCACACACCCGTATGCGTAGGATAATCACAAAACAGAGTGAGAGTGAGAGAGAGAGAGAGAGAGAGAGAGAGAGAGAGAGGATTTTGAAAATATTGAAGGTGTTGTTTGTCTTCATTTGCTCTGTTCATTTTTTCATCTTTTTTCGTTAGAAATCCCATATCTGTAAGATTCATTGCCACATGGTGAAATGCTCTTGCCACAATTTGAATCTTTTTCACTATTAAACAACACCCATCTGCTTCAATTTCACAATTCCCATCTCAATTTCTTCAATTTTCAATCATGGATATTAGGGTTTTGGAGCTTACTGCAACTGGGTTCAATCTCACTTTGCTCTTATTCTCCTTCTTGACCCTGTTTGCCAAAAAGATCACCCTTCATGTCAATTAAAACACTGTTAGAAAAAGAAGATACTGATTACAACAGAACTAGGGTTCCTGTAAGATCTGAGTTTTGAATGTTGAAATTGGTAAAGTTTGTAAAGCATCAGTTTATTCTTCTTTTTATGCGCTTTTGATACACACTGTTGTGTTATGTTATGACGTCGTTTGTTTGATTACTAAATCGGAAAAGGGTGTGAGTTTTGAGCCTCTGTTGTTACCTGTGGTGCCCCGTGGTGCCCGCGCGACGGTGCCCTGTGGTGCCTGCGGTGCCCCGTGGCGCCGGTGGTCGATTGAAGTGTGGTTTTGGATTTTGTGGCGGTGATGATGCAAAAAAAAAAAAAAAAAAAAAAAAAAAAAAAAAAAACGCATATTTTGATGACGATGGCGCGGCAAGGATGGTGGAGGGTTGGTTTTTGAACGTGCAACCCCACTTTGCAGCCTCTGATTATCGGAAAATCTGAGCCAAACCCCGTTTTTTTTCGAGATACACATTGTTTTGATGTTGTTGGTTTCTTATATTTTCACCCAGTCGATGATAATAACATTCTATCTGAGCCACCTACCGATTTTGCGCTTTCTGGGTGCGTTCGTTTTGCGCAAAAAAGTTTTTGTGGAAAAAAAGTTAAACTGTAAACTTTTTAACGTAAAACGTAAAAACTTTAACGTAAAACGTAAAAAGTTTAACGTAAAACGTTAAATGTTTTACGTAAAACATGAAACGTAAAAAGTAAAACGTAAAAGGTAAAACGTAAAAAGGTTAACGTAAAACGTAAAGTTTTTAACGTAAAACATAAAAAGTTTAACGTAAAAAGGTTAACGTAAAAACGTAAAACGTAAAAAGTTTAACGAAAAATGTAAAAAGTTTAACGCAAAAGGTAAAAGGTAAAAAGTTTAAAAATTCTGTAAAAAAATCTGAATTTGAAAATGCTTTTAATAAAAAAATCATGTCTAAAAAAATAAAAACTAATATAATAATACAAAAAAGTAATAAAAAACAATAAAGATAAAAAGACAAAATAGAGCAATTTTACTAAACTACCCTTTCGGATTAAAATATTAAAGACATAATAAGACAAAAAGTATTTAATATTATATTTAATTACTTTTAATCTCATCCATCAATTTTGAAGATCTAATGGTTGAAAAGTGGTTCTCTCGGTTCTTACAACTAGAGAGGGTTTTCATTTTAGCGCTCCCATATATATATATATATATATATATATATATATATATATATATAGTGTGAGGTTCATTGGGGAACACTAAAAAAATGGGGAACAGTGGGGAACCGACTCAAACGAACTCCGATTGGACTCATTCCAGTGGTGTTGGAACCGGCTCGTCGAACCCTAACTATGATCTCTTAAGCCTAAATCCTAAATCATAACCCCTAAACCCTAAATATATTAGGGTTTGGTTTTTAGGGTTTAGCTTTAGGGTTTAGGGTTTAGCTTTAGGTTTAGCCTTTAGGGTTTAGCTTTTAGGGTTTATAGTTTATACTTTACGGTTTAGCTTATGTTTTAGCCTTATTTTTTAGCTTTACGGTTTAGAGTTTAGGAGTTAGGATTTAGGGTTTAGGGTAAAGAGATCCTAGTTAGGGTTCGACTAGCCGGTTCCAACGCCGCTGGAATGAGTCTAATCGGAGTTCGTTTGAGTCAGTTCCCCGCTGTTCCCCACTTTTTTAGTGTTCTCCAATGAACCTTCCCATATATATATATATGTATATATATGGGGTCAGGATCATTTCAGAAACATAAATATTTACAGAACTCGCAGAACTTCTAATAAACAATCTTTTTATTTATATATTTTTATGTTTAGGATAATTTTATCATTTATTATGTGTATTTTTACGATTACATACATATTAAGAGCAATTTTATTATTTTTTATATGTAATTTTATAATTACACATATGTAAACTAGTTTTTTTTACATATATGTAATTAGTTATGACATATATATATAATTTTGGCAATTAAACATATGTAAACTACTTTTTACATGTATGTAATCAAAGAAATACATATAATAGATGATAAAAAGATCCTAAATACAAAAACTTATATATAAAATGAATGTTTATTAGGAGTTCTGAAAGTTCTGTAGTTATTTAGAGTTCTGAAATGAACTCAACCCTATATATATATATATATATATATATATATATATATATATAAGATTAAGTTCAAGAGTGAACACTAGTGTAATTTGCGAACTGAGCGAACTAATCCTGGCCATACATGTGTGTAGATCAATGGCTAAGATTTGATGATGAAATACACTACTGTATTTACGATTTGATGATTAAATCCTAGCTATCCACATGTGTAAATCAATGGCCAAGATTTGTTTACTCAGTTCGCAAATACATTAGTATTCACTCTAGAACCCCACCATATATATATATATATATATATATATATATATATATATATATATATATATATATACAGGGGATGGTTCAAATGAAAACCACTTTATCGCGAAAACTAGGGGTGCAAATGAGCCGAGCGGCTCGCGAGCTACTCGAGATCGGCTCGAGAAAAAGCCCGAAATGAGCCGAGCCTTATCGAGCCCGAGCTCGAGCCTTAGTGTAAACGAGCCGAGCCGAACTTATTTAAACTTGTTTACAAGCCAACCTCGAACCTAAAAATAAGGTTATTTAGTAAATGATCCAGAGCCCGAGCTTCACTTATCGAGCTCGCGAGTCTAAAAAGTCTATTATTTATATTTTTTTTATTCAATATATTAAATAATGGATAATAAACGAGCCGAGCCCGAGCCGAGCTCGAGGTTGAGAAAATACCAACAAGCCGAGCTTGAGCTCTGAAAACAAAGCTCGAATCGAGCCAAGCTCGAGCCGGAGCTCTCATAAGTTAATCGAGCTCGAGCTTGAGCCTGGTCGAACTCGGGCTCGGCTCGGCTCATTTGCACCCCTAGCGAAAACTAACTAAAAAAAGCCTAAAAAACACACAATTTTTTTTTTACAATTTTTTTATTAAAGACGCTAGTTTTTATATATATATAAAAAACTATTTTTCAAAAAAAAAAAAAAAAATTGTAGTGCACATGTGCAATAATACACATGTGTAGTACACATACACATGTGCACTACAATTTTTTTTTTTGCTTTTTTGAAAAAAATGTTTTTTTTATATACCTAAAATAGCGAAAATTGATATGAAAAAGAATTTGGTATGTTTATAGGCTTTTTTAGTTAGTTTTCGAGTTTTCGCATTAACTAGTGGTTTTCATTTAAACCTTCCCCTATATATACACTAGTATTAAGCCCTGCGTCGCAGCGATTGTCATAAAACTGTGTTAAGTAGTAGCAATACTATACCATTGTCAACGACCACCAAGACCGGAAAAGCTCGTAAAAACTAAATAAATAAAAACGGGAAAAAAATAACGCCGAGCGAAAAGCAGACATAAAATCTTTGAATCATGCACGCTCGTTGCTGAGAAATTAAACCGAAACGTAAAACATAGACAAAAATAACTAAGTCCATCCAGACCCTCGTGACGAACTTGTCAAACGCAGAAAAATAGATGTGACGCGACGGGCCAGTCAAACGGGAAAAAAATATACGAACAAATGTTGAACCCCACACGCATGTTACGGTGCGTTAGCTCACAAAATTTAGAACGAAACAAAAATTTGGGAAAGATGAAAAGTATGGTGGACCAAATTTGAAAATAAAAAACATTTGAGACTAAATTGCGAAAGATGAAAAACTTTGGGTTAAAAGTAAAAAAAAAAAACAAAGGGTCTAAATTGCAATATTGAAGTTATTTATTAATTTTAGATAAAGATAATGATAAAAACAAGTGATATCTATATATTGGTTATTAATTAATATTAATATTAAAAGAAATTTATTAAGCAAATATAAATAAAATTTATGATGTTGAAGGAGAGAATGCCATGTGTCATTATTTGGAGTCTTTTATTATAAGTTAGATATATATATGATTAGGTTCAAGAGTGAACACTTGTATAGTTTATGAACTGACCGAACTAATCTTGGCCATACATGTGGGTAGATTAATGGGCAGGATTTGATGATGAAATACACTAGTGTATTTTATGATTTGATGATGAAATACACTAGTGTGTAAATCAATGGCCAATTCACTCAGCTCACAAATACACTAGTGTTCACTCTAAAACCCCACCCTATATATATATATATATATATATATATATATATATGTGTGTGTGTATATACATATATATACATGTATATATACATATATATATATATATATATATATATATATATATATATATATATATATATATCCATATATAAGTGGGTTCAGGAGAAACGATTTAAAGTATGTAAATGATGGGAACCTTAGAACTAGCAGGAGAGGTACAATTGGAGAATCCAAACAAGGGTGCACATGCTAATCACATGCCATTTTCCCCGATAATATTTAAACGCCAACAACTTCTTATACGTGATTATTTTTCTAAAAAAAATACACCATAAAACTCAACGTTTTTTTTAATCTTTCTAACGAGTATACTCTTGATATACTTTTCGAAAAAAAAAATAACTGAGTTATTTTATGGCGTTTTCAACTTTCTGTTTTTATGGCATTTTAACCTAGTTTTATGGTGTTTTTCTAACTAATTGTTTTTATGGCATTTTCAACTAGGTTTTTTATGGCGTTTTTCTAAACTGGGAGTTTTTTTTGGTGTTTTAAACTAAGTTTTTCATAGTGTTTTTCTGAAATGGGTATTTTTATGTCATTTTCAACTGAATTTTTCATAGTGTTTTTCTAACTGTGTGTTTTATGGCGTTTTCAACTGGGTATTTTCCGTGGCGTTTTTCTGAACTTGGTGTTTTATGGCGTTCTCAACTGGTTATTTTTCATGGCGTTTTTCTGAACTTAGTGTTTCTATGGTGTTTTTATTGAACACGCAGTTCATGTCATTTTTTTTTAATTTAAAAGTATAGCAATAGTATACTCGTTGGAAAGATAATAAAACACTCGATTTTATGATGTAATTTTTTTTAAATAATTACGTATAGAAAAGCTACAAGAGTTTTAAAAAAATGGTGGAATATGCATATGATTTGCATGTCCATGGTCTTTGGCAAGTGAGTGGCATGTGGACGAGCCTTTTGACAATATTACCCTTAGTGTAAGTTAGCATCAACGCCACATGTCAACACGAAAATCGTTCTCACCGTTTTCACACTTTTAGACGTTTTTTTAGATCATGCCCCTATATATATATATATATTAACATCTTTATTTATTTATTGTTTTTCATACAGAGAGGGTCATATTAATCCATTGTGAGATTTATGTTTATTATGGATATTGTGAAGTAATAATAGTTAGAAATGATAACCTTGTTAGCTTTTTATATTTAAGTTTAAAAATAGTGCTATTTATTTTGATTGTGTTTATTACTTGCAAAATAGACTTGATTGGTACATTAGATATGGCAAAGACTATAATCACATTGGGAGAGGAAGATCTTGTATTTATATCACACAGACGACATGAGTAAAGAAATTTGTAGTTCAAAAAAAAATTTTCCATTCAAAAAAAGTAATGTCATGTCAAACAAAACTGCTTAACATATACCAAGCTAGATAATTTCTTATAAAAATTAACAGCAAAAATATCCAATAAGTTTCTCTTTAACCCCCAGGTCAACAACTTCTAGGTCTCTGGCTCAATGGGATTGATATAGACAACTCATCTAACGCAAATCGGTAAAGAAAAGAAATGACTCAATGCAGTTCATTGGTAAAGCCACGAGTACCCTTCTTGGTGGATGAACGCTTGTTTCAGCCATGTCATATATACCGCCAATTATCTTGATATATCCGTTAGTGAACCTTTTCCGTCAAGGCTATCACAAATCACTATATGCAAATCCTTCTTCTCATTATACTTTTCCATTAATCTTTGTTAAATCCATACGGCCTACATGATTACTAAAGTCAAAATGCAGGGTAAGTCGTGAAAATGGAATGCTATTCTTTAACCAATTTAAAATAAAAAAAGATGATATATTATATATTCAATCTTATATAGTAAAGATAACATTTAAATTTTGAAATATGTCAAGCATCTAATTAGTTAAACTAAAAATAGTAATTTGAAATCAACCGGAATTTGTACATGTTTCAATTATTTTAAATGAGAAATATATAAAGTATGTTTATTAATTCTCATTAGGATAACCACAATTTGCAAATGTGTCTCCCTAGCATTTCTCTATTGAATGAGCATCCCCAATATTTCTCCATTAAATACTATTCTAACGTACTTTAATCGAACAATCGTCTCCCCTTATATTTCTACGTTATGGTAATCAATTATAAATATATTCTTTTTTCTCTTATAACTTTGAAAATACGATTTTTATAAAATTTTGAAAACAATATTGAGACGTGCTTATTTTTATCTATATTCGATAAATTTTCTATTCCAAATCGAATCGAATCGAATCGAATGGGCCAAATGTAAACATCTATTTCTTCTTTATCATGATTTACCTTACTAATGCCAATCAAACAACCTTAACCAATATTCTTTTTGTGGTTTCCGGTGAAAAGTTTTATTCTGATTCTCTGAAAAATGTTGAAAATGGAGTTGTAGTCTAGTGTAATTTACGAACTGAGCGAACTAATCCTGGCCGTACATGTGTGTAGATCAATGGCCAAGATTTGATGATGAAATACACTAGTGTATTTACTATTTGATGATTAAATCCTAGCCATCCACATTTGTAAATCAATGGCCAAGATTTGTTCACTTAGTTCGCAAATATATTAGTGTTCACTCTAGAACCCCACCATATATATATATAGGGGATGGTTCAAATGAAAACCACTTTTATCGCGAAAACTAGGGGTGCAAATGAGCCGAGCGGCTCGCGAGCTACTCGAGATCGGCTCGAGAAAAAGCCTGAAACGAGCCGAGCCTTATCGAGCCCGAGCCAAGCTTGAGCCTAAAATAAAGGTAGTTTGTTTATCGAGCCCGAGCTCGAGCCTCACATGCGAAGCTCGTTAGGCTCGTCGAGCCTTAGTGTAAACGAGCCGAGCCGAACTTATTTAAACTTGCTTACAAGCCAACCTCGAAACTAAAAATAAGGTTATTTAGTAAATGTGCCAGAGCCCGAGCTTCACTTATCGAGCTCGCGACTCTAAAAAGTCTATTATTTATATTTTTTATTTAATATATTAAATAATAGATAATAAACGAGCCGAGCCCGAGCCGAGCTCGAGCTTGAGAAAATACCAACAAGCCGAGCTCGAGCTCTGAAAACAAAGCTCGAATCGAGCCGAGCTCGAGCCGGAGCTCTCATAAGTTAATCGAGCTCGAGCTTGAGCCTGGTCGAACTCGGGCTCGACTCGGCTCATTTGCACCCCTAGCGAAAACTAACTAAAAAAAGCCTAAAAAACACACAATTTTTTTATTAAAAGACGCTAGTTTTTATATATAAAAAAACTACTTTCAAAAAAAAAAAAAAAAAAATTGTAGTGCACATGTGTAATAATACACATGTGCACTACAATTTTTTTTTTTGCTTTTTTGAAAAAAAATGTTTTTTTATATACCTAAAATAGCGAAAATTGGTATGAAAAAAAAATTTGGTATGTTTTTTAGGCTTTTTTAGTTAGTTTTCGAGTTTTCGCATTAACTAGTGGTTTTTCATTTGAACCTTCTCCTATATATATAAATATATATATATATATATATATATATATATATATATATATAGGATTAGGTTCAAGAGTGAACACTAGTGTAGCTTGCGAACTGAGTGAACTAATCCTGGCCATACACGTGTGTAGATCAATGGCCAGGATTTGATGTTGAAATACACTAGTGTATTTTACGAGTTGATCATGAGATCCTGGCCATACACGTGTGTAGATCAATGGCCAGGATTTGTTCACTCAGTTCGCAAATACACTAGTGTTCACTCTAGAACCCCACCCTATATATATATATATATATACTAGTATTAAGCCCCTGGGTTGAAGCGATTGTCATAAAACTGTGTTAAGTAGTAGCAATACTATACCATTGTCAGCGATCACCAAGACCGGAAAAGCTCGTAAAAATAAAATAAATAAAAACGGGAAAAAAATAACGCCGATCGAAAAGCAGACATAAAATCTTTGAATCATGCACGCTCGTTGCTGAGAAATTAAACCGAAACGTAAAACATAGACAAAAATAACTAACTCCATCCAGACCCACGTGACGAACTTGTCAAACGCAGAAAAATAGATGTGACGCGACGGGCCAGTCAAACGGGAAAAAAATATACGAACAAATGTTGAACCCCACACGCATGTTGCGGTGCGTTAGCTCACAAAATTTAGAAAGAAACAAAAAATTTGGGAAAGTTGAAAAGTATGGTGGACCAAATTTGAAAATAAAAAACATTTGCGACTAAATTGCAAAAGATGAAAAACTTTGGGTTAAAAGTAAAAGACAAAGGGTCTAAATTGCAATATTGAAGTTATTTATTAATCTATACTACTATATTAAAGAAACTGTGTTTTCTATCCTTTTGGTAATTTTGCCATAAATACACGTATTGAAGCACCATGTACAACAAAGTCAAAGCATTTTGAGAGGGGTTGAAGTTGTAATGTGTACAAAGTTTTAAGACACTCTAAGGTATAATTGAAATTTTGACAACTTTGTAAAAATTAATTGTTATTTTAAATAGAAATCCCTTGTCTATTCACCTTCATCAGCCTGCATAACCCCTTGAAATCGTCCTCTCAAAACCCTAGAAATTAATATACGTTTTCTTTCGGTTACAATCGTATTGAATTGGATCCATTGATTTGCATCCCCCGTCGTTACCCACCCCCGTTCTTGTGTTCTTATATATATTGCCTCTCACAATTTTGCTCAAAATCTGTCTTCTTGGTTGCATATACAAAAGAGGTATGTGTATTTGCTTTTAGTTGTTTCTGATTGAGGAATCTTTGGTATGTTTATTTGCTTTTGTTTCATAGCGTCAAAGGCAAATTTCATAAAATTATGAAAGAAATTCGATTTTACAGGTAGATTTGGAGAGTTATGCAGTGGGTGATGAAGCTATTGATTTGGGAGTTTTGGATGAGACATGACGGTTGCAATATATATCTGCCTCGGAGGTTCTTGTTTCTTATGGTTCTTCCACCAAGCTTCCTTTTTTTCAGGTATATTAGACTGGTTTTATATCCTAGGATGGTGTCTTTTTTTGTAGATATATCATATACCATGATTTAAACAAGAACAGTACAGAGTATTGTTAAGGACTTAAGGTATTAAACTTGACTTAACACATTTTTGAGATTCTATATTTATTAAGGGTGTGTGAATTGAATTGGTATTGTTTAAATTTGTGTTTCTTAATTAGTATGTCATAAGCCAAGATCTTGTTATGTACTTTTGTAAATCTAAGTGAATAAATGTGTTAAGTCGATGGGTGTGTACTTATATTTCACTTATAGGTACTTCAGGTGCTTTTATTTGCCTGAGTAAATTGGTGTCAATGAATGGGGCTTCAGGTGCTTTTATTCGCCTCACAAACAGGTGAGTTGTTTGTTATTTTATTTTGGCATTAATTTTATTTCAGGTGTCAATGAATTTGTCTTAAATAGCTCTGTTAATATTCAAATATTTGCAGTTAATATTTTCTTCTGCTTTTAATGGAGTTTTATTATCAACATTGGTAACATTAGAAGGGAGGCCAGCCCAAGTTTTGTCAAAGTTTTAACCATTTACTTATGATGTTGTTACTAAAAAATAACTAAGGCTTAGGTAAAAGGTTATCTGGTCAAATATGCCGAAACTTAAAAGGCGGTCTGGTCAAATATGTTTCTATAATTTGATGTTTATATTATTGTTGTTAATATAAAATTTTTGCTAAATCTTGATCTTGATTGGGCAGGTTATGAATCTATTGTTGATTCGGTAACGGGTAGCAACAGTTGCTTTGACGTCAATTATCATGTAGGGGAATCGCTATTCGATGTTTCAGGGACTAATTAAAGTTGGAGGGTGAGTAGACTCGATGGTTTTCATGGACACAGTTTAGCTAAAAAATAATTTTAACCGTTTATCTCTCTCCCATTATAAATAATATTAGTTATTTAGTATTTGTTGCTGGTTCATATATGACTCAGGACTGTCACCAAACATAATGATTAGCTTTTATATTGATGATTTTTTTTTTATCATTTAAGTTTGAATTATGTTGGCACGTTGGGTTAGATTGTGCTCTGCAAAAGAGCCTCTGTGACACCCGCTGCATCGCGCGGGCCAACCCACTATTTTTTTCAAAGTAATCTAAACTTTTTGCCAATATTTTTTTTACTTCATTAACAGTAGAACTCAATGAACTGAAGTTTGTAGTTCTAACTTCATTACATCCCATAGATTATAAAGGGCACACCAGTATAACAAAAGAAAATCTTATGGAAGACTTGTGTATGATACACACATTATTTTGTTTATAGTCTTCGTAGTTGATAAATTTCTGTATTGCAGGTTAAACCTTTGAAAGAAGTTGCATTCAATTCTCAAAATATAACAGTAACCATGATGTCTCGCCAGTTTCAAGTTATGCTTGATGTTTTGACCAATCTTCTCTTTGCCAGACTTCCCAAGTAAGAATATACTCATTTATTTTAGCACTTTCAACAACGAAGTCTCTATTCCAGTTCACTATATTTAGATATCTGACTATCGTATTTGAATGTGAGAAGATGATTTTTTCTTTGTACTTTGGCCATTTGATTGAAGTTTGTAATTCAGGCCTAGGAGAAGTAGTCTTTCGAAATCAGCAGAAGATGATGATGACATTGAGGAAGAAGCAGATGAAGTGGTTCCCGATGGTGTTGAAGAGGTAGAGTTAGTTGCCTTTTTCCTTATGATGTAGAATATAAAATTTAATTTTACAATTGGTAGTTCATGGATAAATTTGAGCCTAATCTTCTTTAAAGTAACATCTGACTCATGTTTTTTTATTATAATACTTGATTCGTAGAACTGGCAACGGCATCTAATATTACTCCAGAGCCTCACAGGAGTATGGTCGACGTCAATCGCGCGTCGCAAGACACGCTCTCGAATATCCGAGGGCGGTCACTGAAGCAACCATTTGATATGTTTAACGGGTTTAAGCCGTTTGGCGTATATAAAGGAGACGAGATGGTTACAGAAGGGGATGAAACAGTTGATCTGACTGGAGACGGTTCGGATTTAAGGGAGTTGAGGATGGTGGATAGTGGCGGTGGTGGCGGTGGCGGAGCGGTTGGTGGAGTTGGGGAGGAAGCGGACTCGGCTCTCCAGTTCTATGCTGCCATATGTACACATTCACCTACAAAACCAGTTCTAATTTTTGTTTCATCTCGACGGCAAACACGGCTTACTGCATTAGACCTCATACAGGTAAGTCAGTTGGTTTGTAACTTTGTATGATATGCAGCTCTTCTGTATCAACTATTTGATTCATTACTTAATAATATTTTCGCTGTTTTGCAACATAAAGTTTGCAGCTTCAGATGAACATCCAGTACAGTTTCTAGCCATGCCAAAGGATGCACTACAGATGATTCTTTCTCAGGTCACTGATCAGAATCTGAGACACACTTTACAGTTCGGTATTGGTTTACATCATGCAGGATTGAACGATAAAGATAGATCTTTAGTTGAGGTACTTTTCGCAAACAACAAGATTCAGGCAATGACTATTCACATCATTATCAATATTCATTGATTGAGGACTTTGTATCAAATGTATATTTTATGGTCTGTTACTGTTTTTTCAGGTATTGGTTTACACTTGCAGGTCCGGTGGTCTTTAAACACTTGCAGGTCCCGTGGATGATCTAAAGAAGCTCCCAAAGTGGAATTATGATCGGTCTAGCACATGGCAAGCACCTTGGGAAGACTGTGAAGTTATTTTATAGTGAGCACAATTATTTGCTGTAGTTTAATTTCTAATTTTAGTCACTAGATGTGTGGGTTTAGTTTAATTTTTTCGGCTGATATAGTGGATCTGTTGAATGGAACAGCTCTCGAGCCTCAGATGGACTGAATGCCGCCGACCTTCCAAACAACCACACCGCCGACGTTGCAGCAACCAGTATGGTAGTCATCGTTTCTATGTCGTGCGGGGATGAGCCTTTTGATGTGATAACCATCCAAAAATTGCATCGTTTCTTCCAAACCAAGCACTTGTTTTTATTATTTTTGTTTAGTAAAATCGAACACTTGTTCATACCGTTTTAGTCATATTACGACTCTTATTTTTGTTGTTTTCTCTTTTGTTTTGCTAACGGTACCGTATTTGATCGAGATTGGTGTTGTTCTTTACGGTACTGACATAAGTCTTTATTGTTATCAAACGATATAAAACACGGATTGGTATTCTTTTACACCTATCGGATTGGTAATATAGATATACAACTTATATATGATTTATTTATCGTTTTAAGGTTCGAATTATGTTTTCACCCCGTATTGCCGGTTAGAATTATAAAAAGAATTCGTTTATCGCGCCGCAACGCGCGCGGGTTTACCACTAGTTTTAGATAAAGATAATGATAAAAACAAGTGATAATTATATATTGGTTATTAATTAATATTAATATTAAAAGAAATTTATTAAGCAAATATAAATAAAATTTATGATATTGAAGGAGAGAATGCCATGGGTCATTATTTGGAGTCTTTTATTATATATATATATATATATATATATATATATATATAGTGTGAGGTTCATTGGGGAACACTAAAAAAGTGGGGAACCGGGGAACACTCTTAAAAATTTAACTTAACATGTTAAAAATTAATTTTTTAAACATCTTTTTCGGCGCTTCTCCTTATATATACTTGTAGAAGCATTTTTAATAAAAAAAATCAAAAACTAAAAATATTGAAAAAAAAAATTAAAAAAAGGCTAAAATTTTTTTTTTTTAGAATTTTTTTTTTTTACTCGACTAGATTCTCCTCCTTTTTATAAAGAAAAGCGCTGAAAAAAAATTTAAAAAAAATTATTTTTAACATGTTAAGTTAATTCTATAAGATATAACTGTTTTTTTTATATTTTTATTTTTTGATTTTTGTTATCAAAAATGTTTCTACTTGTATTTATAAGAAAAAGCGCTGAAAAAAAATTAGAAAAATATTTTTTTTAACATGTTAAGTAAAATTTTTAAAAGTGTTCCCCTGTTCCCCACTTTTTTAGTGTTCCCCAATGAACCCTCCCCTATATATATATATATAGGTTCAAGAGTGAACGCTAGTGTAGTTTGCGAACTGAGCGAACTAATCTTGGCCATACATGTGTGTAGATCAATGGCCAGGATTTGATGATCAAATACACTAGTGTATTTTACAATTTAATGATGAAATCTTAGCCATCCACGTGTGTAAATCAATGGCCAATTCACTCAGCTCGCAAATATACTAGTGTTCACTCTGAAACCCAACCATATATATATATATATATATATATATATATAAGTGGGTTCAGGAGAAAACGATTTAAAGTGTGTAAATGATGGGAACCTTAAAACTACCAGGAGGGGTACAATTGGAGAATCCAAACAAGGGTGCACATGCTAATCACATGCCATTTTCCCGGATCATATTTAAACGCCAACAACTTCTTATACGTGATTATTTTTCTAAAAAATTACACCATAAAACTCAACGTTTTTTTTGTTCTTTCTAACGAGTATACTATTGATATACTTTTCGAAAAAAAAAATAACTGAGTTATTTTATGGCGTTTTCAACTTTCTGTTTTTATGGCATTTTAACCTAGTTTTATGGTGTTTTTCTAACTAATTGTTTTTATGGCATTTTCAACTAGGTTTTTTATGGCGTTTTTCTAAACTGGGAGTTTTTTTTTGGTGTTTTAAACTAAGTTTTTCATAGTGTTTTTCTGAAATGGGTATTTTTATGTCATTTTCAACTGAATTTTTCATAGTGTTTTTCTGAACTTGGTGTTTTATGGCGTTTTCAAAACCGGTTATTTTTAATGGCGTTTTTCTGAACTTAGTGTTTCTATGGCGTTTTTATTGAACACGCAGTTCATGTCATTTTTTTTAATTTAAAAGTAATAGCAATAGTATACTTGTTGGAAATATAATAAAACACTCGATTTTATGGTGTATTTAAAAAAAAAATAATTACATATAGAAAGGTTACAAGAGTTTAAAAAAGTTGGTGGAATATGCATATGATTTGCATGTGCATGGTCTTTGCCAAGTGAGCAGGGGCGGACCTGTAGGCTTAACGGGCGTAGCCCGGGCTACGGCTCAAGTTTTGACCAGTAGTGTAAAAAAAAATTTTTTTTCCGATTTTTATACACAGGACACCCCTTTTTTTCCGATTTTTATACACATGACACCCCTGAACAAGTACGAGAACACCCCTAAAAAATTTTGGGATACCCCTGAGTTGAAGGTCTAGTTCCGCCACTGCAAGTGAGTGGCATGTGGACGAGCCTTTTGACAATATTACCCTTAGTGTAAGTTAGCATCAACGCCACATGTCAACACCAAAATTGTTCTCACCGTTTTCACACTTTTAGGCGTTTTTTTAGATCATGCCCATGTATATATATATATATATATATATATATATATATATATATATATATATAGGGGATGGTTAAAATGAGAACCACCCCCAGTTGTAAGAACCATGAGAACCACTTTCTGGCCTTTAGATCAAGGAGATGGATGGTTGAGATTAAAAGTATTTAAAAAATAATATTAAGTATTTTTTGTCTTATTATGTCTTTAATATTTTATTGTTAAAGGGTATTTTAGTAAAATTACTTTGTTTTGTCTTATTTTATATATTAATTTTTAATTACCTTTTTTGTCATATTCATTAATTACTTTTTTTACTTAATTGTTTTTTATTTTATAAACAGATTTTTTTGTTTAAACAAATTTTTTGAAATCAAATTCTTAGTATATTTTTTTTAAAGATTTGTTAAAAAAAAACGTTTTGAAGATCCGTTTTTTTTTACCCCCCGGGTTTTTACGTTAACGTTTTTTTTTTTTACATTTTACGCGCCAATTTTTACGTTAACGTTATTTTACGTTTTACACGTCGGTTTTTTACGTTTTACGCCCCGGTTTTTTACGTTTTACGCGTCGGGTTTTTACGTTTTACGCGTCGGTTTTTTACGTTTTACGCATCGGTTTTTTACGTTTTACGCGTCGGTTTTTTACGTTTTACGCCCCGGTTTTTTACGTTTTACGCATCGGTTTTTTTCGTTTTACGCGTCGGTTTTTTACGTTTTACGCCCCGGTTTTTTACGTTAACATTTTTTCCCTTTGCGTTTTACGTGTCGGTTTTTTACGTTTTACGCGTCGGTTTTTTTACGTTTTACGCATCGGTTTTTTGCGTTTTACGCGTCGGTTTTTTACGTTTTACGCCCTGGTTTTTTACGTTAACATTTTTTCCGCTTTTTACGTTTTACTAAAAAAAATTTACGTTTTACATAAAACTTTTTACGTTTTGCGGTAAAACTTTTTACTTTTTACGTTTTACGTAGAACTTTTTACGTTTTACGTTTTGCGTTAAAACTTTTTACGTTTTACATAAAACGTTTTACGTTTTACGTAAAACTTTTTACGATTTACGTTTTACGTAAAACTTTTTACGCTTCACGTTTTTTCGTTTTACGTTAAACAAGTTTACGGTTTACGGGTTAATTTTTTTTTTAAATTTTACGTTAAAAAGTTTTACGTTTTACGTTTGACGTAAATCTTTTTACGTTTTACGTTTTACATAAAACTTTTTACGTTTTACGTAAAAAAGTTTACGGTAAACTTTAAAAAGTTTACGGTTTAAGTTTTTTTTCTTTTACACAAACTTTTTTACACAAAAACAAACGCACCCAGAAAATCGTTACTCGGTAGGTGTCTCAGATAGTTTGCTATCATCACCGACGCCTCAAAAAAAAATATAAAAAACCCAACAAACAAAAATCAAAAAGAACGCGTGGATTCTGGAAAAAAAAAGTTTTGGCTCAGATTTTCCGAACATTAGAGGCTGTAAAGTTGGGTTGCGGGTTCAAAAACCTACCCTCCACCATCCTTGCCGCGCCCTCGTCATCAAAATATGCGAGTTTTTTTTTTTTTGCATCATCATCGCCCCAAAACCAAAACGGATCAAAACCCACATATTCAAACATTCAAAAGCACCTGATGAACATCATTCAAAACACATTCAAGTTGTACATACCCAAAAAATCAAATCAAATGAAACCCCAGCAACAATAATGAACATCATTCAACAGAATCAAACCCACCAAGATCATCGTCCAAACATATTTCAAACCCAGATTCAACATCAAACCCAGATTCAAACATCAAACCCAGATTCAACATCAAACACAGATTCAACATCAAGAACACAGGCCAAAGATTCAACAGATCAAGAACACAGGCCAAGATTCAACAGATCAAAACCGACAAAATCAAAAACATTCAAAACCCAGATTAAACCGATTCTAACATTCAAAAACCCACAGTTCAAACATTCAAAACCCACATATCAAGAACACATATCAAGAACACATGCCAAAGAAATCACTAGAAAAATCAAGTAAACCCAGAAAAATCAAGAACACATACCAAAAATACAATCGGTATCATCATCATTCATTCAAGAACACATATCAAAAAATACCAGCCATTACCCACTGTTAGAACCACCGCCGCCGACCAAACACCACCGTAACCGTATAACCACCGCCGCCGACCAACCACCGTAACCGTATAACCACCCCGCTGACCACCGTAACCGTATACAATTGGGGGTGGGTGTGAGGTTGGGGCTGGATGTTATGATTGTAGATGATGAAGATGATCCAAAACTTCATCAGGGGTTTTGATCTTTCAAAAAGAATGAAGAGAGAGAAAGACAAAAGATGGGTATAAATACAAAATGACATATAAAAAAAGCTGATGCTAATTAATGTGGAGAGAGGAAGGAAATGACAATTGGGGTAAATGACTAAATTACCCTTTATGTTGGCAAAATGTGATTGGTTGAAGTGGTTCTCATGGTTCTTACAACTGGGGGTGGTTCTCATTTTAACTCAATCATATATATATATATATATATATATATATATATATATATATATATATATATAGGGAAAGGTTAAAATGAGAACCACTCCCAGTTGTAAGAACCATGAGAACCATTTACACCTATTAGAACCTGCCATGTCATTAGTTCACATGTCTATTGAGAAGGTTACTATGGTAATTTTACCCCATTCCACCCTTTCAATCACAAGTCAGAAAAATTGGGTTGCCCGCTTCACATACTTCGAGTGTCAGGGCATGATTTGGATTGCACTGTAGCGTTTCACAATCCCAAAGTGTTGAAGCAAACTCCCTTCCTTTTATATACAACTCCTTCTTCATTCACACACCTCTCACCTTCTGCCTTTTTTTTTCTCTCCTCTCCTCCTGCTTCCCTAATTTGTTTAAAACCTGCTTCAATTTTACACACCTCGCTGGATTTAACCCACTAAAAATTTCCCACCCATAATGTTCAATCATCCGATTGCAGAGGGCGACGGTGGCATTTTTGGAGATGCTGATAATAGGTTGATTTGCACACCGCAACGGAACTCCGGAGTTGGTAATGCTGTCGGCGATACTCTGTTTCCAGGTCAGGCTAATATGACCGGAGTTGGGTATATGACCGGAGTTGGGTATGTGGAACGAGGATCCAGTTCCGGGGCTTTCGATACTCCATTGATTCCAACAAGTCAGCCAACGGACAATGGTAATATATATATCGTTCAAGCACTTAAATTTGTACATTTTGTTAATGTTTTGGTCTTTTGATCGCGGTTGGGTATCAAGTATGTTTAGTTGGTTGAGTCTTTTTTGGTTATTTGTACATTTGATACTAGGGTCACTATTTGTCGATTTATGTATATTTGTTCTTAATTTTTGTAGTTGGGTTTTACATAATTAAATGATTGGTTTTTTTTAAAACAGAGCTTTGGTTATTTAAAAACAGATGTTTGTTTTTTTTGCCAGATGACCCTGTTTTTGACCCACCCTAATTCCGCAGATAAGTTGTTTTGGTTAAAGAAACGATTTTTTTTTAGGTTTTGATCTTGTTTTAGGTGTTTGGTATAATAAAAAATGGTTATCTGGTTATTTGCATTCTGCTTCTATTCCCAGGCCATTTTGTTACATTCAAAATTGTAAAGCATTTTTGCGTAAGACCTAAAAAGGGTAAAGTTGTAAAGCCCTTAATCGTAAAAGCTTAACAATTTTAACGAAAATCTTATTCCTTTTTAAGTTTGATAATGTTGAACTGTTTACGGGGACCGTAAAAAAAGTTACATAATCTGTAAAACGTAAATTTAAGATTATGTTGAACTGTTTTGGAAGAACCATTTGTTGGTATTCACCAAATATTGCACAGAAATTTAGTTGAATACTATTACGTTTCGTAGTCGTCTTTTTATGTCTCATGTATAAAGAATTATTTTGGTGCGTTTATGTCCGCAGACCACGCCACAGATTCAGAGGAGGGGTGCTTTTCCTGGTTGACTCCGAATGGGACGCGCTACTGGTGCCCGGAAACGCTAGACCACCTGAAGCCAAGACTTGGAACCGTGTTTCAGCATTGGGAATACGTGGTCGAGATGTACGATATGTACGCTGATCACTGTGGGTTTTCGACTAGGCTGGGAACAATTAAGCGAAAGAACGGAGCCATGACGCACCGTTACATTGTTTGTTCCAACCACGGCAAGCCGCATAGCCAGAATAGGAACTTCGACACCCTTGACGAGACGTCGCTGAAGATTAGGCAGTCCACTTTCCGTGTGTGTGACTGTAAAGCCTGTATACGTGTGAAGTTCGATCAGACGTATCGCGGTTGGGTCTTGTATCACTTTGAAGATAACCATAACCATCCAATGGTCCCAGTGCATAGCAGAGATCTTACGAAAAAACGAAGGAGGCTTGATTTTTTTACGAAGGAGTTTATCCACCGAGCGAGCCTTAGCAAGGTGGGACCGTCGGTGGCCCATAGACTCCAAGTAAACCTTAAGGGGGGGCACCACAATGTGAAAGGAACCGTGGACGACTTCAAGAACTTTGCATCAAGGCTTCGCATGTTCATTGGTGACAGGGACACACATTTGGTGCTCGAGAAGATGAAAGATCGGGTGGACCACTTACCGAACTACACCTTTAAGTACATCATGGAAAACGGAGAGATACGACACATGTTCTGGGCGGATGAAATATCTAAGATCAACTATCAAGCCTTCGGCGACGTCCTAGCGTTTGACGCTACTTACCAAACCAACAAGTAAAGTTATCCGCAAAAAGTTTTCGAGTTTTTTTTTGTTTTTGGGTAATTTCAGTATGTTATACGCGTTCTAACTGTTTAACTATCTTAAAATACAGGTACAATCTGATCTTTGTTCCTTTTACCGGGGTCGACAACAACAAACGTTGTGTGACTTTTGGGGCTGGGCTTTTGTTTTGTGAGACAATCGAGGCGTACACGTGGTTGCTGAGGGCTTTTGTAGAGGCGCATAACAAGCAGCCCAGCCTTGTTCTAACTGACCAAGACCCGGCCATGCGCCAAGCTGTCGCTGCTGTGCTCGATCAGTCTATTCATCGCTTGTGCATGTGGCACATTATGAAGAAATTACCTTCCAAGGTAATTTCCAATACAACGTATGACTTGGCTAAAATTAGTTTTTTTTTCCTTCTGAGCCCTTTTTTTTTTTGTCTTCCAGATTACAGGAGAGGTCGGACATAACTCTGAATTTCGGGCTGCCATACATAAACTCGTATGGAACATCTATATTAAACCGGAGACGTTCGAGAGGAGATGGGGGAAGCTGCTAGAGAAGTATGGGCTCGAAGAGCACGAGTGGCTGAGAGACATGTACAACATTAAGGAGATGTGGGTACCGGCGTATTTCAGAGAAATTCAAATGTCCTGTTTGATGAAGACTACATCCCGATGCGAGAGTTCGAACGCCGCGTTTAAGGTGAACTCCTCCTGGGCGAACACCCTTGTTCAATTTTTTTTGTGTTACGACTCGACATTGGAATCCCAACGATACAGGCAGAGGGTTGGGGACTTCAAGGCGGATGATCGCGCACACGAGTTCAAGACAGGTTTGGCGATAGAGAAGCACTGCGCGTTATTGTATTCCCCGACCATATTCGTTGAGGTTCGCAAAGAAATCCTGAGGGGCCTTTTACACTGTTACACTACCAGTGTCGAAGAAGTCGATGGCAGGAAGATATATACCGTTTCGCACTTGGACAAGAATTCCGATGTCGTCAATGATTTCACGATATTGGTCATTTCTTGAATTTTTTTTAAAGGACACTACTTTTTTTCTAAAAGGTGGCCGTGTTTTTCCATCATAATGCAGGTTAAAGTTGATCCAGAGGAGGACACTACAACATGCTCGTGCAACCTGTGGTGCCGTATCGGATATCTTTGCAGGCATATATTCTGCGTCTTCCGGCAAACGAAGGTGGACGAAATACCGCTTAAGTATGTGGTTAGTCGTTGGGGACGTCACGTGTTGCCAAAGTCTGTTTTCCGTGTCGAGTTCAGGTATGGGGTAGATTCGTCTCCGGAGGCGTTGACCCGGAACAACCTGGTGGATTGTTTTTCTGAAGCGCTACAGGCTGTGGTGGGCGACCGGGCAGCAATGGAGGATTTTCTTGTCAAAATCAAGGGCTGGACGAAAGAAATCACTGATGCTCGCCGTGGAAAATCAAACACTGACGCACCAGAAACACAGGTTATGGCTGATATGCTTGGAGTTGTTGAGGAAGGTGAGACTAGCACCCCCGTTTCCTGCTCAAATCCTCAAGGCATACGCAATAAGGGATGCGGCACCAACAAACGCATGATTGGGCCGGGGGAAAGGGCTGTCCAGATTCAGCAAAAGCCCCAGCGATTATGCAGGACATGCAACCGGTTTGTTAGCGGGCATGACTCGCGCAACTGCCCGGAGAAGCGAAAGAACGCAGAACCTTAGACAACTGGTTCTGAATGGGGTGCTGTGACGGGGGGGGGGGGGGTAGCGTTTTTTGGACCGGGGTTGATCTTATGAACCGGTGGTGCATGCTGGGTTGACGTGTGTTTTTGGTGACAACTGTGGCTGTGTTTGGGAAAAGATAATAGTTTTATGGTATCTTATATATCTTACTTTTGGTTCAACCGTAAAATGTATAAAGTAACCCCCCCCCCATCGTCTTTTGTGGTATGGATAATAGTACTTAGTTTATGTTTTTGCCCCCCCCCCCCCTTTTTGGTGAATGAATGTTTATGTTTGTATGATCTCGGTTTGTCACCCCCCCCTTATTATATTTTTGTTTGTAATGATATGGTCTTGTCTGATTAAGAAGGTGAAAACATTACGTAAAGTTTTACGGGCAAAAGCGTAATAGCTTAAACCGTAAATGGTAAATTTACGTAACCCGTAAAACGTAAAACCTTTGAAACTGTAAAACGTAAATTTGAGTTTATGTATAAAAAAAGAGTTAAAACGTTAATTTAATTAAAACGTAGACCATTTTTGCGTAAGACCTAAAGGGTAAAGTTGTAAAGCCCTTAATCGTAAAAGCTTAACATTTTTAACGAAAATCTTAAACTTTTTTAAGTTTGATAATGTTGAACTGTTTACGGGGACCGTAAAAAAGTTACATAATCTGTAAAACGTAAATTTAAGTTTTTGTATAAAAAAAGAGTTAAAACGTTAATTTAAGTAAAACGTAAACCATTTTTGCGTAAGACGTAAAGGGTAAAGATGTAAACCCCTTAATCATAAAAGCTTAACATTTTTAACGAAAATCTTAAACCTTTTAAGTTTGATAATGTTGAACTGGTTACGGGAACCGTAAAAATAGTTACATAATCTATAAAATGAAAAACGTTAAACCTTTTAATGTAAAACTATAAATTTTTTTTAACGTATAACGTAATTCTTTTTTCAAGTTAAATGTAAATTTTCCAACCTAAAACATGAAAATTGTTAAACTGACTAAATGGAAGGTGATGCACTACTAGCTTTCTCTGGTTTGTCTTTTTCTAAAAAATTGTCACGGTTTTTAAACCACACCAACCAAATAGTGACCCGTTGATTTGAATTGATGTCTGCACACCAGCCAAGCCAGGAATATACATCATGGCATTTGGAGAAAAAATAAGCAAACCTCTTCTTTGTCTCCTTGTGTTGGTTTTTCCCTATATATAGCCTACTGCCTTTTGTTGTTTTCATGCCAATAGAAAGCAAAAAATTGGTTTTACCCAACCCCTAAAAATTCTTTGAAACCCAAAGGAAAGAAAGATGGCAGATGGCCGGAAAGTGTGGCGTCCACGCAAACCTGTCCCCCCGGAGGTGAAGTAATAAACCATTAAATAGGTTTCATTGTTTTTAGTGGCTCATTTGTTTAATTCTTGTTTTCCTTTTTTAAAAAAACGGATGATTTTTTTCCTCCCAACCAGGTTCGTCGCCGAGCCCTCCCAATCGACCGGCGAAAGAAAAAACAGTGCAAGTGTGGGGTCGTGAGCAGATGGGGTTGGTGTCTAACCCAGACACTTGCTGGCTCCCTGTCCAGCATGGCGGCGTCGGCCCAGGGGTGCAAGTATGGGACCGTCGTCAGCTGGATTTGAGTTCGGGCCCAGGTATGGTTTGGTACCCCAGACAACACTCAGTGTCTCCCCAGACCCCCTGTCGCCCACCCCAAACACCCTTTGGTTCACCACCCCCCCGCTTCGGGTCACCTTCTGTCCACCTCAGTTCCCCGGGTCCAGTTATGACGGGTGTGAGGCCCTTCGGTTCCCCGCCAGCCCAATTTGCTTCCCCCACACAACTTCGAAGTGCCTTTGGTCCTTCCCATGGATTAGCTTCAAGGTCACCAACGTCTGCAAGTGTAAGCGAGAGGTCAAAGGGCAAGCGCCCGATGACTCAGGTTTGGGTAGCGAAGCCGGCAACAGTTGGAGTTGCTGACCCTGATGATGGTTGCAAGGGTGCAGCGGCTGGTTCAGATGCAGGATGGTTTTCGTGGGGGTCAGACTGTGACTCTGACTTGGATTAGCCATTGGGAATGGTTTTGAAGCATCTTATGTGCGTGCCTGGTGTGTTTCATTTTCAGTCATGTTTGTATTAATGTTCGTTTGTACGCGTCGTCTGTTTGTAGTAATGTTTCGTTTTATGCATAAAAAAATGGAACGTTGGCGTTTTCTAACGTTTGGCTGTATGAAAAAAAATGCAACGCTTTTGTCAATGTTTTAAGGTTTGGTTTTATGAAGGAAAACATCGCCTAAACTGTCTAATGAAAAACGAATAAAAGAAGAACGTAAAAGATTAGGTAGACCTTAAAGAGTAAAAAAAATGCGATTTTTTATGTAGGACGTAGATTTGTTAAAAGTTTATGTAGAGCGTAAGAAATTTTACGTAAATCGGCAAAGTTTACGCAGATTTTACGTAAATCGGAAAACTTTACGCAGTTTACGCATCTCCTCAAGAATTCTGAACAGTTTTTGGAAAAAACGTGAAACGTAAACGTAAAAACATTTAAATTATTTGCATAAAAACGTATTTTCTACGAACACGTGCAGTGTAAAAGGTAAAGCTAAGTTTTAAAAAAAAAACGTAAATCTTTAAATTTCCCACTAAAAATTTCCCACCCATAATGTTCAATCATCCGATTGCAGAGGGCGACGGTGGCATTTTTGGAGATGCTGATAATAGGTTGATTTGCACACCGCAACAGAACTCCGGAGTTGGTAATACTGTCGGCGATACTCTGTTTCCAGGTCAGGCTAATATGACCGGAGTTGGGTATATGACCGGAGTTGGGTATGTGGAACGAGGATCCAGTTCCGGGGCTTTCGATACTCCATTGATTCCAACAAGTCAGCCAACGGACAATGGTAATATATATATCGTTCAAGCACTTAAATTTGTACATTTTGTTAATGTTTTGGTCTTTTGATCGCGGTTGGGTATCAAGTATGTTTAGTTGGTTGAGTCTTTTTTGGTTATTTGTACATTTGATACTAGGGTCACTATTTGTCGATTTATGTATATTTGTTCTTAATTTTTGTAGTTGGGTTTTACATAATTAAATGACTGGTTTTTTTAAAACAGAGCTTTGGTTATTTAAAAACAGATGATTGTTTTTTTTGCCAGATGACCCTGTTTTTGACCCACCCTAATTCCGCAGATAAGTTGTTTTGGTTAAAGAAACGATTTTTTTTTAGGTTTTGATCTTGTTTTAGGTGTTTGGTATAATAAAAAATGGTTATCTGGTTATTTGCATTCTGCTTCTATTCCCAGGCCATTTTGTTACATTCAAAATTGTAAAGCATTTTTGCGTAAGACCTAAAAAGGGTAAAGTTGTAAAGCCCTTAATCGTAAAAGCTTAACAATTTTAACGAAAATCTTATTCCTTTTTAAGTTTGATAATGTTGAACTGTTTACGGGGACCGTAAAAAAAGTTACATAATCTGTAAAACGTAAATTTAAGATTATGTTGAACTGTTTTGGAAGAACCATTTGTTGGTATTCACCAAATATTGCACAGAAATTTAGTTGAATACTATTACGTTTCGTAGTCGTCTTTTTATGTCTCATGTATAAAGAATTATTTTGGTGCGTTTATGTCCGCAGACCACGCCACAGATTCAGAGGAGGGGTGCTTTTCCTGGTTGACTCCGAATGGGACGCGCTACTGGTGCCCGGAAACGCTAGACCACCTGAAGCCAAGACTTGGAACCGTGTTTCAGCATTGGGAATACGTGGTCGAGATGTACGATATGTACGCTGATCACTGTGGGTTTTCGACTAGGCTGGGAACAATTAAGCGAAAGAACGGAGCCATGACGCACCGTTACATTGTTTGTTCCAACCACGGCAAGCCGCATAGCCAGAATAGGAACTTCGACACCCTTGACGAGACGTCGCTGAAGATTAGGCAGTCCACTTTCCGTGTGTGTGACTGTAAAGCCTGTATACGTGTGAAGTTCGATCAGACGTATCGCGGTTGGGTCTTGTATCACTTTGAAGATAACCATAACCATCCAATGGTCCCAGTGCATAGCAGAGATCTTACGAAAAAACGGAGGAGGCTTGATTTTTTTACGAAGGAGTTTATCCACCGAGCGAGCCTTAGCAAGGTGGGACCGTCGGTGGCCCATAGACTCCAAGTAAACCTTAAGGGGGGGGCACCACAATGTGAAAGGAACCGTGGACGACTTCAAGAACTTTGCATCAAGGCTTCGCATGTTCATTGGTGACAGGGACACACATTTGGTGCTCGAGAAGATGAAAGATCGGGTGGACCACTTACCGAACTACACCTTTAAGTACAGCATGGAAAACGGAGAGATACGACACATGTTCTGGGCGGATGAAATATCTAAGATCAACTATCAAGCCTTCGGCGACGTCCTAGCGTTTGACGCTACTTACCAAACCAACAAGTAAAGTTATCCGCAAAAAGTTTTCGAGTTTTTTTTTTTGTTTTTGGGTAATTTCAGTATGTTATACGCGTTCTAACTGTTTAACTATCTTAAAATACAGGTACAATCTGATCTTTGTTCCTTTTACCAGGGTCGACAACAACAAACGTTGTGTGACTTTTGGGGCTGGGCTTTTGTTTTGTGAGACAATCGAGGCGTACACGTGGTTGCTGAGGGCTTTTGTGGAGGCGCATAACAAGCAGCCCAACCTTGTTCTAACTGACCAAGACCCGGCCATGCGCCAAGCTGTCGCTGCTGTGCTCGATCAGTCTATTCATCGCTTGTGCATGTGGCACATTATGAAGAAATTACCTTCCAAGGTAATTTCCAATACAACGTATGACTTGGCTAAAATTAGTTTTTTTTTTTCCTTCTGAGCCCTTTTTTTTTTGTCTTCCAGATTACAGGAGAGGTCGCACATAACTCTGAATTTCGGGCTGCCATACATAAACTCGTATGGAACATCTATATTAAACCGGAGACGTTCGAGAGGAGATAGGGGAAGCTGCTAGAGAAGTATGGGCTCGAAGAGCACGAGTGGCTGAGAGACATGTACAACATTAAGGAGATGTGGGTACCGGCGTATTTCAGAGAAATTCAAATGTCCTGTTTGATGAAGACTACATCCCGATGCGAGAGTTCGAACGCCGCGTTTAAGGTGAACTCCTCCTGGGCGAACACCCTTGTTCAATTTTTTTTGTGTTACGACTCGACATTGGAATCCCAACGATATAGGCAGAGGGTTGGGGACTTCAAGGCGGATGATCGCGCACACGAGTTCAAGACAGGTTTGGCGATAGAGAAGCACTGCGCGTTATTGTATTCCCCGACCATATTCGTTGAGGTTCGCAAAGAAATCCTGAGGGGCCTTTTACACTGTTACACTACCAGTGTCGAAGAAGTCGATGGCAGGAAGATATATACCGTTTCGCACTTGGACAAGAATTCCGATGTCGTCAATGATTTCACGGTATTGGTCATTTCTTGAATTTTTTTTAAAGGACACTACTTTTTTTCTAAAAGGTGGCCGTGTTTTTCCATCATAATGCAGGTTAAAGTTGATCCAGAGGAGGACACTACAACATGCTCGTGCAACCTGTGGTGCCGTATCGGATATCTTTGCAGGCATATATTCTGCGTCTTCCGGCAAACGAAGGTGGACGAAATACCGCTTAAGTATGTGGTTAGTCGTTGGGGACGTCACGTGTTGCCAAAGTCTGTTTTCCGTGTCGAGTTCAGGTATGGGGTAGATTCGTCTCCGGAGGCGTTGACCCGGAACAACCTGGTGGATTGTTTTTCTGAAGCGCTACAGGCTGTGGTGGGCGACCGGGCAGCAATGGAGGATTTTCTTGTCAAAATCAAGGGCTGGACGAAAGAAATCACTGATGCTCGCCGTGGAAAATCAAACACTGACGCACCAGAAACACAGGTTATGGCTGATATGCTTGGAGTTGTTGAGGAAGGTGAGACTAGCACCCCCGTTTCCTGCTCAAATCCTCAAGGCATACGCAATAAGGGATGCGGCACCAACAAACGCATGATTGGGCCGGGGGAATGGGCTGTCCAGATTCAGCAAAAGCCCCAGCGATTATGCAGGACATGCAACCGGTTTGTTAGCGGGCATGACTCGCGCAACTGCCCGGAGAAGCGAAAGAACGCAGAACCTTAGACAACTGGTTCTGAATGGGGTGCTGTGACGGGGGGGTAGCGTTTTTTGGACCGGGGTTGATCTTATGAACCGGTGGTGCATGCTGGGTTGACGTGTGTTTTTGGTGACAGCTGTGGCTGTGTTTGGGAAAAGGTAATAGTTTTATGGTATCTTATATATCTTACTTTTGGTTCAACCGTAAAATGTATAAAGTAACCCCCCCCCCCCCATCGTCTTTTGTGGTATGGATAATAGTACTTAGTTTATGTTTTTGCCCCCCCCCCCCCTTTTGGTGAATGAATGTTTATGTTTGTATGATCTCGGTTTGTCACCCCCCCCCCCCCTTATTATATTTTTTTTTGTAATGATATGGTCTTGTCTGATTAAGAAGGTGAAAACATTACGTAAAGTTTTACGGGCAAAAGCGTAATAGCTTAAACCGTAAATGGTAAATTTACGTAACCCGTAAAACGTAAAACCTTTGAAACTGTAAAACGTAAATTTGAGTTTATGTATAAAAAAAGAGTTAAAACGTTAATTTAATTAAAACGTAGACCATTTTTGCGTAAGACCTAAAGGGTAAAGTTGTAAAGCCCTTAATCGTAAAAGCTTAACATTTTTAACGAAAATCTTAAACTTTTTTAAGTTTGATAATGTTGAACTGTTTACGGGGACCGTAAAAAAGTTACATAATCTGTAAAACGTAAATTTAAGTTTTTGTATAAAAAAAGAGTTAAAACGTTAATTTAAGTAAAACGTAAACCATTTTTGCATAAGACGTAAAGGGTAAAGATGTAAACCCCTTAATCATAAAAGCTTAACATTTTTAACGAAAATCTTAAACCTTTTAAGTTTGATAATGTTGAACTGGTTACGGGAACCGTAAAAATAGTTACATAATCTATAAAATGAAAAACGTTAAACCTTTTAATGTAAAACTATAAATTTTTTTTTAACGTATAACGTAATTCTTTTTTCAAGTTAAATGTAAATTTTCCAACCTAAAACATGAAAATTGTTAAACTGACTAAATGGAAGGTGATGCACTACTAGCTTTCTCTGGTTTGTCTTTTTCTAAAAAATTGTCACGGTTTTTAAACCACACCAACCAAATAGTGACCCTTTGATTTGAATTGATGTCTGCACACCAGCCAAGCCAGGAATATACATCATGGCATTTGGAGAAAAAATAAGCAAACCTCTTCTTTGTCTCCTTGTGTTGGTTTTTCCCTATATATAGCCTACTGCCTTTTGTTGTTTTCATGCCAATAGAAAGCAAAAAATTGGTTTTACCCAACCCCTAAAAATTCTTTGAAACCCAAAGGAAAGAAAGATGGCAGATGGCCGGAAAGTGTGGCGTCCACGCAAACCTGTCCCCCCCGGAGGTGAAGTAATAAACCATAAAATAGGTTTCATTGTTTTTAGTGGCTCATTTGTTTAATTCTTGTTTTCCTTTTTTAAAAAAACGGATGATTTTTTTTCCTCCCAACCAGGTTCGTCGCCGAGCCCTCCCAATCGACCGGCGAAAGAAAAAACAGTGCAAGTGTGGGGTCGTGAGCAGATGGGGTTGGTGTCTAACCCAGACACTTGCTGGCTCCCTGTCCAGCATGGCGGCGTCGGCCCAGGGGTGCAAGTATGGGACCGTCGTCAGCTGGATATGAGTTCGGGCCCAGGTATGGTTTGGTACCCCAGACAACACTCAGTGTCTCCCCAGACCCCCTGTCGCCCACCCCAAACACCCTTTGGTTCACCACCCCCCCGCTTCGGGTCACCTTCTGTCCACCTCAGTTCCCCGGGTCCAGTTATGACGGGTGTGAGGCCCTTCGGTTAACGCAAAGAGAAGTTTAAAAACTTTTATGAAAAAATGAACCAAGGGAAAACGCAATCCCATTTTTTTTTACTCAAAGTGAAAAAAGAACGGGAAACGGTCCCTAAATTGTCCAAATTATATGTAAACTGGAACATTTTTCGGTCGCTGTATTATTTTATATGCAAGGGGGGGGGGGGATTTGAACAACAACTAAGAAATAATTTTCGTAAAACTTTTTTCGGTTCAAGTAATAACGTAAAAATTTACGTAGTCTGTAAGACATAAAGCGTTTCACGTAATGTGTAAAAAAGATTTTCATACCCTCTATAAATTTTCATAGGATGCAAAAATATTCGTAGATTGTCAAAAATTATATGTAACCCTGAAATTTTTTTAGTAGAAAAATTGTATGTAAAGCGTTTTCGTTAAATATAAAGACGCGTATATCGTACAAAAAACTTTACGTAATACGTAAAAGTTAACGCAAAAAGAAAAGATTAAAAGGTTTATGAAAAAATGAACCAACGTAAAACGCAATCCCATTTTTTTTTACGCAAAGTGAAAAAAAAACGGGTAACGGTTCCTATATTGTCAAATTTATATGTAAACTTGACCATTTTTCGGTCGCTGTAAAATTTATATGCAAGGGGGGGGGGTGTGAATAACTAAAAAATTATTTCCGAAAAACTTTTGTCGGTTCAGGTAACAACGTAAAAAATTACGTAGCCTGTAAGACGTAAAGCGTTTGACGTAATGTGTAAAAAAGATTTTTTACGTAAAGCGTTTCGTTAATATAAAGATGCGTACAACGTAAAAAAACTTTACGTAATACTTACAAGTTAACGCAAAGAGAAGTTTAAAAACTTTTATGAAAAAATGAACCAAGGGAAAACGCAATCCCATTTTTTTTTACTCAAAGTGAAAAAAGAACGGGAAACGGTCCCTAAATTGTCCAAATTATATGTAAACTGGAACATTTTTCGGTCGCTGTATTATTTTATATGCAAAGGGGGGGGGGGGGATTTGAACAACAACTAAGAAATAATTTTCGTAAAACTTTTTTCGGTTCAAGTAATAACGTAAAAATTTACGTAGTCTGTAAGACATAAAGCGTTTCACGTAATGTGTAAAAAAGATTTTCATACCCTCTATAAATTTTCATAGGATGCAAAAAATATTCGTAGACTGTCAAAATTATATGTAACCCTGAAATTTTTTTTGTAGAAAAATTGTATGTAAAGCGTTTTCGTTAAATATAAAGACGCGTATATCGTACAAAAACCTTTACGTAATACGTAAAAGTTAACGCAAAAAGAAAAGATTAAAAGGTTTATGAAAAAATGAACCAACGTAAAACGCAATCCCATTTTTTTTAACGCAAAGTGAAAAAAAAACGGGTAACGGTTCCTATATTGTCAAATTTATATGTAAACTTGACCATTTTTTCCGTCGCTGTAAAATTTATATGCAAAGGGGGGGGTGTGAATAACTAAAAAATTATTTCCGAAAACTTTTGTCGGTTCAGGTTACAACGTAAAAAATTACGTAGCCTGTAAGACGTAAAGCGTTTGACGTAATGTGTAAAAAAGATTTTTTACGTAAAGCGTTTCGTTAATATAAAGACGCGTACAACGTAAAAAAACTTTACGTAATACTTACAAGTTAACGCAAAGAGAAGTTTAAAAACTTTTATGAAAAAATGAACCAAGGGAAAACGCAATCCCATTTTTTTTTACTCAAAGTGAAAAAAGAACGGGAAACGGTCCCTAAATTGTCCAAATTATATGTAAACTGGAACATTTTTCAGTCGCTGTATTATTTTATATGCAAAGGGGGGGGGGGGGGATTTGAACAACAACTAAGAAATAATTTTCGTAAAACTTTTTTCGGTTCAAGTAATAACGTAAAAATTTACGTAGTCTGTAAGACATAAAGCGTTTCACGTAATGTGTAAAAAAGATTTTCATACCCTCTATAAATTTTCATAGGATGCAAAAATATTCGTAGACTGTCAAAAAATACACGTAATGAAATTTTCATAAATTTTCATAGGATGCAAAAATATTCGTAGACTGTCAAAAAATATTCGTAGACTGTCAAAAATTAAAAAAGTTGGTGGAATATGCATATGATTTGCATGTGCATGGTCTTTGCCAAGTGAGTGGCATGTGGACGAGCCTTTTGACAATATTATCCTTAGTGTAAGTTACCATCAACACCACATGTCAACACCAAAATTGTTCTCACCGTTTTCACACTTTTAGGCGTTTTTTTAGATCATGCCCATGTATATATATATATATATATATATAGGGGATGGTTAAAATGAGAACCATCCCCAGTTGTAAGAACCATGAGAACCACTTTCTGGCCTTTAGATCAAGGAGATGGATGGTTGAGATTAAAAGTATTTAAAAAATAATATTAAGTATTTTTTGTCTTATTATGTCTTTAATATTTTATTGTTAAAGGGTATTTTAGTAAAATTACTTTGTTTTGTCTTATTATATATATTAATTTTTAATTACCTTTTTTGTCATATTCATTAATTACTTTTTTTACTTAATTGTTTTTTATTTTATAAACAGATTTTTTTGTTTAAACAAATTTTTTGAAATCAAATTCTTAGTATATTTTTTTTAAAGATTTGTTAAAAAAAAACGTTTTGAAGATCCGTTTTTTTTTTACCCCCCGGGTTTTTACGTTAACGTTTTTTTTTTTTACATTTTACGCGCCAATTTTTACGTTAACGTTATTTTACGTTTTACACGTCGGTTTTTTTACGTTTTACGCGTCGGTTTTTTACGTTTTACGCGTCGGTTTTTTACGTTTTACGCGTCGGTTTTTTACGTTTTACGCGTCGGTTTTTTACGTTTTACGCGTCGGTTTTTTACGTTTCACGCCCCGGTTTTTTACGTTTTACGCATCGGTTTTTTTCGTTTTACGCGTCGGTTTTTTACGTTTTACGCCCCGGTTTTTTACGTTAACATTTTTTCCTTTTGCGTTTTACGTGTCGGTTTTTTACGTTTTACGCGTCGGTTTTTTTACGTTTTACGCATCGGTTTTTTGCGTTATACGAGTCGGTTTTTTACGTTTTACGCCCTGGTTTTTTACGTTAACATTTTTTCCGCTTTTTACGTTTTACTTAAAAAAATTTACGTTTTACATAAAACTTTTTACGTTTTGCGGTAAAACTTTTTACTTTTTACGTTTTACGTAGAACTTTTTACTTTTTACGTTTTACGTTTTGCGTTAAAACTTTTTACGTTTTAGATAAAACGTTTTACGTTTTACGTAAAACTATTTACGATTTACGTTTTACGTAAAACTTTTTACGCTTCACGTTTTTTGTTTTACGTTAAAAAAGTTTACGGTTTACGGGTTAATTTTTTTTTAAAATTTTACGTTAAAAAGTTTTACGTTTTACGTTTGACGTAAATCTTTTTACGTTTTACGTTTTACATAAAACTTTTTACGTTTTACGTAAAAAAGTTTACGGTAAACTTTAAAAAGTTTACGGTTTAAGTTTTTTTTCTTTTACACAAACTTTTTTACACAAAAACAAACGCACCCAGAAAATCGTTACTCGGTAGGTGTCTTAGATAGTTTGCTATCATCACCGACGCCTCAAAAAAAAAAATATAAAAAACCCAACAAACAAAAATCAAAAAGAACGCGTGGATTCTGGAAAAAAAAAAGTTTTGGCTCAGATTTTCCGAACATCAGAGGCTGCAAAGTGGGGTTGCGGGTTCAAAAATCTACCCTCCACCATCCTTGCCGCGCCCTCGTCATCAAAATATGCGAGTTTTTTTTTTTTTTTTTTTTTTTTGCATCATCATCGCCCCAAAACCAAAACGGATCAAAACCCACATATTCAAACATTCAAAAGCACCTGATGAACATCATTCAAAACACATTCAAGTTGTACATACCCAAAAAATCAAATCAAATGAAACCCCAGCAACAATAATGAACATCATTCAACAGAATCAAACCCACCAAGATCATCGTCCAAACATATTTCAAACCCAGATTCAACATCAAACCCAGATTCAAACATCAAACCCAGATTCAACATCAAACACAGATTCAACATCAAGAACACAGGCCAAAGATTCAACAGATCAAGAACACAGGCCAAGATTCAACAGATCAAAACCGACAAAATCAAAAACATTCAAAACCCAGATTAAACCGATTCTAACATTCAAAAACCCACAGTTCAAACATTCAAAACCCACATATCAAGAACACATATCAAGAACACATGCCAAAGAAATCACTAGAAAAATCAAGTAAACCAAGAAAAATCAAGAACACATACCAAAAATACAATCGGTATCATCATCATTCATTCAAGAACACATATCAAAAAATACCAGCCATTACCCACTGTTAGAACCACCGCCGCCGACCAACCACCACCGTAACCGTATAACCACCACCGCCGCAGACCAACCACCGTAACCGTATAACCACCCCGCTGACCACCGTAACCGTATACAATTGGGGGTGGGTGTGAGGTTGGGGCTGGATGTTATGATTGTAGATGATGAAGATGATCCAAAACTTCATCAGGGGTTTTGATCTTTCAAAAAGAATGAAGAGAGAGAAAGACAAAAGATGGGTATAAATACAAAATGACATATAAAAAAAGCTGATGCTAATTAATGTGGAGAGAGGAAGGAAATGACAATTGGGGTAAATGACTAAATTACCCTTTATGTTGGCAAAATGTGATTGGTTGAAGTGGTTCTCATGGTTCTTACAACTGGGGGTGGTTCTCATTTTAACTCAATCCTATATATATATATATATATATATATATATATATATAGGGAAAGGTTAAAATGAGAACCACTCCCAGTTGTAAGAACCATGAGAACCATTTACACCAATTAGAACCTGCCATGTCATTAGTTCACATGTCTATTGAGAAGGTTACTATGGTAAGTTTACCCCATTCCACCCTTTCAATCACAAGTCAGAAAAATTGGGTTGCCCGCTTCACATACTTCGAGTGTCAGGGCATGATTTGGATTGCACTGTAGCGTTTCACAATCCCAAAGTGTTGAAGCAAACTCCCTTCCTTTTATATACAACTCCTTCTTCATTCACACACCTCTCACCTTCTGCCTTTTTTTTTCTCTCCTCTCCTCCTGCTTCCCTAATTTGTTTAAAACCTGCTTCAATTTTACCACACCTCGCTGGATTTAACCCACTAAAATTTCCCACCCATAATGTTCAATCATCCGATTGCAGAGGGCGACGGTGGCATTTTTGGAGATGCTGATAATAGGTTGATTTGCACACCGCAACGGAACTCCGGAGTTGGTAATGCTGTCGGCGATACTCTGTTTCCAGGTCAGGCTAATATGACCGGAGTTGGGTATATGACCGGAGTTGGGTATATGACCGGAGTTGGGTATGTGGAACGAGGATCCAGTTCCGGGGCTTTCGATACTCCATTGATTCCAACAAGTCAGCCAACGGACAATGGTAATATATATATCGTTCAAGCACTAAATTTGTACATTTTGTTAATGTTTTGGTCTTTTGATCGCGGTTGGGTATCAAGTATGTTTAGTTGGTTGAGTCTTTTTTGGTTATTTGTACATTTGATACTAGGGTCACTATTTGTCGATTTATGTATATTTGTCTTAATTTTTGTAGTTGGGTTTTACATAATTAAATGATTGGTTTTTTTAAAACAGAGCTTTGGTTATTTAAAAACAGATGTTTGTTTTTTTTGCCAGATGACCTGGTTTTTGACCCACCCTAATTCCGTAGATAAGTTGTTTTGGTTAAAGAAACGATTTTTTTTTAGGTTTTGATCTTGTTTTAGGTGTTTGGTATAATAAAAAATGGTTATCTGGTTATTTGCATTCTGCTTCTATTCCCAGGCCATTTTGTTACATTCAAAATTGTAAAGCATTTTTGCGTAAGACCTAAAAAGGGTAAAGTTGTAAAGCCCTTAATCGTAAAAGCTTAACAATTTTAAATGAAAATCTTATTCCTTTTTAGGTTTGATAATGTTGAACTGTTTACGGGGACCGTAAAAAAAGTTACATAATCTGTAAAAACGTAAATTTAAGATTATGTTGAACTGTTTTGGAAGAACCATTTGTTGGTATTCACCAAATATTGCACAGAAATTTAGTTGAATACTATTACGTTTCGTAGTCGTCTTTTTATGTCTCATGTATAAAAGAATTATTTTGGTGCGTTTATGTCCGCAGACCACGCCACAGATTCAGAGGAGGGATGCTTTTCCTGGTTGACTCCGAATGGGACGCGCTACTGGTGCCCGGAAACGCTAGACCACCTGAAGCCAAGACTTGGAACCGTGTTTCAGCATTCGGAATACGTGGTCGAGATGTACGATATGTACGCTGATCACTGTGGGTTTTCGACTAGGCTGGGAACAATTAAGTGAAAGAACGGAGCCATGACGCACCGTTACATTGTTTGTTCCAACCACGGCAAGCCGCATAGCCAGAATAGGAACTTCGACACCCTTGACGAGACGTCGCTGAAGATTAGGCAGTCCACTTTCCGTGTGTGTGACTGTAAAGCCTGTATACGTGTGAAGTTCGATCAGACGTATCGCGGTTGGGTCTTGTATCACTTTGAAGATACCCATAACCATCCAATGGTCCCAGTGCATAGCAGAGATCTTACGAAAAAACGGAGGAGGCTTGATTTTTTTACGAAGGAGTTTATCCACCGAGCGAGCCTTAGCAAGGTGGGACCGTCGGTGGCCCATAGACTCCAAGTAAACCTTAAGGGGGGGCACCACAATGTGAAAGGAACCGTGGACGACTTCAAGAACTTTGCATCAAGGCTTCGCATGTTCATTGGTGACAGGGACACACATTTGGTGCTCGAGAAGATGAAAGATCGGGTGGACCACTTACCGAACTACACACTTTAAGTACGGCATGGAAAACGGAGAGATACGACACATGTTCTGGGCGGATGAAATATCTAAGATCAACTATCAAGCCTTCGGCGACGTCCTAGCGTTTGACGCTACTTACCAAACCAACAAGTAAAGTTATCCGCAAAAAGTTTTCGAGTTTTTTTGTTTTTGGGTAATTTCAGTATGTTATACGCGTTCTAACTGTTTAACTATCTTAAAATACAGGTACAATCTGATCTTTGTTCCTTTTACCGGGGTCGACAACAACAAACGTTGTGTGACTTTTGGGGCTGGGCTTTTGTTTTGTGAGACAATCGAGGCGTACACGTGGTTGCTGAGGGCTTTTGTGGAGGCGCATAACAAGCAGCCCAGCCTTGTTCTAACTGACCAAGACCCGGCCATGCGCCAAGCTGTCGCTGCTGTGCTCGATCAGTCTATTCATCGCTTGTGCATGTGGCACATTATGAAGAAATTACCTTCCAAGGTAATTTCCAATACAACGTATGACTTGGCTAAAATTAGTTTTTTTTTTTTCCTTCTGAGCCCCTTTTTTTTTTTTTTTTTTGTCTTCCAGATTACAGGAGAGGTCGCACATAACTCTGAATTTCGGGCTGCCATACATAAACTCGTATGGAACATCTATATTAAACCGGAGACGTTCGAGAGGAGATGGGGGAAGCTGCTAGAGAAGTATGGGCTCGAAGAGCACGAGTGGCTGAGAGACATGTACAACATTAAGGAGATGTGGGTACCGGCGTATTTCAGAGAAATTCAAATGTCCTGTTTGATGAAGACTACATCCCGATGCGAGAGTTCGAACGCCGCGTTAAGGTGAACTCCTCCTGGGCGAACACCCTTGTTCAATTTTTTTTGTGTTACGACTCGACATTGGAATCCCAACGATACAGGCAGAGGGTTGGGGACTTCAAGGCGGATGATCGCGCACACGAGTTCAAGACAGGTTTGGCGATAGAGAAGCACTGCGCGTTATTGTATTCCCCGACCATATTCGTTGAGGTTCGCAAAGAAATCCTGAGGGGCCTTTTACACTGTTACACTACCAGTGTCGAAGAAGTCGATGGCAGGAAGATATATACCGTTCGCACTTGGACAAGAATTCCAATGTCGTCAATGATTTCACGGTATTGGTCATTTCCTGAATTTTTTAAAGGACACTACTTTTTTTCTAAAAGGTGGCCGTGTTTTTCCATCATAATGCAGGTTAAAGTTGATCCAGAGGAGGACACTACAACATGCTCGTGCAACCTGTGGTGCCGTATCGGATATCTTTGCAGGCATATATTCTGCGTCTTCCGGCAAACGAAGGTGGACGAAATACCGCTTAAGTATGTGGTTAGTCGTTGGGACGTCACGTGTTGCCAAAGTCTGTTTTCTGTGTCGAGTTCAGGTATGGGGTAGATTCGTCTCCGGAGGCGTTGACCCGGAACAACCTGGTGGATTGTTTTTCTGAAGCGCTACAGGCTGTGGTGGGGCGACCGGGCAGCAATGGAGGATTTTCTTGTCAAAATCAAGGGCTGGACGAAAGAAATCACTGATGCTCGCCGTGGAAAATCAAACACTGACGCACCAGAAACACAGGTTATGGCTGATATGCTTGGAGTTGTTGAGGAAGGTGAGACTAGCACCCCCGTTTCCTGCTCAAATCCTCAAGGCATACGCAATAAGGGATGCGGCACCAACAAACGCATGATTGGGCCGGGGGAATGGGCTGTCCAGATTCAGCAAAAGCCCCAGCGATTATGCAGGACATGCAACCGGTTTGTTAGCGGGCATGACTCGCGCAACTGCCCGGAGAAGCGAAAGAACGCAGAACCTTAGACAACTGGTTCTGAATGGGGTGCTGTGACGGGGGGGTAGCGTTTTTTGGACCGGGGTTGATCTTATGAACCGGTGGTGCATGCTGGGTTGACGTGTGTTTTTGGTGACAACTGTGGCTGTGTTTGGGAAAAGGTAATAGTTTTATGGTATCTTATATATCTTACTTTTGGTTCAACCGTAAAATGTATAAAGTAACCCCCCCCCCCCCATCGTCTTTTGTGGTATGGATAATAGTACTTAGTTTATGTTTTTGCCCCCCCCCCCCCTTTTTGGTGAATGAATGTTTATGTTTGTATGATCTCGGTTTGTCACCCCCCCCCCCCCTTATTATATTTTTTTTTTGTAATGATATGGTCTTGTCTGATTAAGAAGGTGAAAACATTACGTAAAGTTTTACGGGCAAAAGCGTAATAGCTTAAACCGTAAATGGTAAATTTACGTAACCCGTAAAACGT